>PVKZ01002210.1:0-252237 GCA_004027375.1 Macroglossus sobrinus
GGCGCTGCTCAGCAAGGAGCACCTGACTCGCTGAGGATACACCTGGATGTGGCTGGGGGTGGGCCACAAATTGGGGGAGGCAGGGCATCGGAATCCTCTGTGGGGAGTGACCAATTGGATTATGTCAGGGCTATGGCAGCGCTGTGTCCATGCACTGGTATGGGGGGAGGACGCAACAGGGACCAATGGATACTGCTGGTGCTGCTATACAGAGTGAGTCTCACCTTAGCCCTCATTCTGACAATGTCTCCCTGGTACCCCTGTGCATAGCCAAATTGGCACTGGTGCTGAGAGAGCAAGCAGGTCCGTCACCGCGAAAATTCACTCATGGATGTGCCCCCTTTAAGAGTTGTCTGCCGCTGCCACAGCCTCCGTTTCACTCAGCTTATGGAGACCCAGCAAACCCACGTCCTCACCCTGTCCTACTTTCTGGCGTTGCAGGGTGATTTCTTGGATTTCTTTCTAATTGTATGGCTTGTTCATTTGGATCCCAGGTGATTTTTCCTTGCTTCTTGCTCCTTGTTTCCATCACAACTTTGATTTGGTCGCCAGAGGGATAAACAGAGCCTCTATCATCTACGTCATTTTTTATCTCCTCCTGGGCTTTTTGGTTTTTAACCTTTTTTTCCTAATCAAAGTAACACCTACACTTATTATAAAGTTATAAGAATGTGTGTAAATGGACAGAAATGTTTACTGTGGTATTCAGTGAAAAACTGAAAAGGGCAATAGGGAAATGGTACATCAATACTATAGACTACTATGCAATTATTAAAGGTATAGGGCAGAATAATGTACCAACACGGAAAGCTATCAGGTATAGTTAAATGAAAAAAGCTGATAATAACAAAGTTCAATGTGATTTATAACCCAGCCATATCCTATCCCCCATCTTACATAGTGATGTGTATGTATGTGCACATAATTCATAATATTTTAGGTACATGTATAACAGGAGGGGAAAAGTTATAGCAGCAGAAAATAACTCGAGCAAATATAACATTTACATTTAGGGAGTGGAATTGGGGTGGTGATAGGGACCTCCCACTTTGTAGTTTGTATACTTCTTTACTATCCAAGGTTTTTAAATTAAAGAACAAAAAAAAAATGGAAAGAAAAGAGTAAAGAAACAAACATAGGTACTTACAATCCTGTCACAGTTAATCCTGGGGCATATTCGATAAAGATTTGCTGAAATATCCACATAAACATAGTGTCTTCTACAGAACTGGCACTTATTTAGTATTTTTTGAATAAATAAACACTCTTGCTTGGTAAAACATCATAAGCTTAATTAGAGAGTAGTGGTAAAGAAATTTTTGTAAAGAAACTTTTGACCCTACAAATCTGTTTTCAGCAACTTCTCTTGCTGTACATATGAAGCAAGCCCATTCTTTAATGCTTACGTGCAATATAAAAAATGTTTTACTTGAGCATCACTGAGCTTTTTTCTTTATGGATGTGATCTCAAGGTGCCAACCTCGATGTAAAAGGAGTTATAGGAAGTAATGACTGTAAAGGGAGGTGGTTAACAGATAAGGCTAAGACTGGGTAGCAAGTGAAAGGATGACTCAATACCCACAGTGCACTGCCCTGACTCTCATTTCCTTCCCTGTCTCGCAGGGGGGCGTTCCTCCTGGAACACAGCCAATGAGGGGACTGCTGCTCTCCAGGAAGTAAGCGCTGGTTTGATTTTTCACTCACCATCACATAATATAGCTCTGGTAATCGGTTTTCTTTGGAGAGGTCACTGTCCAATTTTCTAAAAGATATTACTTTAGCTACTCTTCACTTTAGAACTAATCCCAAGGGAAATTACATTTCCTTTAGAAGGTCTTTCAAGATATTTTTTCATATAAGTAATTTCACAGCTAAACCATTTTTGTTGCTGTTGTTGTTTTGTTTGTTTTTTGCTTACGTTTTTGCTACGTAACTTTCTAACCTCACTTGCTTTATTCGAGATTGAGATGTTTCTCCCAAGGGAAGCCTGTTTCTCTTAAGAAAACTCAGAAAAGCACCAGCTAATAGTAAGAGTTTAAAATTACACAGGAATAATGATTTCTTTTCATTCTCGTGTACTGATAAAGTGAATTACATAGTTAAAGATTTTAAACACCATTAAAAAATTACATAGTTAAAGATTTTAAACACCATTAAAAAATTACACTGATCTTAAGGAATCAGGAGTAATTTGAATGAAGTTTCTGCAACAAAAGTAGGTCATCTCTACTGCTGAATAAATAAAATTACATTATTAATATAAAATTTAGCTTAAAATCTGCTGTATATTTACATCTAGCATAAGTGGGTAACTACCAGCATCTAAATATTTTTTCTATAAAGTAGCAAAAAACATTTAGAAATTTACTGAATAATTCCATATAGAGATGTTATAAACCAAACAAAAGAAAGTTTCTATGTTACTTGGGTCTGCTCAAAGCAATTCGCAACTGTTAATTAGTATTTCTGTTTTCTGGAAGAATAGGCTTGTGTTGACAATGTGGGTTTGGGCTTCTCACCAGAACCAAGTGTGAATCAGTGTAGTTTTACTCTTCAGGTGCTCTGAGTGATATGGACAAGACACCTCCTTGCCCAGGTACAAAGTGCCATTACTGATAATGCTCTAAAATGGTACAGATTTCCTGGTTCACTTAAAAGTCTGAAAAAATTAGATCATAAAGAGAAGCAGAGCCCTTAACCACAGGAGTATTATCTATAGCTAGAAAACTGTTGTTGGTACACTTACATCAGAAAAGAAAAAGTGAGGAAAATTGTGTGGGTAGGGTGGGACGCGATTTATACAATAGTCCAGAACAAGCATCTACACAGATGATACATGAAAACTCTGACTTTTACTAGAATATGAACTTAACTTTGGTTTGGGTAGGTGACATAAACCAACCTGAAAACCCACCTTCCATAAGCAAAGTATTGTAAGAAATATAACAAAATTTTTTTTCTGAACTTGGAAGAAGGGAAATCCCTACTTGTCAGAAGCAAGAAGAAATGAAAAGGGAGCAGACAGCCTCTGACACTGAGGTCTGGGGAGGAAGACACGCCAGCAATTTAGGGCTTGGGTTTGATTATCCCTGCAGCTTCTGAAGGAGAGGCTGGCAGCTAATGTTCCCACAACAACAGCTCCCCTATACTAGAAAGTTAGAATGCTTTGGAGCTCAGTTCTTAGTCCTCTTTTATCTTTTAATTGTCCTCAACCCCTGGGTTCACCTCGTTTCTTATTTTAAGTACCATCGTGTTAACACATATGACTCCAAAATTTATATCCCAGACCAGACTTTCCTCTTTAACTTCAGATTCACAGATCCAACGACACATAGTCAACTTCTTACTTGTAGGTTTATAGACATCCCACACTGACCCTCCTGATCCCTCATGTAATCTTCCTCATGTAAATAAATGGCAACTCCATTTTTTCTGGTAGCTCAGGCCAAAATTCTGGACATTGTCCTCCATTCCTCATCTTCTCCCTACACCCAGATCTTATTTGCCAATAAATCGTTTTATTTCTACCCGAATCTGACTACTTCCCATATGACAACTTCCCAGAATCCGATTAAATTCCCCGTTGCCATCCCTGGTCTTTCATCTGAGTAAAGGCAATAGCCTGCAAACTCCTTTACTTGCTTCTGCCCTTCTCCCTTTTAGTTTATTCAGCAGCCAAAACGATCCCGTTAAAATATAAGTCAGATCACATCACTCCTCCATCTAAAATTTCCCAATGGCTCCCCATTTAACCTACAGAGAAAAGAATCTGAGACTGAGAATGGACCACAAGGCCTTAAAAAATCTACCCCAACATCATTACCTTGACCTCTATGGCCCCATAACCTAGTCAGTTCTCCCTTGCTTACTTTGCTTTGGCCACAATGACCTCCCTACTATTTCACAAAATGCCAGGCACAGACCCACGTCAGGGCCCACACCCAGACACATCATCACTGAAATGTCAAAGGTTAAAGATAAAGATCAAATCAGCAAGAGAAAAGCAGTTAGTTACCTACAATGGTGCTCCCATAAGATTGGTAGCTGATTTCTCAACAGAAACTTGCAGGCCAGACGGGATTGGCATGAAATATTCAAACTGATAAAAATGAAAACCCTACAGCCAAGATTCTTCTACCTAGCAAAGCAATCATTTAGAATCAAGGAACAGATAAAGTCCTTCCCAGACAAGAAAAAACTAAAGGAGTTCATAATCACCAAACCAGTATTACAAGAAATGTTAGAAGGACTTACATAAGAAGAAAAAAGGTTCAAAAACATGAATAATAAAAAGCAGTAATTACATATCTATAGATAATTGCTTTAAATGTAAATGGATTAAATGCTCCAATCAAAAGATAGAGTGGTTAAATGGACAAGAAAACAAAACCCTTGCAGATGCTGCCTATAAGAAACTCACTTCAGATTAAAGACACACAGAAATTGAAAGTAAAGGTTTGGAAAAAGATATTTCCTGAAAATGAAAACAAAATAAAAAGTTGGGATAGTAATACTTTTACCACATGAAATAGACTTTAAAACAAAGGCTATAAGAAGAGACAAAGGAAGACCCAGTATTCCCACCTCTGGGCACTTACCTGAAGAAACCCAAAACGTTAGTTTAAAGGGACATGTGAATCCATATGTTCATTGTAGCATTATTTACAATAGCCAAGATATGAATGCAACCTGGGTGTCCATTAATGGATGAATGGATAAAGAAGAGATGGTATATGTATACAATGAAATATTACTCCGCCATAAAAAAAGTGAATTAAATCTTGCCATTTGCAACAACATGGACGGACCTAGAGGATATTGGGCTGAGTGGTTTAAGTCAGACAGAGAAAGACAAATGCCATATGATTTCACTTACATGTAGAATCTATAGAACAAAATAAACGAACAAACAAAACGGAAACAACTTATAGATACAGAGAGCATTTTGATGGTTGCTAGATAGAATGGGGGTTGTGGAGATGGGTGAAAAAGGTGAAGGGATTAAGAAGTACAAAAGAGTCATAAGGTTGTCAAGTATAGCATAGGGTAAAATCAACACATATCTGCCAGCAAACAAAACAAGGAAAGAATAAATCACTTATAAATCTTTCATGAACTATCTAATAAAAGATATACTTCTGGAAGAAAGACATTGACTTCAAAAGGAAAGAGCAATGAGGGTAAGCAAAGGAAATGCTATGTAAATCTAAATAAGCACTGACTATATAAAATCATGGTACTAATAAGTAATTCAGGTGGTATAAAAAAAAGGTAGAACCCAAATACTGAACAATAATATATAAGATGGGAAGTGGTGATCACAGTTAAGAACATTCTAAAACCTCATTTTTCAGTAGGAGGATGGAGATATTCAGTTTCTGATTTTAAGTTACGTATCCATGTTAACAATTTAAGGATAACGTCTAAGAGAACAGAATAATTTTAATTCCAGGAAAAGGAAAAAAGGGAGAATAAAGAAGGCTCAATTAATCCAAAAAGAGGGAAAAAAAGATTCAAAGGAAAAAATATGGTAAGTAGAACCAAATAAAATAGTAAAAATAAATCTAATACATTAGTAACCACAATAAATGTACATGAACCAAACATGCTAGTTAAAAGATAATGATTTAAATTTAAAAAATTGTGCTGTATGTCATTTACAAAAGACACACCTAAAAGTCAATGACACACCAAAATGTAAAAATATAAAGATGGAAGAGATATAACATGCATACAGTATAGCATATATAGGTGTAAGTTCTCCTCAAACTGATGTATTGATTTAATTTAATTTAAATAAAATTACAACAGAGTTCTTTGTGAACTTGTCAAAGCTAATTCAAAAACCCAAATGAAAAAGAAAGAATTATGACACTTTTGAGGAGTTAAGACTAAGGGAGCTTGATATTGGCTCAGGGATAGACAGACAAATGAACCAGCTAACAAAGAAGAAACCTGATATAACAAGCATCTGACAAATGCTGCTGGGCTGCTGTACCAGACAGAGCAGATCTAGATTGTTTGTATCTATGGATGATAAGGGCTCTGCTAGCAAATGCATTGATCACTACTGATTTCTTCAGTAAGACCCCCCTCCCCGCAGTGTTGTGAGCTCCATGGAAAGTACAGTGTGTTGTAGGAGACGCCTGCAGTGCAGGATGTTCCTGGCAGGACGTCTGGTGCTTGGAGCAACAAGAACAATGGACGCAAAAGTGGACTTGCACACAAGGACACATTGCAGGGAGGGCGCATATGCCTGACCAGTTCCAAGACTTCTTGCTCTAGGGACTAGAAAAAGATACTTAAGAGGATAAGAAAAAGATACTTGAGAGGAATTAGCTGAGAACAGGGAGGTGGCTTTGAGGCTGAATCTGGGAGTTGGCTGTAGCTTATATCTATTGATTTGAGATTAACTATTGTTAAATTACAAAGCTAACATTGTTGTAAAACTTAATAAAAAGCCATGGAGCTAGGGGTTGGGTGGCGAGCCTTGTCCATCCTTCTCTCCTTTATCCATGTAAGTGACTCATTTCCAGACTCCAACTCTTCTTCCAACACAGTGGATAAGCTGTCAAGGGGCTGCAGGTACAGCTCCCCTAAGCTGGAGTGTAGAAACAGGACTAAGTGGAGTCCACCTTTCAGCAAGGCGTGGTGGGAAGGTATCTCTTCACCATGCCTCCTCTCTCCACACTGTGGCACACTGGGGCGGCCAGCAGAAAGGAAAACAAGCATGTTCATACTGCTGCCCTCGGCGGCTCTCCTCTGCATCTCTGCAGGAACTCTTACCACCATCACATTCATTCACACCCAACAGGGCAGAGTTTTTATTTCCCTAACAGGAGTGGCATTGCCCCAGCAGTAATTTAACTAATGGAGGAAGTAAAACAGAGATGCTTGACCTACACTGTGGTAAAAAAAAAAAAAAAAAAGGCACTTAAAAACCCTCAAATCTTTGCCTTTCTTATTAAAGTGAATCAAATCCAACTTACTGAGTTCCAAAGTGGCACTGATCCACACTACATAACAGTCTCTCAAATGTTTCACTCAACCATGAAGTAATTCAGCAAATAAACAACATGCGTGGACTAGGAGGGAAATAGTCAGTATGTATGCTGAATTGAAACTGGAGCCTTCGAATTGGATACAACTGCAGACTAATTATTGAACCAAAATGAAGACATCTGTTTGTTATGTTGGAAACAATAAGAATTTTGTAATTATCTGACCTTATATCACAGCTAAATTACAATACTATTTATATCCCTTGTGTGAAAAATCATCACGTTCTCTAAATTTTCCACCAATTCTAATACATGCTCTAAGATAAGAGATTGAATGACATTTTTAGTTTCTGACGTCTTGGATAAGGATTCCTAAAGTATTCTCTTCTCACTTAATTTTTTGACTTGGAAAAGAATGCATGAAAGAGGCAGAGTGGCCTGTGCAGAAAAAGCACAGGCTTTAGAGAAGACATGTTTAGGTAAGTGCCACATATTGCGTGGGGCCATGGCTGATTATTTACACCTCTGAGCCTCAGTTTTCTCATTTATAAAATGAAGATACTATTATCTGTCTCACATGTTACTGGAAGGAACAGTTACTGGCACACACGAATGAACAGTGTCCTCCAAAAACCCATGGCCACCTGGAACCTCTGAACGTGGTCTTGTTTGGATATAGGATCTTGTAGATGTGGCCAAGTCAGGTGGGCCCGAAATCCAACAACTGGTGTCCTTACAAGAAGAGCATGTGAAGACGGACACAGGAAAGGCAGAGATTAGAACGATGCTGCTACAACCCAAGGAAGGCCAAGGACTACCTGCAACTGTCAGAAGCTAGGAAGAGGCAAGGGAGAATTCTCCCCTGGAGTCTTCAGAGAGAGCATGGCCCTGCTGACACCTTGATATCAGACTTGTGCCCTCCAGGACTGTGAGAAAATAAATTTCCGTCGTCTTAAGCTATCCAGTTTGTGGTGCTCTGTTCCAGGAGCCCTAAGAAACGAATACAGTATTGATTCCTAAAACAGAAATGAAGTATTTAGCTTATCTTCTACATAAAAAAAAAACACCATGCATTTTGCTCTGGCTGAATAATAGAAGCAGATTCTGATCCTGTCTGACATGGACTCTTCAAGAATACAACATAATTGTGTTTTAGTTGGGGATCATGTTTACAGGTGATCAAGACTCAACTAAAACAAGCTTCAAAAGGTTGGAAGGAGCAGGAGGAGGAAAGTGGGGGAGGGTTGTGGAGAGGGGCCATGAAGCGAGTCCTGCTTTCCAGGAAAGATAAGAACCACCAAGCCAGGACCCACACAAATGTGGTTGGACCTCGCAGTCACTGAAAGCAAGACTCACCAAATGGTAACTTCATTCTTTCTCTAGCTGCAGTCTGTCTTTATCCACATGAAAACATGACTACCAGAAACTCTCAAGTTTTACCTTTTACGCAGTTTGCCCCTGAAGAAAGACTGCCTTCATTCCTAGTTCCCCAAGCCCCCAAAGCCCAGAGAAATGCTTTGAGTGGCCTGAGCTAGGTCGCTAGGTCACTGAACTACCTGTTGCAGCCCCACAGTGGGACACGTACCAGAGAGAAGGATGGGTGAAGACAATCTACAAAAAGAGTAGCTCTAGTTTCATTCCTTGAAAAAGAAATAGTTTTTTTTTCTTTTACTCCAAAGTCTAACTAAAATGCTAAAATGAAGTCAGCAAGCAAGGATAGAGAAGTTATTTTAAAAACATATGAATACAATTTGAATAGGAGGTAGTTATAGATAAATCAAATTATCAATAAATGTAATACATGGAGGGAGAAATTTAAGAGCCAAAGGCACATAACTGGATGCTTTATGCATGTAAGTATAAATAAAACTGTTTTCACAGTTGGAGATTAAAGGACATCTGACTAAAGAATGACTGAGTCAGAGAAGAAATAAAAAGAGCAAGAGATACATAGAAGTGAATAATAACAATAGTGCAACACATCAAAACTTCTGGGACATGGCAAAAGCAGTAATAAAAGGAAAGTTCATATCATTACAGGAGTAAATCTCAAAAAACAAGAATGAGCCCAAAAAACAACCTAACACTTAATCTTTAGAAACTAGGAAAGGAAGAACAAATGAAGCCTAAAATCAGCAGTAGGAAAGATATAATTCATTTTAGAGCAGAATTAAATGAAAATGAAAACAAACAAATAAATAAATAAATAAATGCAACAAAGAGCTGGTTCTTTGAAAAGGTTAATAACTTGACAAACCCCTGGCTAGACTCACTAAAGACAAAGGACAAAAATAAACAAAATCGGGGTGAAAGAGAAGAAACTACGACAGACACCACAGAAATACAAAGGATCATACAAAATACTAGGGGAAAAGTATATAAAACCAAATTTAATAACCGAGAAGAAATCAACAAGTACTTAGAAAGATATAACCTTCTTAGACTGAATCAAGAAGATCTGGAAAATCTAAACAGAATGATCAGCTGCATGGAAACTGAAACAATCATCAAAAACCTACCAAAAAGTAAATGTCCGGGACCAGATGGCTTCACTAGTGAATTCTACCAAACGTTCAAAGAAGGTTTAATCCCTATCTTCCTCAAACTCTTCCAAAAAAGCAAAGAGGAGGCAATACTTCCCAACTCATTTTATGAGGCCAATATTACCCTGATACCAAAACCTGGTAAAGATAAAGCAAAAAAAAGAAAATAAGAAAAAAAAAAAACAACTATGGATCAATATCTCTCATGAACACAGAGGTAAAAATCCTAAATAAGATACTAGCAAACCAAATACAGCAACATATTAAAAAGATTATACACCACGAACAGGTGGACTTCATCCCAGGGGCACAACGATGGTTCAACGTATGCAAACCGATTTACATGATACGCCACATAAACAAATTAAAAAATAAGAATCATATGATCATATCAATAGATGTAGAAAAAGCCTTCGACAAGATACAGCATCCATTTATGACCAAAACACTTAACAAAATCAGTATAGCGGGAAAGCACCTTAACATAATAAAGGCCATATATGACAGACCCTCAGCCAACATTATACATAATGGTGAAAAACTAAAAACCTTCTCTCTAAGATCAGGAACAAGACAAGGCTGTGTGCTATTGCTACTGTTATTCAACATAACACTGGAGGTCCTAGCAACTGTAATCAGGCAAGAGAAAGATATAAAAGGCATCCAAATAGGAAACAAAGATGTCAGACTGTCACTAGGTGCAGATGACACGATCCTCTATACAGAAAACCCTAAAGATTCCACAAAACACTACTAGAAACAATAAGCAAATGCAGTAAAGTTTCTGGATATAAAATCAATGTTCAAAAATCCACAGTGTTCCTGTACTTGATAATGAAGTGTCAGAAAAAGAAGTGGAAAAAATAATTCCTTTTGCAGTTGCAACAAAAAGAATAAAACACCTCGGAATAAATCTAACAAAACATGTGAAGGATCTATATAATGAAAACTACATGACTCTAGTAAAAATTGAAGAAGATACAAAGAGATGGAAAGATAGTCCCTGTTCTTGGATTGGAATATAGTTAAAATGACCATATTATCTAAAGCATTATACAGATTTAATGCAATTTCCATCAAGATCCCATTGGCATTTTTTTAAAGAAATAGAACAAAAAATCATCAGATTTGTATGGAAGCACAAAAGATCTCAAATTGCCAAAAGCCTTCCCGACAAAAAAGAATAAGGTTGGAGGTATCACTCTGACCAACTTCAAATTATACTACAAAGCAACAGTAATCAAAATGGCATGGTATTGAACACATGGAGCAGTGGAACAGAATTTAAAGTCCAGAAGTAAACACATACTTATATGGGCAAATAATTTTCAACAAAAAAGCCAAAAACATACAGTAGAGAAAGGAAAGCCTCTTCAATAAATAGTGCTAGGAAAAATGGAAAACCACGCGCAGAAGAATGAAAGTAGACTGTTCTCTATGCACCACACACCAAAATTAACTCAAAATGGATTAAGAACCTGAAAATAAGACTTAAAACAACGAAATGCTTAGAAGAAAACAGAGGAACTAAACTCAAGGACCTTAGACTTAAAGAAGATTTTATGAATTTGACAGAGGCAAGTAAAAGCTAAAATAAATGAATGGGACAATATGAAACTAGAAAGCTTCTGCAAAGCAAAAGAAACTGTCAACAAGGTAAAGAGACAATCATCTAAATGGGAAATTATATTTGCAAGCAACACCTCTGATAAGCGCTTAACATCTAAAATATACAAAGAACTCATACAACTCAATAACAACAAAAAACAAACGATCCAATCAAAAAATGGACAGAGGACCTGAACAGACCCTTCTCCCTAGAGGACATACAAATGGCCAAAAAATAAAAAGATGCTCAACATCGCTAGCTATTATGGAAATGCAAATCAATACCACAATGAGATACTATCTCACACCTGTTAGAATAACTATAATCAGTAGGATAAGTAATAACAAATGTTGGAGAGCATGTGGAGAAATAGGAACCCTCATATACTGCTGGTAGGACTGCAGATTGGTACAGTATGGAGGTTCCTCAAAAAACTAAGAATTGACCTACCATATGATCTAGCAATCCCTCTACTGGGTATTTATTCCAAAGACTTGACAACTCATATCCGTAAAGATATCTGCACACCGATGTTCACAGCAGCATTATTCACAGTGGCTAGGACATGGAAGCAAGCGAAGTGTCCTACAATAGATAAATGGATAAAGAAGCTGTGGTACAGATATGCAATGGAATATTACTCAGCCATAAGAGATGAGATACTGCCATTTGTGACAACATGGATGGACTTCAAGATAATCATGCTAAGCAAAATAAGCCAGACAGAAAAAGTTGAAAATCACATGGTATCACTTATTTTGGGATATAAACCTAAAAGCAATAAATGAACAGGACAAACAAACAGAGACTCATGGAAATGGACAATGGACTAGTGGTTACCAGAAGGTAAGGGTTGGGGAGGAGGGGGAGGTTGATGGGGTAAAGGGAATCAAAAATAGGGGGTTGGGGGAGGGTGAAGTGGGTAAAGGGGATCAAATATATGGTAGCTGAAGGAAACTGGACTTTGAGTGGTAAACACACCATAGAATATACAGATGCCAAATTATAATGTACACCTGAAAATTATATAATTCTATTAACCAATGTGACCCCAATAAACTTAATAGTAAAAAAAAGAACAAAGGAAAATATAAAAAATTAAACAATCCCTTTAATGTGAAGATTTAAAGAAACTCTTATGTTTTGATAGTAAAAGAAATATTTTTCATCAGTAGTAAACATCTGACTGCCTTAATGGGCAGGCCACTGAAGTGTCATGGATTTTTTCCAGTGGCAAACTCAATACACAACTTATAACTTTCTTGGAAATATAAATTATCACTTACCCTTGTACTGGGGTCTCTATCAGCTCGATTTAGTTCAAAAGAACTTATTTTCTGGGCACTCATTTCATCAGCGTCAGCAATGATGTAATGTCTGGGAGAGTAAGCATTGGACAAGGGCTCAAGCAGCCTCAGGATTTCGGTGGTGTGTCCACCTGAAAAAAAAATATTGGAAGGCCTTAGATTAAGAAATCTGTAATGGATGCATCCTATTCCAGTAGTCCCTAACCTTTTTGGCACCAGAGACGGGTGCTCCTATGAGAATCTAATGCCTGAAGTGGTGATGCTAGTGCTGGGGAGCAGCTGCAAATACAAATGAAGCTTTGCTCACTCGCCTACCACTCACCTCCTGCTGTGTGGCCCAGTACCTAACAGGCCACAAATCAGTAGTGGTTCATGGCCTGGGAGTTGGAGACCCCTGTCCTATCTGACTACCTTAGACTGTTATGTTTTGTGTATTTCTCAAAAGACAGAAGGAACAGCTGGAAACAATAATCTATGCCCTCGTATAAATATTACTTTTATATGAGGAAGAGGCTAATGAATGTATAAAAATAAAACCAGCACTAGCAGTAGGTGCTGAGGAAGGTACAGAGAAATGTGAGACAGCTCCTGTTATCAAAAAGCCTAGTGGGAGAGGGGCAAGACACAAACAGACATATAAAGAGTGATACAAGACAGTAGGAAAAATGTAAACGGAGGGTAGTGGAGGGGAACAAATGGTTACGAAAAATCAGTGCTGTAAGGATAGTGGAGATCCCTGATAACAGCTGGGATGACTTAAAGATGAAACTAATGGATAGATAGGACTAGCAAGGCCATTGGGCAGAGGTGGGATTATTTGGACAAGTGATGGCAAGATCTGAAATGCATGTTCAAGGGATGGTAGGACTACTGGGAAGAAAGATGAGGGCAAGGTAAGGTCAGGAACATAGATTGAAAAGAAATGTCAGGGAGGCATGAGCACCAACCCACAGGGTTCAGGTCTTCCTAAGGAAGACTGCTGTTCACCACAGCTTACATAACCCCAGCTCCTAATGGAGGTCTCAGCACATCACAGGTCCTCGAATACTTATCATCTTCACCAAACAACTATATGTTCCGTTTCTGAAATGGTAAAATCTGCAAAATTTTAAGTTTAATTTCAAAACCATGAACTGAAACAATCAACTGTTCCTTCAAGGAACAAAAACCCCAAAGGACATCTACCTATCACATTAACTATATGCCACTGAAGCAAAACAATCACATTCCTTACCAACTAGCTCTATCATACCTATTTAGTTTCAATTCACAGTCTCTCAGCCTTGGCCAGGTTGCTGTATTCATCTCGTTACCTTTCCCTTGCCTCTGATGACTCTGTTCTCCCTACCTACAGAGCTCTTCCCACTCTCCTCAGTTCTCTTACGTTTGTAAGAAAGAGCTTTCAATAGTGATAGAGTGAATAGAAGAATAATTAAACAAATGAAATATGTGATTTCTCTCAACACATATATTTTCTTTTAGTACAAAAGGAAAGATTACTCTAGATTGCAGAAGGAATTAGAGGAATAAAATCAGCATAGAGTAAGTGTGAGTTTCAAGAATTAGAATCATATTTTTTAACTTGTCACCCGTGATCTTATACAGGGCAAGGAATTTACACATCTGATTTATACTAATTTCAGTATTTCTGTTTTTAGCCTTGAAAAAGTGTGGTGGTTTGCAAAGCAGGTACTTGTTTTCACACCTGGAACAATTAAGGATAAAACCTAATATTCACAACATTTTCCAGTGCAATTAAAACTTCATTAAACCTGCTTTAACAGTCTTTTTTTTTTTTTAATGGAAACCATCACTGATTACTTGCTACTGAATTAAGTCATTAAAATGATGGGCTTTATCTTCCATTTTACTCTTTTATTAAGATTTATTCTTTTGGAACAAAATCTCAGTTTTATTTTTTAAATATCCAAAATCAAATCACTTCTCACCACCTCCTTTGCTACCACCACCGTGCTCCAAGGCACATCACTTTCCACCGATTATGACCCCAGCTTCCTGGTCTGTTCCCCACAGTCCACTTGTCTATTCAAGTGTCCACTTCAGTCTGGTTTCAACACATCATCGAGTGTGATCCTATTAAAAGTGCTGATCAAATTACTGACTTTTGCCCAAAAACATCCAGTGGTTTCCCTTCTCACATGGAATAAAAGGCTTCTTATAATGTGACCCCTTAATCTGTTACCCTTGGACCTCACCTGATTCTTTCCCCATTACTCGGTCAACTTCAGCCCTCTGGACTCCTTGGGGTTGGATATGTCATCTTCCCAGGGAGGCTTTTTCTTACAATTCTGTCTAAAACACAACTCCCTCTCCTCACGTCATAGCATACAGTTTATTTCTTATCTCATTGTGGCAAATGTCCATTTGTTTTTTGTTAGGTTTTCTATAGTCTCCATTTCATTCACTGCCGTATCCTTGCACCTGTCACACTGCTTGGGACACAGTCAGCAGTCCATGGCAAATAAAATTAGTCAGCTTCGTTATTTCCAGAGAACAGTTTAGTGTCTGGCCTCTCCTATGGCTCAGAATGTTAGCTGAATAAAGTAATAAATTATACTTGAACATAAGTTTAGAACATTTGTTTATACTATAATTATGCTATCTTGCTGCAACCTCCTGGCATTTCTAAAGTTACACAGTATATAATGTATACCTCTGTCAGAACTGTCACTTGAAATTGTTGGAACCTATAGAGCTGGTGGACTCTGTTTAGATGGTAATAGTGACAGGACAGCTTGCTGTTCTTACTCTGTCACAATATCCTCCCTCAAGTGTGGGCTGTCCTACACTTAGGAGATAATTTTTATCTTCGTAGATTTTATACACACACACATATATATACACATACATCTATATATATATATATTTACAAATATGGCAATTCACCTTGCCTCATTTATCACATGGAATTCATGATTCCTAAACTAAATACAAGCTGTCTAGATTAATAACGCAAAATGGTAACTTTTATTCGGAGAAATTGCATGTTAGCATGAAAAGGCTTCTGCGTCCTCTTTGTTCCCTATTAATTTGTTAGAAAAATATACGCTGCAGAGCAGGTTAATTACAGATCAGGGCAAGCTACTCATTTGTTGTTACAGACCTGACCTGGGAAGCGTCAGCCAACCAGCATTTTGCCTGGCTGGGCCGGCCGGTTCCGGTCACGCAGAGAAACTACAAACCTCAGCATGCAAAGCTGCGAGAGCGCTAAGGAGACCAGGGCACAGGGTCACGGTGTACTCTGGGGTTTGTAGTGTCCAACCCCAGCCCGACAGTCGCCGCCCTGATACGTACCAGACCCGGCCACCACCATGAGGCTGAGAGAGTCCCGGGGCACAACGACCTGGGAACGAAGCACGAGCCACAGCCGTAGTGCTAGGAGCACCGCAGCCGCTCCCGCCACGGCTGCCAGAAGGACGGCGCTCTCCATGCGCAGGAGCAACGCATGCGTGCCAGCCCACGGCTGCGGCGCGGAGGCGCGGTCACAGTTCGGGAACTACGGGCGCCGAGGAGACTCACAGCCGGCGAGCCCGACGTCCTGCTGGTGTGCGCTGGGCGGGGATCAGGGCCAGAGGCGGAAGTCCCGGCCGTGGGGCGTTCGCGTTCTCCACGGCTCCTGCCCCGTTCCGAGAGTTAAGCCCTGGAGAAGTGAGACTGACACCGCGATGAGATCAGGCCAAGTAGTAGTAGGTGTGCCAGCGCTGTCCACCCTGTGAATTCCACCCGAGGCCCTTGGCGTACATCGCTTTCCCCCCTTCCTTTGTTTCCCTCCCTCCTTTCCTTCTGAATGTTCATTCGCACATGATTACAATTGTTGAACGTGTTTGCCAGTAAAAGATACCTTCGTGCAAAAAAAAATTGAATTCAAGGTTCTCATCCTGTCAACAAAAAGATGTAGGCAAATGATAGCGTTTGGACTGCTGTGCAGAGATGTCCGAGGCTTTGTCAACTGGCACAGGCAAAACAAATGTTGGGCATGTAGAAAATGACTCGTCTCCAGGCCCCGGAAGACACTTGCAGCCCCTCATGCCCTATCCCCTCGCTACTGTAATTACCTGTTTCTTTAATAAAAATCAGTTTTACCAGACTTGGCTTGCAGCTAGAATGAGTGGAGTGACCAAACATTTACAGGATGCCAGTAAATGCAGAGACTCAAAGAGGGTGGAGTAGCAAACGTTTGCAGTTACGGGTTGTTAATTAATATTAAGGCTAGGGTCAAACTGTTGAGTGTTCTGGAAAGGGAATTGAGGACTGTAGGGAGGAGTTAGGTGGCAGGCAGGGACAAGAACGAAGTTGGGAACTCTTGAACAAAATAAATGGCTACCGGGTGAGCTGAGTCCTGGCTCTGACAGGCATGGAACATATAATCAAGAGATCAAGAACCTGTACAGCATTAATCAGGAAAAGCATGGAAGGCTGAGCAGGAAGAAGCAACTAAAATTTCTCGTTGGGAGGTAAGTTGTACTGACAATGCAGGTAACATGCATGGGAGTAAATTATAGTTGGGTGAAAAACATGAAAAATGTATTAATTGACAAAATGAATAATGGTTTTGAGCCATAACTAATCATAAGTAATGTCTGGAAAGTGATTTTCATTATCTTTGTAAAGCTAAAGTTTCTATGGCAAATATCTATCATTCATTAATATTTTTTTAAGTGTAGATTAATTTGCTCTATTCTGTAGGTTTGTACTTAATTTATTCAACATATTAATAAGCACCTGCTATATGCTAGATTTAAGTACAGGAGCTCTCGTTTGAGTAGGACAGTCAGCCAGGCAAGAGCATTCGAGGTAGAGGTGGCAGATGTGACATGTATTTTATGGATAAAGTCAATGAGATTCAGTGATGGATTAGATACTGGGAATCAAGATGGCTCCTAGATTTTTGGCTTCAAAACTGGTTGGATGGCTTCATTTGCTAAGAATAGACAGGAAGAGAAACAAGTTTTTGTGGATAGAGAAACGGGAGGAGAGGATGAAAATGATGTGTTCTATTGCGGATGTTAGTTTGAATAGCCTGTTAGACATCCAAGTGGTTATGTCAAATAGGGAGTTTCATGTACGAACATGAAACTTGGGTCAGGGCTAGAAGGATAAATTTAGAACTCAGCATGTAGATGATATTTAAAGCCATAGGACTGGGTGAGATCATCTAGAGAGGGAGTCTAGGTCAGTCCTGTCCAATAGAACTTTTTGCACTGATGGAAATGTTTTATGTAATGTTGCCCACTCTCCACAGGGCCTACTGAGCACTTGAAATATGGCTAGTGAGACTGAGGAACTGAGTTTTAATTTTATTTTAATTATTTTAAATTTAGACAGTAGCTAGTGGCTACTGTGTTGGACAGCTCAGGAGAGAGAAGAGCCTGGGGTGATTAACATTTAAAGGTCTAGTAAAGGGGACTGAGCCAGCAAAGAAGATGGAGAAGGAAAAGCCAGGGAGATAGGAGGAAAATCAGGAAAGACTAGTGTCCACAAAAACCAAAAGAAGAAAATGATTCAAAAATGGGAGTGTAGTCAGCTATGCCACATGCTGCCAATAGGTCGGATCAGGTGACTTGGGTACAAATATGTCATTGGGGATCTAAACAAAAGCAGAATTTCTGTGGAATGGTGGTTGTGGAAGGCAGATGGAAATGAAGAAAATCAGTCTCTGCACACAATCATTTCAGTTTTTTCAAAGGGGAATAGATAAATTGGTTGGGAAAAGAAGGAGAATTTTTAAGATAAGAATCACTAGACATATTTGTCTGATGTTAAACATGATTCTCAGTAGAGGAAAATTGGAGCGAGAGAGAAGAGGAATAATAGTAACAAATTTCTTCAAAAAATGAAAAGGGTTGTAATGTAGGGCACAAGTGGAGGGGTTGGGCTTTAATGGGAGGAGGGACCCTTGTTCCGTGGTAAGAGGGTGAAAGGCAGGGTTCTGGATGCAGATCCTGGGAAGTCTGTAGAATTGCTGGTGAATAGATGAGTGTGTGGGGACTGGGCACAGAGTATGAGAGGTTCGAGGAGAAAGAAGGTATGAACTAATTCATCGGGTGTATTGGCATATGCACCAGGTTCAGCGTAGGATTTCGGAGTAGACTGGAATGCCCATTTGAAACCCATGATAAATATAGAGAGAAACCAGTTAGTGGAATGTTATGTCTTTTTCCCCTAGTGGAAAAGGCAGATAATGGACTTTAATCGGAGTTAGATTTTTGACAGGTGAATACGTTAGAGAGAGCAGGTTCCTTTTAAGGGAGTGAGGTCCATGGAATTGCCTCTGGACGAAGTGGAAAGTAAAGACAGGAGAGTAGACGTCAGAGAATTTATGAATAGTGGAAAAGTGTAAGTTCAGTGGATTGGAGGCCTAAAGAAGATTGAAAAATTGCAATGAAAAAAACTAGTCACTCATTTATAGAGATAAGTGGTGGTTAGTGAGTAGGATTCTTGAAGTCAATTTTGTGTTATTGCTGGTAGTATTTAGGGTGTAACTCTAGGAATGAATGAAGAAAGATCATGATGGAGATGCCCACATGGATGCTGAAGTTACGAATAAGTGGAGAGGAAAATAATGAGCTCAAGTTTTCCAAGAGTAAGAGGATGGAAGATAAAAGCAGCCACAAAGGGTATTGAGTACAAACTGGGCATCTTCCATTTGTCCCTCAGGTCCATGCTTCTCCACCCCACTCAGTGCCATGGGAAGGGAAACCTATGGATTAAGTTAACAGGTTTCCTAGCTTTCTGGTTCTGGTTGGGTTTGGCCAAAGGGGACCCTCAGCAGATCTGAGGGAAGAAGGCTGTGTTCCTGAACTGCATGTGTCTGTTCTTCAGTGTGGCCTTCTCTACATACCTCTCTCCTTCTGGGTCCTGGGACTCCTGTTCCTTGTTCCTTCAGGCTAGGGGTGGTAACAGTTCTACTGTTACTAGCGCTGACTTACTACCCTCTCCCTGTGCCTTTCCTACCTCATCCACCCCTTTGTAAAGAGTCCCTTTATTAAATCTTCCCCAAATTAACATGAGTATGCCATCTCTATCCTGTTGGGGACATTGATACAGGGTGGTAGGACTAGGACTGCATGGCAAGAACTTCAAAGGAGGTGCAGTTTTTGAAAGAAAGAGAAATGGTTTGGAAGCAGTGATAAGGATGCCGAACCCACCTCCTCTGGGGGTGAGGAACATATGGCCTCTATTTGAGAGACATACTGAAGAAGTTTGGGAGAGCAAGGCTTCGGCTTGTACAGGGAAGTGGACAAGACATTCAGAAAGAAGTTGAAGATACAGAGGAAGTTTATAGGTTATAGATCAGGAGGTACACTGGTAGGACAGTACCAGTCAACACCCAACCAGTGACTTAACAATGAGCCTGACTATATGAACCACAGACCTTTTGACAGAGCCTCCTAGAGAAAACACCCACTTTCGTGGGCTGCCTGGGAGTGTGGGCTGCTAGGAATCCTGTCAGCTAGGCCCCTTCCCACCAGAATTCAACAATCTTCAGTCCTAGTAAGGACAGTTGAGTATGCATTAAGAAGACTGAAGCTTTTCTGCAAGAGCCTGGGAGGCCACCTTGGTCGGCATTATGTCCATTCATGACAAGGTAAGATAAAGCCAGAGGGGAGTTCTTAGTCTGGGCCAGAGACAGAACTGTGGGCACCAGGACTGCTTGTTGTATGGCTTACCGTTTAAGACCTGGAAGGTTGGGTTGGATGGGTGACTGAAACTGTCCCAGTACAACCCAAATAATCTTGTAGGCAAGACTTTTTTTTCCTTGTCAAATATATCAATACATGTTTAAGTCACAACCTTTCCCTGAATGATGCCAGTCCCTAGGACTCCTTGAATGCTAACCCTTGAGGTCTAAGGCAGTTGTTTAACTGGCGCTTTACTGTGTGCTTACTATGTGCCAGGTACTCAGAACATGAATTAACTAATTTAATTCTCACAACAGTCCTATGGGGTGGACATTATAATGATGCCCATTTTACAAATGAAGACATTAAAGCACAGAGAGCTCACACCACATTGTAATCTCTAGGTCACAAAGCCAGTAAACGGTAGTCAGGATTCCAAAAAGCTGACTTTTCTACAGTATCATTAAAAGTATTTATTGTATATTTATACCAGCTACTGTGCTCTATATTAAAAATAGCATGATAGAAATATATTATTGACTAGGCCAGAAACTTCATTTATAAAATTGGAACTAAAAGTGGCTTTTTTACATGCCAGTCAAGAACTGCTTTTCTGTTTTGTAACTTTTTCTCCAAGTAAATTCGAAAAGGATACCAGATTAGATAGATAAACATATGTATGTGTGTGTTTCTCTGTATATACATATATTCCACTCTTGATTCAAGCCTTGTTTAAGATGAATTTATAGTGAAATTACTAGACAGCAATTTTATTCTCACTTTATGTCCATTTATCTCAAGTATGCTTTTTCTAGATATGTTTATAAATCCCTTGCCCTATCCCTATACACCCAAAATGCCTTATCAGTTTCAAATATAACAGGACATTAAAATCTAGTTTTAAAATACCACTCCAGGTTACCATGCTATCATACTAAATATACTGTTTATTAATGACAACCACAAAAATAACTAGCTCCTTTAATTTTCAAAGTTATTATTTCTTCAGTTTTAGACTTGTAAATCAACTAAGAGACAATTCTAATTTCTGCACTAAACACTGCTTGTCTTTAAAATCTTTAGGCTTAATTCTCTCCTCTCCCTCCCTCCCGCCCCCCACCCAGAGCCTCCGCCTAACACCTCCCTCAACTTTGTCTTTTCTTCTTCATGGTACATCCGCCCCCCTTTTTTCTATATCTCTCAAGTTTTTTTATGCTGCCACAGAGCCTTTTGTTCTTGATAGAAACACACAAATTGTGTTTGCACTCTTATCTGACTCTTATTTGTCCTTTACATGAAGAAAACACATGGCAAACCTCCTGTGACATTCATATCCATAAATATACATGCCGTCTACCATTTAGGAAGTATTTATGTACTTCCTCAACTACCTCTCACAACTGTCCTATAAACTAGAGTAGTATTATTATCTCCATTTTGTAGGTAAGGAAATTGAGGTTTTACCAGCTTAATCACTGCTGGTGCTCTGATCAGACTTCTGTGGATGTACTGTGGCCACCTAGTGGTTTCAGGGATATTACTTAGGGAAGTTATTAATGCAGAAAACATCTTTCATTAAGAAGGGGACAAGAAGAATGAAATTCACAGAGGTGCTATTTAAAAGTTAGTGTTCTCTTGGAATGTTTGTGTAAATTATATATGAATACACTTTACAACAGCAGATATAGAGTTCTTGCTGTGCCCTTTAACCTGGTTTCTTCTCAGCATCTCCATAATTTATTTACTATTCTCTTCATCTTAGTCCCTTCTCAATTGGTTACAAATAGGCTTGTTAACTTATAAACTTTTTTGATAGAAACCTCAGATGACATAGCTGTTTTTCTAACTTAAGATTCCCTTCTCCCTACCAGAACTCCAGTGGCATCTTTGCTGGCCATTGTTGTTTTGGAGTAAGTTAAAGATAACTGAAATGGACCGGGAAAGTCAACACTTTGTAGTGTTAGGGCACTGTGGAACTGTCTTAACTTGGAAATTTAAAAGAATCTTTAAATTTCTCTTTCTAAAAAGATGCAATAAATTCACAAAACCTTTTAGGGGCAGTTTCCTCCATTCATTATGGCCTCTTTTCCTGAATTTTTAACTACTGACTCTCATTATGTCTTTACCCTTAGCCTATGAAGCTCAAGTCTTCTCCATTAAAAAATAAAAGAAGATCAGTAAAACCCTCCCTCAATTGGTCTGGCTCAGCATTACTTCAAATTCCCAGTAAGGAACAGTTCAGCCACATTAAAATGTCTCTCCAGTTTTTAACTGCACTTTTCAACCTTTGCCAGAGTGTTTTTCTACTCCCAGGTGGTTTTTATGCAATTAGCTCTTTCATGGAAACGAAGCCTGTGGTGAGCAAAGAGCAAAGTTATATTTCAGATGTTGAGAGGTGGTCATTCTGAACATGTAGCCCGGCAGCCTACTCTTGGCGGGGTCCAAGTATTTGGAAGTTCCGTTCACTGTGTGGTGGAGGCACGGCCCCCTTACACTACAGAAGTCAGAGAGTGCTTGACAGAGGCCTTGCCCTAGCATGGCACTGTCCTATGCATACTGGACACCTCTATAATATACTGACCCAAATGCCTCTGACTTCATCTGACTGAGTGAGCATTCTTTTTTGGTGTGGGGAGAGTGGGGAGGCTCCAGAGAGTAATGGACTCAAGTCTCTTAAGCAAGGTTGAGGTGAATCTCCCGATAGTCATTCAGTCTTCCCACCAAAGTGATCTCTGTGTTGCCTAGAACATAAGCACACATTGGGATAAGAAACATTTGTTTTCCTTAGAGAAAGCTTAATCTACTCCTATTTCCATGAAATGGTATTTCTCTCTATATATATAATAATTATTATTACAATTTTTTATTTTCCAAATACAGTTGGCATACAATATGATATTAGTTTCAGGTGTATAACATGGTGATTAGATGTTTAAATAACTTACAAAGTGATCACCCCAATAAATCTAGTACCTATCTGACACCATATATAGTTATTAAAATATTACTGACTATATTTGTTATGCTATACTTTTCATCCCATGACTCTTTTATAACGATCAATTTGTACTTCTTAATCCCTTCTCCTTTGTTATCCAGCCCCAATCCCCTCCCATCTGGTAACCATCAAAATGTTCTCCATTTCTATGAGTTTGTTTCTGTTTTGGTAGTTAATTTTGTTCTTTAGATTCCACAGGTAAATGAAAACATATGGCATTTGTCTTTCTCTATTTGACTTATTCCATTCAGCACAATATTCTCTAGGTCTGTCCATGTGTTTGAGATGGTAAGACTCTGTTCTTTTTTATGGCTGAATAACATTCCATTGTATATGTACACTACCTCTTCTTTATCATTTCATCTATTGATAGACACCTAGAGAGCCTCCATATCTTTGCTACTGTAAACACTGCTGCAATGAACATATGGATTCGCATGTCCCTTTAAAGTAGTGTTTTGGGTTTCTTTGGATAAATACCCAGAAGTGGGAAAACTGAGTTGGTCCTTCTATGTCTCTTTGACTCTCCAGCCTTTCTTTTCAAGTCTGTTTTGTCTGGTATAAGAATTGCTACCCTATCCTTTTTTTGTTTGCTTCCATTTTCATAAAACATCTTTTTTATCCCTTTAGTTTCAGTCTCTGTGTGTCTTTCAATCTGAAGTGAGTCTCTTGGAGGTAGCATATGTTTTGGTTTCTTACCTGTTTATCCACTCTGTCTTTTAATTAGAACATTTAATTCATTTACATTTAAAGTAATTATTGATAGATATGTAGTTACTGACTTTTTCTTTTTTTGCTTTTAAGGCTTTTAATTCATATTGTCAAAATGACCTGCAGAAATATTATATCCGATGTATATGAGAGCAGCACATTCCTTAGACCTTTACCTGTTAGAGGTGTAGGTGAGAATGATTTCTCATTGTTATTTTTATTTGCATTCTTTCATTACAAATAAAGCTACTTATTTTTTCATATATTTCTTAGCCATTTACATTTTGTCCTTTTCACTTTTTTTTTTATTATGGTGACATTGGCTAACGAAATCCAGTAAGTTTCAAGTATACAATTCAACAGTAAATCATATATATTTTGTATTGTGTGTTCACCATGCATAGTTAGATTTCTTCCTGTCACCACATATTTGACACCTTTTATGCCATCTACTTCCCCCCACCCTATGTCCTCTGGCAACCTCTAATCTATTCCCCATGTCCATGAGTCTGTTTGTCATGTTCATTTGTTGCTTTTAGGTTTATATCTCATATAGAAGTGATATCATGTGGTTTTCAACTTTTTCTGTCTCACTTATTTCGCTTAGCATGATTATCTCAGGGTCCATCCATGTTGTCACAAATGGCAGTATTTCATCTCTTCTTATGTCTGAGTAATATTCCATTGTATACATGTACCACAGCTTCTTTATCCAATCATCTACCATAAGACACTTTGGTTGTTTCCATGTCCTGGCCACCATGAATAATACTGCTATGAACATTGGTGTGAAAATATCTTTTTGGATATATATTTTCAAGACTTTGGGGTAAATACGTAGTAGAGGGATTGCTGGATCATATGGTAGATCAATTCTTAGTTGGTCTATGGAAAACATAGTGGTTGTACCAATCCGCAGTCCCACCAGCAGTGTATGAAGGTTCCTTTTTCTCCACATGCTCTCTAACATTTGTTATTACTTGTCCTGTTGATAATAGCTATTCTAACAGGTGTGAGATGGTATCTCATTGTGGCTTTGATTTGCATTTCCCTAATAGCTAGTGATGTTGCACATCTTTTCATATATTTGTTGTCCATTTGTATGTCTTCTTGGAGAAGTGTCTGTTTAGGTCCTCTGCCCATTTTTAAATTAGATTATTTGTTTTCTTGTTGTTATTGAGTTGTATGAGTTCTTTGTATATTTTGGATATTAAGCCCTTATTAGAAGTATTGCTTGCAAATATATTTTCCCATTCAGGTGGTTGTCTCTTTACCTTGTTGACAGTTTCTTTTGCTGAGCAGAAGCTTTTTAGTTTGATATAGTCCCATTCATTTAGTTTTGCTTTTACTCTTTTCCCTTTGAGGTCAAAACATAAAATCCTCTTTAAGTCCAGGATCCTTGAGTTTAGTTCTTTTGTTTTCTTCTATGCAATTTATTGTTTCAGATCTTATATTCAGGTCCTTAATCCATTTTGAATTAATTTTGGTGTGTGGTGATAGACAACAGTCAAGTTTCATTCTTTCGCAGGTGTCTTTCCAGTTTTCCCAGCACCGTTTATTGAAGAGGCTTTCCTTTCTCCACTGTGTGTTTTGGCTTTTTTGTTGAATATTATTTGCCCATATAAACATGGGTTTACTTCTGGACTCTCGAGTCTGTTCCACTGGTCTATGTGTCTTTTTTTTTTGTCAATACCACGCTGTTTTGATTATTGTCGCTTTGTTGTATAATTTGAGATAAGGCAGAGCAATGCCTCCAGACTTGTTCCTTTTTCTCAAGATGGTATTGGCAATTCGAGGTGTTTTGTGATTCCATACAAATCTGATGATTTTTTTCTTCTATTTCTTTAAAAAATGCCAATGGGATCTTGATGGAGATTGCATTAAATCTGTATAATGCTTTAGATAATATGGTCATTTTAACTATATTGATTCTTCCAATCCAAGAACAGGGACTGTCTTTCCATCTCTTTGTATCTTCTTTGATTTTTAATAGAGTCTTGTAGTTTTCATTATATAGATCCTTCACATGTTTTGTTAGATTTATTCCTAGGTGTTTTATTCTTTTTGTTGCAATTGCAAAAGGAATTATTTTTTCCACTTCCTTTTCTGACACTTCATTATCAAGTACAGGAACACTGTGGATTTTTGAACATTAATTTTATATCCAGAAACTTTACTGCATTTGCTTATTGTTTCTAGTAGTGTTTTGTGGAATCTTTAGGGTTTTCTGTATAGAGGATCATGTCATCTGCACCTAGTGACAGTCTGACATCTTTGTTTCCTATTTGGATGCCTTTTATATCTTTCTCTTGCCTGATTACAGTTGCTAGGACCTCCAGTGTTATGTTGAATAACAGTAGCGATAGCACACAGCCTTGTCTTGTTCCTGATCTTAGAGAGAAGGTTTTTAGTTTTTCACCATTAAGTATAATGTTGGCTGAGGGTCTGTCATATATGGCCTTTATTATGTTAAGGTGCTTTCCCGCTATACTGATTTTGTTAAGTGTTTTGGTCATAAATGGATGCTGTATCTTGTCGAAGTCTTTTTCTACACTATTGATATGATCATATGATTCTTATTTTTTAATTTGTTTATGTGGTGTATCATGTAAATTGGTTTGCATACGTTGAACCATCGTTGTGCCCCTGGGATGAAGTCCACCTGTTCGTGGTGTATAATCTTTTTAATATGTTGCTGTATTTGGTTTGCTAGTATCTTATTTAGGATTTTTGCCTCTGTGTTCATGAGAGATATTGGTCCATAGTTGTTTTTTTTTCTTATTTTCTTTTTTTGCTTTATCTTTACCAGGTTTTGGTATCAGGGTAATATTGGCCTCATAAAATGAGTTGGGAAGTATTGCCTCCTCTTTGCTTTTTTGGAAGAGTTTGAGGAAGATAGGTATTAAACCTTCTTTGAACGTTTGGTAGAATTCACTAGTGAAGCCATCTGGTCCCGGACATTTACTTTTTGGTAGGTTTTTGATGATTGTTTCAGTTTCCATAGTGCTGATCATTCTGTTTAGATTTTCCAGATCTTCTTGATTCAGTCTAAGAAGGTTGTATCTTTCTAAGTACTTGTCGATTTCTTCTAGGTTATTAAATTTGGTTTTATATACTTTTCCCCTAGTATTTTGTATGATCCTTTGTATTTCTGTGGTGTCTGTCATAGTTTCTTCTCTTTCACCCCTGATTTTGTTTATTTTTGTCCTTTGTCTTTAGTGAGTCTAGCCAGGGATTTGTCAAGTTTATTAACCTTTCAAAGAACCAGCTCTTTGTTGCATTTATTTTTTTTGCATTTAATTCTGCTCTGAAATTGATTATTTCTTTCCTACTGCTGATTTTAGGCTTCATTTGTTCTTCCTTTTCTAGTTTTTAAAGATGAAGCATTAGGTTGTTTATTTGGGCTCATTCTTGTTTTTGGAGATACTCCTGTAATGATATGAACTTTCCTTTTATTACTGCTTTTGCCATGTCCCAAAAGTTTTGATGTGTTGCACTATTGTTATTATTCATTTCTATGTATCTCTTGCTCTCTCTTTTTATTTCTTCTCTGACTCAGTCATTCCTTAGTAGGATGTTGTTTAACATCCATATATCTGTGGTTTTTCCTGCTCTCTTTTTACAGTTCCCACAAACTTCCAAGCATTATGATCAGAGAATATGGTTGGTATAATTTCAGTCTTCCTGTATTTGTTGAAGCTATCTCCGGGTCCATCCAGTATGTGGCCAATCCTTGAGAATACTGCATGTGCACTAGAGAAGAACGTATAAGCCACTGTTTGGGGGTGAAAGGTTCCATATGTGTCAATTATGTCCAGTTGGTCTAATGTGTCATTTAATGATGTTACTTATTGCTTTTCTGTTTGGATGATCTGTCCATATCCGACAGTGAGGGTCTTTAGGCCCCCAACTATGATAGTGTTCTGGTTTATTTCTCCTTTTAGTTCTGTTAGTAATTGTTTTATATATTTTGAGGATCTCTGCTTGAGAACATAGATATTAATATGTGTTATACTTCTTGGTGCATGATTCCCTTTATCATTATGAAGTGTCCCTCAGTATTTTTGTTTACCTTTACCTTTTTAATTTTGAAGTCTATTTCATCCGATATTAGTACCACTACTCCTGCTTTCCTGTGAATGCCATTTGCTTGAAATATCACTTTCCACCCTTTTACCTTGAGTCTGTATTTGTCTTTGGAGCTGAGATGTGTCTTCTGGAGGCAGCAAATGGTTGCGTTTTGTTTTATGATCGAATCTGCCTTTTTATTGGTGAGTTCAGTCCATTTACATTTAGGGTGATTATTGAAATATGAAGTTTTCCTGTAGCCATTTTTATCTTTTGCTTTCTGGTAGCTCGGTGTTTCCATTGCTTTCTTGTCCTTTGTTTGTTTGTTTGTTTGTTTTTTAACTTTAGTTGGATTTTGTGGGTTTTCCCTCTGGTCCTTCTTGTTTTATGTTATTTTCTTCAGTTCTGAATCTTTAGCATGTGGTTACCATGCTAAAGATAATTATATATGCATAGTAGTCCATTTTCTTCTGTGTGTGCCTTATCTCCATTCCCCTTTGTGAATTTGGATGTTTGAATCTTTTCTGTTATTGTTGTCTCAATTTGTCCCTATATATATGCTGAGTGTTCATTATTATTTTGCAATAGCAAATCTCTTCTTATTGTTTACACTTATAATGTAAGTGTTTTGTTCTTAATAAGGGTTGCACTCCTCTGCTTCTATCTGCCTGCTAGTCAACTGCCTTACTCATAGTTATGTTTTTTGTGGTTGTTTTTTTTTTGTCATTTTGTTTTAGATGCAATACCTCTTTCAGTATTTCCTGTAATGCAGGCCTCGTAGTGGAGAATTCCCTCAATTTTTTTTAATGTCTGGAAAATTCTTTATTTTTCCTTCATTATCTAAAGGAGAGTTTAGCTAGATACATTATTCCTGGCTGGTAATTCCTTTCATATAATAGTTTGAATATTGATTCCACTCTTTTCTTGCTTGTAAGGTGTTCTGAGAAGTCCAACGATAATCTAATGGGTTTTCCTTTATAAGTTACTATCTTCTTTTTCTAGCTGCCCTGAGAATTCTTTGTCATTAATTTTTGATAATTTTAATATAATGTGTCTTGGAGAAGGCCTTTTTGGGTTGAGATAATTGAGTATTCTGTTGACTTCTTGAATTCTAAGCTCCAATCCATTCCTTAGATTTGGGGAATTCTCTTCAACTATTTCTCTGAAAATGTTTTTAATCTCTGCTCCTTTTCTTTCCCTTCGAGAATGCCCATTATTCTTATATTTCCTTTCCTGTTGGTATCAGCTAGTTCTTGTATCTCTCTTTCATAATTTTTCATTCTTCAGTTTCTCTCTTCTTCATTCTGATTTATTTCTAGATTTCTGTCTTTGATATCACTGATCCTTTCCTCCATTTGGTCAACCCTATTTCCCAAGCTTGCTGTTTCATTGTCCATCTCTTTTAGTGTGTTCTTCATCTCCAGAAGTCCTATTTGGTTCTTTTTGAGGGTTTCAATCTCCTTGCTAAAAAACTCATTCTGCTGAATGTTTTTTCAATTCCTGGAATTGTTGATATGAATTATTTTGGATCTCTTCGAGTTTTTTCAGAAGTGCCATCCTGAATTCTCTGACATTCAAGTTGCGTATTTTTATGTCTGTAAGTTTGTTTTCTGGAGATATTTCTCTTTCTTTCTGCTCTGCCTTGTCACCTTGGCTGTTCATGTTGTGTAATGGACTATTTCTCCACCTGCATTAATGGAAGTGTATTCTGCAGAAAGATTTATTATATAAAAGCCTCTCTTTAGCCTTTCACTAAGAAGGCATTTCTCTTTTGGTTTCCCTCCCAAGAGGCATCTAAGCCTCTTGGATCTCTTCTTTATTTAAAGTCTTAATAATGCCTTTTTTTTTCCTTATAGATATTCAGTCATGCTCGCTACCCTTGGTCTTGGTGTCTGTCAGTGTTAGTAACAGTTTTGGTAGCATTTGCTCAGATTCCCCTGCAGCTCAGCAGTTTTGAGTGTTGGAGGGTCTCGGGGGAGTTGCCCTCTGGGTTGGAGGACAGGGATGGTGGCTCAAGCCTCACGTTTTGCAACAGTGGCTGGTAATGATCAGCTGTTGCTTCTCTGCCATCTTGACTTTGTTTTGCTTTCCAATCCCTGGGCACTGCTGCTGTGTGGAGCTTGCAGCTCTCTCAGGGAACCTGCCACACCTTCTTCCCTCCCCTTCCTCCTGCAGGGACCTCTGGCTGTGAGAGGTAGCTTCTTTGTTTCTCCCAGGCTACTGCCCAACTCCCATCGTTGATACTTGTGGTAGCTCTTATTCACAGATCCCTTGCTCAGATGTACTTATGTGCAGGTTGGGTGTTATTTGTTGAGTTTTAGATGTTCAGCTTATTGTTGTTTCAAGGGGAGGGATCTGGGGACATCTCTTACTCTGCCATGCTTTTGACGTCACTCAAGTTATTGCCTTTTTGTTATTCCTCTTTTTGAATTTTTTTTCTCTTTCTTCTTATAGAAGTCCCTTTAGCATTTCCTGTAATACTGGTTTGGTGAACGCTAACTTTTTCTTGTCTGGGAAGCTCTTTATCTGTCTTTCGATTATAAATGATAGCTTTACTGGGTATAAGAATCTTGACTGTAGGTTTTGAGTTTCATCACTTTGAATATTTCATACCAATACCTTCTGCTAAATCTCTGTTGAGAAATCAGCTGACCATCTTATGGGTAACTAACTGCTTTTCTCTTGCTGCTTTTAAGATTCTCTCTTTGCATTTAACCTTTGATATTTTAATGATGATGCATCTGGGTGTGGGCCTCTTTGGGTTCACCTTGTTTGGATCTCTTTTCACTTCTTGGGCTCTATGTCCATTTCCTTCACCAGATTGGGGAATTTTTTCATCATCATTCTTCAAATAGGTTTTCAATTACTTGTTCTCTCTCTTCTCCTTCTGGTGCCCCTTTGATGCAAGTGTTGGTATGCTTTATGTTGTCCCAGAGGTTCCTTAAAACCATCTTCATTCTTTTAGATTCTTTTTTTTTCATATTGCTGTTCTGATTGGGTGTTTTCTGCTACCTTATCTTCTAAATCGCTGATTTGATCCTCGGCTTCATCTACTGTTGATTCCCTCTAATGTAGTCTTCATTTCAGTTATTGTAGTCTTCATTTCTTACTACTTATTTTTTATGTTTTCTATCTCTTTGTTAAGGTTCTCACTGAGTTCATCTACTCTTCCCTAAAGTTCATTGAGCATCCTTATCACTGTTTTTTTGAACTCTGCATCTGGTAGATAGCTTGTCTTTATTTTGTTTAGTACTTTTTCTGAAGCTTTGTTCTGTTATTTCATTTGGGATATATTGCTTTGTCTTTCTGTTTTGGCTGCTACCTTGTGTTTGTTTCTTTGTATTACGTAGGGCCACAATGTCTCCCAGTCTTAGTAGATTGGCCTTATGTAGCAGGTATGCACAGTGGCACAGTCTTCCCTGGTCACCTGGGTTGGGAGGTTTATGTGCTTCCTTTGTATGAGTTGTGGTATCCATCTGTTGTAGTTTAGCCTTGATTGCTGTTCTCTTGTCATTGGGAGGGATTGACACTCGGGTTGACTGGTTGTGAGGACTGGCTGGTGAGAGACTGGCCCTATGGAGTGAGATTCACTTTAGCAGTATTTTGGTGCCTGCCCCATCCACCCTTTGGGTGTGTTGTTCTTAGATGAAGCCCCAGGTTGTGCTCCAGCGAAGTCCAAAGCCTGCCACTGGGTGTGCTGGCCCCAGGGCCTCCAGGAGGGGTCCCCACTGCAGTCCAAGTTCAGCTTCAGCCTGTGAGCTTCCCAGGGCCACCTGACATAAGCCCTCAAGCAAACTGCAAATGGCCGCCACCTACACTGGACTTGGAGATAACTAGAGAGGCTGAGTCGCAGACTGAGGCTGGCTGCCACTGTTGCCAGGCTTTGGGCAGTTCAATAAGAGGTAGAAGGCATGCTGAGGCCAGATGCTGCTTTTTGTCATTTGTGAACATTTGAGAGATTTTAGAAAAGTCCACAGCATGAACCACAACAGGTCATTTGTATGGAAGAGCCTCCAGAAGTGGGTGGGTGGGACTGCAAGTTGGGCGGGGCACAGTTACAGGGAATTGCTACAGTGAGGCAACCAGTGTTATCCAGGCTGATGAAGACTTGGATATGGTGGCACCTGTGTCTGCACGCTGGGCAGGGGGAGCTCCCAACAAAGAAACAATGGACTCCACCAGCACTTCTGTCTGGAAGAAAGCTGCCCTTCTAGCCCTTGCCCTGAAACCTGACAGCTGATGTCCCTGGCACCTTTTGAGCAGCTGCCCTAGTGCTGGAGCTCAGATTGAGTGAGTTTGTCAGCAAGTAAGTCTGCGCATGGGCCCCTTAAGAGGAATTCCACCTGCCCTCCATCTCATTCGGCCACAATCTCCACTGGTTTTCACAGCCAGAAGTTGTGGGGACATATCTTCCTGGCACTGGAACATGGGCATGGGAAACTGGTGTGGGGCTGAGACCCCTTGTTCTTCCAGGGGGACCTCCACAGCCAAAATAGCCATCCCAGTTTTTAAACACCATACATGGGTGTATGACCGGCCTATTCTGTATCTCTTCCCCTCTTACAAGTCTCGAGGATGCGTCCTTTGTATGTTCCTAGTTGTAGGACTTCTATTCAGGTAGACTTCAGGCGATTTAGTTGTAATTTAGTTTAGTTGTAATTCTGATGTGGTCATGAGAGGAGGTGAACACAATGTTTACCTACTCTGCCATCTTGACTGTAAATCTGTGAAATGATATTTCTTAAAGGAATTTCAACTTTATCCTATAAGATCAAGAGATTGTTACTTTCCTTGCCGCTTTTAAGAACTAGCACTAACTTTAATTGGAATTTATTGGCATTTGTTGATTTTGGGTCTTTTCTTACGGGGATATGGGACGGAAGGGGTTCATATTTCTAATTTAGAGTGCCAAACGAAAGTGCCTTAAGTTTATGTTTTACTGTTGCTGATCATATCCCTCTTATCCATTCATATTTATTGTCCCACCTCCCATTGGTATTCTAAAGGGGGAGAGTTTTGCTCAAATTCCAGCTGTGGCTAAGGTGTTTTTAGTCCTTCATTTCTGCACCCAGCTTGGATCCCATGACTCTCCAGGGAATTAGCTGTTGATCTCAGGCAGAAGTGGCAATTACTGACTATGAGAGTAGAGATGGAAACATGTCTCTGGAGGCCCCAGAACCTCATTACTATAGGATTCAACCACCACATCCAAGAGTAGTTCCAAACTTGGGAAAAACTTCACCAGCCTAAGATGCAGAGTGCTCTGTTCTTCCAGCTATTCAAAATGCACATATGCTGGGCAGCCCTAATTGGACCACCTTAGTCTATGGGACTTGATACCCCAACTCAGCCCTTGGGGGCTGGTTCTCATCTGAGTTCACATGAAAATAGAATCAATCCTAACTAGTTACCATCTTATCTCTTCTTTGCCAAAAAGTAAGTGTTCTTTTTTTTAAAAAAAAAATAGTCCATGCTCATTTTCTTTTGCCCATTTTTACTCCTTAATTCATTGAAATCCAGCTTCTGCCATGATCATTCAAAACCTTCAAATCTAAAGAACATTTACTTTTCTAATATTTCTTGTCTTCTCTCAAGCAATTGAAAATTTTTTCTCTCTTTGACTTTCATTATTACATTTTCTTCTGATTTTTCCTGATATCATTATTCTATCTTAATATTCTTTTTGGTTCTTTATCTAATTCCCTTGAAATGAAAAACCCTTTTATTTATAAAATATATTCAGAAAAATACTAGAAGTAATAAAATGGAAACTTAGGTACTCACCAGCTGTATTTTGCCTTCTTTTTTTTTTCTCTTTAGATGGTCATTCTCTTTTCTTCTGAGAAACAAAATCTTCACTTACCTCTTTTTGCTCAAGAATTCTTAAGCGTAGGTATGTTTTCATCATATTATTATTATTTTTTTTTGGTAGCAGACTAATGGTTGTCACCATAAAATCTATTCTTTTCTTTCTGGTCATAAGTTCTCTCAGCTGGAGACTACATTTCTTATCCTGTTTAGCAGGTAGGTATGATTTTGAGGGTAAGTTCTTGCCAGTGGAATACAAATAGAAGTGATGGGTACAACTCTTGCCTTATCTTTTTAAAAGAAGATGGCTTGCCTTCATGGACCTGTCTGTGACCAGCTGCAACCATGAAGATGAGGAAGATATCCTATGAGAGGATGGAGCAACAAGATAGAAGGAATCTGGGTCCCGAATGACTTTATAGAAAAGAATGCCTGTCAATCTAGGCTCAACTTTGTGTGAGAGGAAAAAGAACTTCCATTTTCTTTATGTCACTTATTTCTGGGGTCTCTTTATTAGAGCATTTTAGCTTTGACTTTAACATGAAAATGGATACCTGAAAATTAGGGACTTCTAGAAAAATCTTAAAACATATAGCATTACCTAAGCAGTCACACAATTGGCAGTGAGGAGACAGATCTTGCAGGTTTGAAAACAGGTGATCCTTGTAATGCCACTGCAAAACATTTGGTAAAAAACTTACCTACTCAAGTTAGAAGGCTGACCATGTTCCTTCTATGGCTGGACATTAGTGGGGATCGGCGGGGGGCAGGCATTTAGAAAGAACTGGAATATAAATACGCAATGATTGCTTCTTGCTGAATTTAACAAGGGTTTTTCAAGAAATGAGCTCACAGGTTAAGACTTGACAGGTTTGTAAGAGATGGAAGGAAATAGAGTGTACAGAAAATTGGAAACTCACAGGATTGGAAAATCCAACTATTTCTGTAGTCCAAACATGAGAAGAAAAAACTATTTTTTCAGAGACTTTTAAAAAGTCCTCCAATTAAGATTCCTCAGCCAAAGAAACAGATCTAGCCTTGCAGCAAAGATCAGATGAGGGTATTACCCTCACTTATTTTTTTAAAGATTACTTCAAAGTAACCACTATTAAGACAATAAAAAAGTTTATTGACTAGAGCATAGAAACTGGAGAATAAGCAAGTTTAAGAGGTAGGCCCAGGAAAGAACTTTGGGCATGGTTCCTGGCACATGTAATGGATTGGTGATAAATAGCATAGAAGTTCTTGAGGAAATCGTATTGCTAAAAAACACATAAATCTGACCTTGAAAAGTTTATCGTTGTGTGTGTCCTCAAGCAGTTTCCCGGAGAGTATACTCTCCAACATCAAATTCAATTTTGAACCTAGAGAATAATGGACAAGGAAGAACCTCTCAGAGAATAAACCTAGGGGCACTGCAGGCACAACCAGAGACATTCAGATGGGTTAATCAGAGCACTTCTTCCATGGCCAGGGCAGGGATTCCTGTCTGGAGAGAAAGGGAAACTGTTAAGGATGACTGGTTGCTTCATGCTTCCTATTGTTTCCTTTTCAAATGGAATTTTTTATTGTCGTTAATTCTATTTCTGATACATCATTATATATTGGGTTGAGAGTGGGGATCAAGAAACTTATTTTTAGTTTATATGTCACTGAGTTATATATAGCCATATCTGGACATAAAAGAGAAGGCTGTACTTCTGCCCAGAGATACCAGACCTTGAGCTGGCTACAGAAACTGGATAGGATCATAGATGGTCTCCCTTAGAGAGGGAGATTGAGATGTATGAGAAGACGAATGGGTGGTCTGGAGGGTTGACTAAATCTCTTTGTTCACCTTAATTAATGCAATCTTATGGTGGTTCTGATTTGTTTATTCAGAAACCTATCACCAACATGTTGACAACTCTCACATTTGTCCATTCAGGGTTCTCTTTTATGTTCTGCACCTATATTATCTAAATATTGGATATCTTTGCATAACTTACCACAGGAAAAACCTTAATCACACTATGTCCAAGACTGAAATGATTTCATTTCTCTTTAAACATGTACTTCCTCTGTGATGACAAGAAATGGTTACAAATTTGTCCCCTTTGCCCCTTTGCTTTGTGACTTTTCTGTTCTTCCCATCAAAAAATGAACTCTAAATCTCTGCCTCTTTATATTTGGGGCTTGCCTCGGGACCTGTTTTGGTCAATAAAATGCAGCCAAAGTGATGATGTAGGAATTATGAGCCTAAACCTCAAGAGGCCATGCAGGCTTTGCTCTCACTCTCTTGGAAAGCTTTGGCCATCATGTGAAGAGGCTGGACTAGCCTCTTTGATGATGAAAGGCTACATGGAGAAAGATTCCCAGCCAACATTCAGCACCAACCACCAGTATAACTGGCAACATAATTTGCAAAGCTCATTAGGACCCATTGTTCCATAATTATTTAGAGTTTCAAGACAGTAAGAGCAGAACAATAGATGAAACACAAGTTGGTTGCTCCGGAAGCTAGCCTTCATCACCAGAGAACCAGCTTGGACCATCAAGGCCTAGCCAAGCCACCACAGCTGACTATTACCACATGAATAAGCCCAGACAAAGCCAGCAGAACTTCCCAGCCAAGTCCAGCCCAAATTGTTGATCCACAGAGTTGTTAGCTAATAAATTATTGTGGTTTTAAGGCACGAAGTTTTGTGATAGTTTTGTCTAGGTAGCAATAAATAATTAAGACATTGTTAGTTATGATCTCCTATCCTGGATAATTATAGCCTGAGTCATTCAACCTCATTCATACTTTTCACATCATCTCTATATATTTTCTTATCTGAACAACAGAGCTATTTCTTATTAGGGTCTGGGTATGTTAAATGAGGTAACATATGAACAGCACTTAACACAGTCACTGTGCTCAATAAATCTTAGTTATTATGACTGTCTTGGATTCAGTCATGCTGTCCATGAGATTTGGGATGAAACTTGCAGGACTTCAGAAGACTTCTGAGCTTGTACCAGAACAGTATTCAGAGAGGCAAGGAAAAAAAAAGGACATAGTCCTAGGGAAACTTTAAAATACTATGAGATTAGAAACTCAGTCTCTAGAGTCAGACTTTCTTCTCATTGTGGCTCTGCCATTTCTTTGTTTTTTTTGCAAGTTACTTAACCTCTTTAGGTTTTAATTTTGTCAAACTATAAGTGGTAATAATAAAAGGAAATCTCTTACAACATTATCGTGAGGGTTGAATGAGGATTGAACGATTAAGTTCCATAGGCCTGGCTCATAAAATTAGTTCTATAAACCTGGCATATAGAATATGCCCATTACATCATATAGGAAATGCAAGGATGGGTCAAAAAGGCAAGCCAAAATCACTTTGAGAGGAGAATTACCAAATGTAAAGGACACTATCCAAGACCGTAAACATTATGAGGTTAGAGATCAGGAACCAAAGAGAGGTGAACGGATTGTGTTTAGAGAGCAAGGCAGAAGTGAAACCACTCAATACTTTGGTTGCTGCTTCAGAAAATCTGGAAGATGTATGTTTTTAAACCTCTCTGCATTCTGCAACAGCAAAGCATAAAATGCTATAGGAGCAGATTCTGGATAAGAGGAAACAGTTTATACAAATCTCAGCCTATTCTCTACCAGTTAGCCTTTGAGGGCCCCCTCCACTTTTAGGTCGTTCTTGTCTTTTCCTTCCTCATCAGTCAAGAATCCATTCATTCACCAATTATTTACTGAATACCTTGGAATGCAATGATGAATGACCAATCAGTTTCCTCTCCTCACAGAGCTTCCGACTAATAGGTCCCAAACAATTAAACCAGCAATCTCAACACTTTGTGAGAACTTAGGGATCAGAGAAAGCTTCCTGGAAGAAGTTACATTTAACAAGGAACTTGAATGTAGATGAATAGGTTTCAATTAAGCTGAGGTCAGGGATGAGATAGTGATGTGTATGGCTTGGGGAGAGAGGATAATTTCAACAGTAAATGCAAATGCATGGAGGGAAGAGAGCCAGGAACTTGGGGAATTTACAGTAGTTCAGTAGTGCTGAAAAACTGAGTTAGAAGCCAGAAATGGTTTGAGAGGAAGCTACTGGGATGAAATGTTTTCTCTGTTAAAGAATTTAGACTTTATCCAAAGAGCAACTGGAAGTGCTGTAAGTGTTTAAAACAGAGGAGTAACATTTAGAAAGAGTACTCTGACTATAATGTGGACAACGGAAGGAACAGGACAGAAAGCCCAGCACCTGATTTTATAGATAAAGTTTTATTGGAACATAACCATACCGATTCACTTACATATTGTCTACAGCTGCTTCCAGGCCTTACGTGCAGAGTTGAGTAACTGACCATCCGGCCCATGAAGCTTGAAATATTTACTATCTGGCTCTTTAAGACAATGTTGGCTGATCCCAGAAAGACTGTTGCAGTAACCTAGGCTAAGAGAATGATGCCCACTTTAGGGAAGATAATGGGAGTATTGGAAAGGCAGACCTATGGAGTTTGTGCCAAATCGTCAATGACTGAAGAAACCATGACCTAAAAATTGGTTGTGAACATCAGTTTATTTTTTTCAAGCCCCCATTACACAACTTTTAGATAAAGATCAGCACCTCCTAAGTGTTTTGTCAGTTTTCCAGACATCCATGATTCCAGTATTACCTCGGACTCTGCTCTGGCCTGTGGTTCAGTTTATGGACTGTCTCGTTCTGAGTGTGCTGTCTCTATTCTGTTTGCAGCGGAACTTGGCTGCATGATTTCTTCCCATAGCCCCTCCCCCCACCACCACTCACACTATGTGTGTATTGTGTGTAGGGGGGCGGTTAGAGGTAGTGAAAGGTATACTGAAGATTTGGAAGACATAAGGGGAGTTGAAAAAATACAAATAACTTAGAATATTATAGATTTAAAAGTATTTTAGTTATGCTATGAAGTTACTCTGCCTTCCATCTTTTTCTTTCTTTTTTTCTCCCCTTGCAACTCCTTCCATACCCCCAAGTGAATTTCTAATATAGGAGTCTCTCTTTCATTGTCCTGTTCCTCGCTAACCCAAGTTCTCAAGCACAGTCATAACGACTCATCTAGTACCAGCCATGGAGAGAATTGGTTTAACTTCACTATAGTAGCAAAGTGTCTCGGAACCAGGGTATGGTACTGAGGACAGATTTGGATCAGACAAGGTGTAATCTAACTCACATATCTGGAGTAGCCAGGAAAGGAAGTAGTCCAAGGTCAGGGGTTGGGATTGGGGTTGAGGAATGGGTAATGAAATAGGGAAAGCAAGATCACTTCTACAAAGTAGTATAAATATCAGACCTAAGGGGAAAAGGTGAGGTCGTAAATAAGAGAGACAGCCAAGGATCTAGAATAAAGAAAATCAACCAAAAGAACTATATTGTAGACTCTAGACTACTTTCATATGTGTAGCACATAATACAATGTTAGACACACAGTAGGGACACAAGAAATGTTTGATAAGCTGAACCCTTAACTTCATGCCATTCCTGAAATCTGCTTCTCTTTGTTCTCCTGGGATTTACTGTTTTGATACAGATCAGTCTACTATGTCTGAACAAGTCAAGCAGTGTTGTTTATTTCTAAACAACCCAGGCAAACAAGCATGTGTGTTTAACATGTTCTTTCTTCAAAAACACCTAACTTGGGTCTCAAAATATTTGTATTGTAACAAAAATTGTAACACACAACTGTTAATACTACCACCATCATTTATTAATTGCCTATTCCAGGTAATAGGCAATTACAGCAGGTGCTGAGGTGTCATTTAAACCTCACAATGACCCTATTATATTCATTTTTACAGAGAAGATTGTGGCTCAAAGATGTTCTTTTCCTTAGGCTGTGACAAGTGGCAGTTGTCTGACTTCAAAACTCTTGATCTCAATAACACTAGCCTTTGCTGCCTCAAAACTGCCCTTACTCCAGTTTCTAAGTTTTTGAGCTTAAAACCCTTGCTTAAAACCCTTCATCATTTTCTAGTCTCCTCCTGCACAGTCTGCAATATTTAGTTTGGCATAATTTATTTTTCACAATTCCTGCCTACTTTAGTGACCTTGTCTTCTGTTTCTGTTTCCATAAATGCATTTTGAGTTCCAAATATTTCTGAATCCTGGGGACATGCCAAGCTCCTCCATGCTCGGGTTTTGTGCATTCTCCCTCTATCTCGAGTGCTCTTCCTCCCCTTCTGCCTGGACTTTAAAACTAGAGACCAATTTCTAATCAGTCTCTCCTGGGAGATTGCATAATCTCTTTGGATTTTGATTCTCCTGTTAGTAATTTGAGATGATATTGTCTACACTTTGGAAAGAGGTTATCTGGGATGAATTGTGGCTTTGCCACTCACTGGCTGTATTATTTTGGTAAAGTACCTTGACTTCTCTAAGCTTCAGGTTTTTTCTCCTTCATAAAATAGGATAATGATGGTTATTTAAAATAGGACCTAACACAGTACCTACTTAGAGAGAGTTATTATACAACTCATGTGTGAATTAAATAAGATTAACATATATAATGATTTAGCACAGTAATTCTTAGCACACTGTGCTTCCTTAGTGATTTCTTCCAGATTCAGCTCAAATTCACCTTTACAATGCTTTTCTGTAAGCAATCTGTACATTCTATATATGTGCTCTCATACCTCTATTTTCATTTATTATATCATGTATATTCCCCCCATCCCCCACACTAGAGTATTTATTATTTTACTTGGCAAAAAGTCAAGTACTACATTTTTTAAAACAAAATCTCAAGCAATCATACACATTACCCATCCCAGAGAGGGGCTGGCAACAGTACAAAACATCCTACTGAAGATCTGTTTTTAAACATAGAAGCCTGTTTAAAATGACAGAAGTTCTGTGAGAACTAAGAAATCTATACTGTGTTTACTAGAAAAAATTAAGACAATTAAAAGATCTCTAAGCATCCAGGATTTACCCTCTTTACAGCACCTATTTTTCTAAGTCAGAAGAAAGAATTCTAGGACTTATGGCACCTGTCTTGTACCACTAAGAGAGAGGGCGGACCTGCTGTCTCCCTGCCAACTCCCATCATCAGTGAGAAGACACTCTTTTTTATCAGTCATTCCACTTAACATCTGGCAGAGGGCAAAATTGGGAGAGCAACTTAGAAACTGGAATTGAAGTTCTAATCTCCTCAGCTAGCCTGGTCTCCTGAGGACAGGACTATTTTATTACTCACATAAACCTAGAATAGGTATTTAACACACTTTAATTGATTGACTGAATGAGTATATTCATTAAAACACAAGAACAGGTCTCAAGGAATTTAGAGTTAATAATAGCACGATAACCATTAGTGCTACTACTACTGGGTAATGTTGATCAAGTATCATGTACTCAACGCTGTCCTAAGCCCTTGTGCTCATGAACTCATCTAATTCTCACAATAGCTCTATTAGGTAGTGTTATCCCTATTAAAACATTTTAAAATTATGAAATTTTTTTTACCATTTTACAGATAAAGTAACTGAGGCTCAGAGAAGTTAAGTAACATACTCAGAGTCACACAACTAGTAAGAGGTATAGAAAAATATACCTGTTTCAATAGAAAACTGCATTGCCTAGAGGACGCCCGCCTTTCACTGTCTTTGATTTACTGTACATTTTTTTGGATTATCTGATTGTCATCTTTCATCTTTTAGCCATTTTATAACTCTGTAAATGTGTCTTTTTCAGACTTTCTTTTGAACAGGTTATAAATCTGCCTGGTTCCCTCATTGAGTGAGTTAAATTAAATCTTTAACTTTATTTCTCTTTTCTATTTGTATCAGGGTCATGATTTTAACTTTTTCTGAAAATTACCTTTTAAACAGAAATATAACTGAAATGTATCTCCCAGTCTGACAACCTTCAAGGCTCATTTCTGTAACTCAAAGGCCTTTACCTTCACTCTGTCCTTTCCTGGGGAAACCTTCTTGTAAAATGCAGAGTTCTGAGTTTCACCTCAAGAAACTGATTCGGGGGTTTTTGTTTTGTTTTGTTTTTAACAAGACTCTAGTTACTGTGTTGCAGGTGGTCTGAAAAGCACTGCTTTGAATAATCTATGATACTGCTTTTCTTGTGAGAGGAGGAAAATACTTGTACAAAGCAAGTTATACACTTAAGTTTCAAAGAGGGAAAGAAGAGGAAGAAAGAAATTCTGTCTGGAGGAATCTGTAAGTTTTATGAAGAAAGTGGCATTTGATCTGGGCCTTAAAAGTAGGAAAACTGACAGGGAAAAAAGATGTGAAGAAAAAGACATTCTGTGTTTTGGACAAAAACAAAGAGGCGGGACAATGCATAGCATGTTTTGGGAATGACTCCTTGGATTTGACTGGTGTAGCCGCCAGCCCCCAATAGACACACAAACCACCAGAAATCAGTGAGTTATAGGAAACACACTCTTTATTCGGCTAGCTGGGTCTGCCAGGGGTACGCAGCCCCGAAATGTAAAGGTATAGAGTTTTTAAGCCCTAAACCCCATTCTTCATTCTGTCTGAACACAAAAGTCTATTTTTCTTCTATTTACTAACTGTCAACCTACAGGTCGGTTGTGCAAGCGGGGGCACAGAAGCAGAGAACTTATTGTTAGAATGTTATGTTCCCATGGGCGATAGCCAAGCAGTAATTTACCAGCCAGCACAGACTAGATTGAGCAAAGAAGGTGAGAGGGAGAGTATGAATGATAAGACTGGAAGGGTAAGCCTGAGCTAGAATGTAGGACTTGAATGTCTTGCATTTATTTGGTAGACAATGAAGAGTAATCCAAGCTTCTGCTGGATGTAAAAGGATAAGAAGCTAACAGTTAGTTAGAAGAATCCTAAGAAACATAGGCTGGAGAGAGAGGCAATCTGTGAAAGGTGTGAGGTCACAAGGATTAGAAGTCTCTTCCATAATTACTGAATATTTATTGAGGGTTGGTTATGGGTGAAACATCGTGGTAAGCACTGAGAGAAGATGGAAAGAAAATTATTGTTCTGGTACATTGTGTGTAAAGGCTTGAAGAGGGAAGATGCTGGAGAGACATCAGTGGTTAAAGAAGGTATATGGACCTAAACTTGGTGAGTGAAAGGGAAGGATAGAGGTGGTAAATATATGAAAGATCTTTAGGGAGCAAAATTGACAGAATTTGGTGTCTACTTGGATACAGAGTGCTAAACGAAAGGGAGGAGTCTAAGAAAATTAAGTTTTCTGGGTTGGGTGATTAGAGGCATGATAACTCCATAAATGGAGAAAAGTGAGAAAGAAGAGTATGGGGTGAATAATGAGTTATATTTTATTGCACTTGAAGAACCTGGAAACACACGGCAGGATATTGGGAATACAGATCTGGAGCTCCAGAAAGAGAATTTTAGATAGCTATTGTATAAATAGAGTTGGTATCAGATATATCTCAGTAGATTGAGGAAATAGGGAGGACAGAGTTAAGCCAAAACAGAGATTGGGTTCAGATTGGATAAGGCCATTAATTGGAGTGGGTAGAGCAAAATTTAGATGACATAATTAAAGCAGAAAATCCCCTATATTATGTGAAGGAATCATCATAACTCAGAGATGAAAAGATCAAGGGCTAGGAGAATGAATAAGAACTCATTGAGAAGTGAAAGAAAGGAGGTGGATCAAGTTGAAGAATGTCTTTTTCCTGGACATAGGTTAGAGAGAGTGCTGGATTTGTTTGGAAGAACTACTTCAGATAAGTAGTGAAACTCCAAAGAGCTTAAGGAACAGAAGATGCTCATTTAGTTCCCACGTAGGGAAGAAGAGAGAGAGGAACATAGAGCTGGTGGGAGGCCATTCAACTCCCCAGGAACCCCTTAATCTTATGTAAAGATGAGGGAAAACAGGAGATTTTTGGAGATACTTTTCTATAGAAACTAGCAAAAGGGCTGAATTCTGGGTTTAAGGTGATAAGGCAGTAATAGGGCTATTAATGAGTTAACTCTTTGTATTTTTATATTGACATTCAAATTCAAAGAATGATTGGTTTTTATTTTTGTAGTGGTCATTACAAACCAAAGAAGGGCAGATCTACCAAAAAAAAACACATTTAAATTATTTAATAGACATGCGGTTTTAAACTTTAGCTCTATCGTAGTTCCCCTTTATACACAGGGATACGTTCCAAGACCCACAGTGGATGCCTGAAACTGTGCATAGTACCCAGCACTGTATATACTAGGTTTATTCCTATATATACATAGTTATGATGTTTGTATTAAAAAATAATGTCATGAAAAATTGCTTTTTTCTTTTTAGTTATTTTTAAAATAGTTCATGTGATCATTTGAATTTTCACTATGTATTACTTTCATTAAAATAATTTCTATTTCTACAATTTATATTATAATTTATATAAATTATAATTTATATCAATCATAATTTATTTGGAATTTATAATAATTCATATTAAGTTATAGGAAAAAAATCACATAAAATAAGCAAAAAGAACGTAAAAGTCATAGACTCTCACCTGCCCAGAGATAACCACTGTTTATGTCTTGAAATAGTTTCTTCTTGAAAAATTCTGAAAGACAAATAAAAATATTTTTAAATACTCAAAAAACCTTACAAAAAGTTCTTGAAGTATTAAAACTACCAACAAGAAAATAGTAGTGTCTGAGGGTGTTCATTTTTAACTAAATCGACCTTTCTTATCAAAATGTTTTGTGTTATTTTGGTTATATCTTCACTAACGAAGAAGAGGAGAATTGAAGCAGTTTTCCAAAATATTTTTACTTTAATTATCTTGTTGTTTTAGAAAGAAGCAGCTTCTGGTCTCTGTTTTCCAAATAATTGTCTCTGTTTAGAAGTTTAGGAATTTTTGGAAACAGAAATTTATCAAGAAAATTTGCCTCCAAAGAATTTTTGTATTTTTTCTCTTTTTAAGTATGGATGAATAATTCCATTGTTTCTTAACTGTTCCTTTGAACTGTTTTTAATGAAAAAAATTGATAAAAAGTACAATTAACTTTGATACCTCACATTTAAAATGCAGAAGAACTTCAGATAGTGAATACAGAATCTGGGAGAACTGTCTTTGGAGTATTGGTAAAACAAAATTAAGAGTTTTAAAAGATTTTAATGTGAATTATGAAATGAATATTTTTAAAGAAATTAAGCTGTATTAAAATATTGAGAAAAAAATGCACTTGATCTATTCTACCTCCTAAGGTCAGTGAGTTTTGATTAGTTTAAAAGTTACAAGATTCAACTAATATTTACTGACTTTCTTTCCTATCTTTCAGGCCTTGTCCTTGATGTATTTATTTACTTACATGCTCTGTAACATTTCAAAACAACCTGAGGATTTAATGATGTGTTGTAGAAGCCTCACCTGAAAGAGTGTTGTGGGACACAGAGTAGAGTGGATTTCTGTGGGTTTCCTTGGCCTTGGCCTCTGTCGTGGCTGTTAGAGAATATGCATATCAGAGATGATGATGGTGTAATCAGGAAAAAAAAAAAATACCAGAGCAACTGTCAGCCCCAGGAGACAAGCCAGAGGAGTGAATATGGAAGCGGTAGTCTTGATGCAGAGTCCTGACATGTGCAACCTGTACTCAAGGCTGACCCCACATATGTGCACATACAACTGTCCCACCCACGAAGAGTTACGAGGTAGCTACATGAGTGCATAAGGAAGGGATGGGGCAAACTGAACTTTTGTGAAGCAACTATGATGGCACAGGTTGTAGTCAAAGGGCACCAGTGTCTCATGTGTCCCGAAAGTGAGTCAGGGAGAAGTAGGGGAACATGCACTTGGGGTTCTCCATGATCTTCCTCCCTGCTTGACTGCCAGACAGGTTTCTGTCCTTGTAGGGTGGAATAGGTTTTGTCTCTTCTAAGTCAGTGTGAGGTTCATTTGCCAAGACTGGGGTCTTCAGAGGTAACTGTGTATTATCATCCCCTTTTACAGATGAAAAAATTGAGCTCAGTGAGGTTCAATTAGCTAAAGTGTGTGTGTTTGTGTGCATATATATATATATATATATATATATATATGTATTAGGTAAAATTTATTAGCTCTATTGATAGACATTTTTTAGAAATAACTGTCCTGTTATTAATGGTGTTTACTAAACAATTAGAACTTATCTCTTTCCAAAAGAGAATTTGTTCATTGTTTTTGGCAAATTATAACGGCCTAAATGTACCTCTTCGTTATTTTGTTTTATTCACAACAACTCAACCTTGTTGAGCTAGAACACTTGGACGTTTTTGAGCCTATATTTAGCAGGTCAGAAGAGCACTGTTGCTCTTTATGCACGAGGCAGCTTGGAGTTCTGAGCCAGCACCGCAAATTCAAATCCTACTTCCCTACCCTGACAGCAGGGGGGCTCAGAGTGTAGTCGGAGAGCCGGTGCTCTCACCATGGTGTTTTTCTGGGCCTCTAAGGAGGCTGCTGGGAGAGCGTGTCTCTGGCACACACGCCCCCTACCCAGTGTGGAGAGCACCTGCAGCCCTAAGCAAGAGCGCCGCGGGACCGGCCTTTGGCCAAGTCAGACGTGGCCGGAAAGATCAATAATTGTATTGTTCTCTTTTTTCTGATGCTGACAACGTGGGCATCATTTAAGCGTAAGGCAGCATGTAAACTCAAAATCTGAAAGAAATTCTGGTGACGTGGTGAGCCCAGACACAGACCGCACCGAAGCGGACTCAGGCGGGTCCCCACTTGCAGTCTCCGTTACTCGCTTTGGACAGCCAGGCGCCGCCCGCCCTCTCCCCGCGAGGGTGCTCTCCCAGGACCCCGCAGCCCGCCTGGGTGCTTCTCGCGTCGGAGCCCGTCCCGGGACCCGGGTTCCAGCCCCCGAAGGTCGGCCCGGCTGCCGGCTGCGGGGCCCCCCCACTCTGGCCGGGGGTCGAAGCCGCCGGGAGCCGGAGCCGGGGCCGGAGCCGGGGCCGGAGCCGGAGCCGGAGCCGGAGCCGGAGCCGGAGCCGGAGCCGGAGCCGGAGCCGGGGCCCGAGCCAGAGCCCGAGCCGGAGCCGGGGTTCGGGCGGCCGCGGCCCCTTTAAGGAGCCGCGCTGCGGTAACCCGAGCCCGCAGTCTGGGAGGGCGGGCGCGCGGCGGCTGGACCTCCGGGACGGCTCTCCGGCCCCGCCGAGCATCCCGCGGGCCGGCTCTGGCCGGCGACAGCCCTCGGCCCGGCCGGAGGACTCGGCGCCCGAAATCCGGCCGTGCGCCGCCGCCGCGGACACGCCACTCTGTCCGGGACTCGCGGCACAGGTGACGCCGTTTGCAGAGCTCGGAGGAGGGCGGGCGCTCCGTGCCCCGCGGGACCCCGCCCCGGCCTAGCGTGGCCAGGACGCGGGAGGCCCGGGTCGTCCCGAGCGCGCGGGGCTGAGGCGGCTCCAGCAGGTGCGCGCGGAGGCGCAGCATCCTCCGGCCCGGGGGTCGCGCAAGTGGGGTCCTGGCCCGCGGCCCCCGCCCACCTGGACGCCTTTGTGCGTCCCACTCGCGCTCCCCAGCTGTCTGGGCTGCCTTCTGGGTCTCAGCTCACACAGGCGGCTGCTTTGCGCATCCGCGAAAGCCTTCTTGGTGGAGCCTGGTATACAGTCAGGTGCATCAAGTGGGTAAGTCTTCCCCCCTCCCGCTTCTCCTACTAAATAAAACGAGAAGCATTTATTCACCCTGGCGGTGCTCAAGTGGGTCTCAGTTTTAGCCGGCGAGTTCCAAGAGTCTAGCGCAGAGGGACTGGGCGCAGAGTCAGAGGCAGGCATTTGGTTTCTGTTTCCAGCGCTCCCGTTGTCACCCCGAGCGAGTTGATTAAACTGAGTGCCTCGGCTTACCCGGCCATGAAATGGGATCTGCAATACTAGCCTTTCCCTACAGTCCTAAGACGGTAGGACAGCCGCTGCGAAAACACTTAAGTTCATGAAAGGGTCACTGTTGCTGGCCAGTGTTTTCTTAGCTGGACACATCTTGAGTGTTAATGTGCACATTTTTATGTGAAATTATAAAATTGTACTTTGAGACTGATATTTGACAACGTTTAAATCAATCTCATACCAGTTAGGGGATAAGACGGAAAAGTTTGTGTGGATGTTAGGAGTTGATGCGTGAAGTAGGAGAAAAGCTGTCATTTTAGTAAAATCTTTACTCAGTCATAAATGGAGTTGAGAAAAATGGATCTTGGATTGTGTGTTTTTTAAGTGAGATACTGCTGTGTGAGTACAGGATATAGATCAGAATGCAGCTTCCTCTTTGTGCAGTCAGAATAATACAGTAGAGAATCCCATTTCTCGTTGTGAAGTGTGTTATATGTGAAGTAGAGAATTCTTTCCCTTGTTTGTCTTTTCCTTAAATTCTGTGGGTGAAACTAAATGAGAAAAGTGTATTCCTGCCACTCTAGAAAATTAGAAACAGTAGCTAGAGGAACCATGGATTTTAGTGTATTTGCTACCTCCCTTCTGTGCCATCCGATGATCCAGGGGGTGCCTCTTTTTTTCTACCCCTGCAACTCCTTTGGCCACATTACCTCCCTCCAGAGTTCGAATCATTACTGTGTGATCTTGCACCAGTTTTATCTGTCTAGAGCTGGTTGTGTCACCCATCTGCTCAGCCAGCCATAATTATTTGCACATTAGCTATTCCTATTTCTTTCACTCTAAGCGTTCTTTACCATTTTGAAAAGAAGAATGGCTCTTTATAGTTAAAGCCATGTACTTGGAGGTGCCTAGGAACCGCAGTGGTCGAAGGGCCGAAACTATAGCAAACTTCCTTGGAGTATGGATGCAAGAGCTGTCCTACTTTTTTCTTCATTTTCTGGAATCTTCACTGGAGAGAGATTCATTTGATTACCAAAGTTAGAGAGAGGCCTTGGAGCAGGGAGCTATCAGAAATCTCTCAGTGATAAGAGTGTTCCTAGCAAAGGAGTGGGGAGGAGGAAGTGGTGACCTGGGAGGTGATGGAGGGCCCTCCCAATAACCAGATGACCAGAGAGGCGGCAAAGGAGCCCTGGGGAGTGGTGGAGCTGGTGCCCTGGTGTGACTTGCCCTTCTGAGCCTAGCGCGCTGTCCTGCAGGTCTAGACTGGTTCACTTTCCTCCCTTGGTACAGGAGAGGAAGCCCACTGGTTATGACCCTCCCTCAACGCTGGCCTTCCCTGTAGGGGAGGAAATAGCAATTCACTTCCTAAGAAACCTTCAGACCTCAGTGTCTCCCTGTACTCCTCTCAAATTACTGTCCCATATCCTACAGATAAAAGATTCATTTCACTTCGGTAGCTCTTGGAAAGTTAAAAAGTGGGACATTCAGTTTGCCTGAGAAAAGTTTAACCGAATAGTCAATGTATAAGAAGATACAGAAAAATTTTTTTTTCTGGTAGAGGAAGAAATGAATCGATTGGGTGAGAACTGTGGGCTGTTGGACAAGGGAGGGCAGGACTGGGCAGAGTTGTGCTGGACAACTCGTGCCCTTGTCCTTGGGAGAGGAAAGGGTGCCACCACACTCATGCCATCACCTTGTTGTGCTTTTCCTCTTTCATTTACCCTGAAAAAGGAAGAAGACAGCAGTATGGAGGTGGAGTAACCATCTGTTCTCAGGATGGGAAACAGACTTTAAGTCAGCATTAGGGATGAGCTATGTTAACCTGGTGTCGGTATCAGAGCCTGGATGTACTATACCTGAATGCGTTCCACCAGGAAAGTGAGGTGAATTTTGTAAGAAAATCTGAGGTATTTCAAGAGGGACTTTGGTGGTGTGTTTTTCTTGTTGGAGATGAAAAGGTAGCACATAAAGAAATGGAGTCCTACTGCTCTGAGATTTCTTATTCATAGTGAGACAGTTGGATGTGCTACAAGCAATTTCCAGACCTGAAAAGAAGGCAGGAATAGCAAAGGATTTTTTTTTTCTTTTTTGGCTGAGAACATTGGTCTGTTCAAGGAGAAGGCAGTCCTTTGTATACATGAGCAGAAGGTTTGAATCACTGTAAAAGGCTAAGGTTTGTGAAAACAGCCGATGAATAAGACAGCTGGAAGTCTGTTCAGAGCTTGAGCCTGCAGGAGGAAGTGGGTCGCTGAGCAGTGGGACCAACAGCAGTGGGCAGTCTGACTAGATGGTGGACAAAGGCTTGCCAAAAGCAGGGTTATAACACAGTACAAAATGCACTTTTACATTGAGACCCAGGGCATAAGTAAGTATATGTGTATCTGAAACAAGTTTCATGAAACACTACATACCCTTACTGTGGGTTGCATTCTGTTTTCTGTTTCTATTTCTACTCTGTTTCTGTTGATATGCTGTGTTCTGAAACAGTCATCACCTATTCGTGGGTCACAGACTACTGTCTGGAAACCATGTGTCTAATGGATGGAAGAACAGGTCGCAGAGGAGCAGGCTGGGCCTTGGGCTTGGAGATGCTGGAGGAAGTGGAGTGCGGAGCATGGAATTGATTGAGAGCTATCTGGACCCCCTGTCGTTAGGGGACTTATCTGGTGCTGAGGGGTGCTGGACCCAAATTAATGAAAGGCAGCTGGCTGGGCACATGCAAAAGGGGCCTTCCTACCTGTTCTCTCTACTTCAAAGCAAAACAGCTGGTTTTAAGGGAAGAGGAATGAGTAAATTTGGATTTGAAAGCAGTGTCTTTAGAGCAGCAGAATTTTTTCCCTGTAGATTTAATAAGAAGACAAATGGATTCAGAACAAATTGGCTGATGGATTTAAGCCACATCCACTTTCATCAGCCAGAGAGGGAGCGAAGGGGCTCCTGGCAGTGGGTGGGTGGATGGCTCACATCTTCTCTTCCAGTTTTGAGAAGTTTGTGCAGAAGAAAAGGATAGAAGTATTGTTTCCAAAGGCCATTTGCTGATCAAACCTGTTAGGAAGTTGGCTGTTTGCCTCACGGAGATTTGGAAAAATATTCTCATTACCTTTTATAAAAGGGTTAGATTATCAAGACTTCCTTAGACATCTATTTCAAGATCTACAATCAAACTGGAATCATCATTCATAGTCCTAGCAATTGCCAAAAAAGCTTCTTGGAGAAATAGGTGAGGCAGCACCCAGCTGCCTCATCCTGGAGTGAATTCCAGGAGTTGTGCTCTGGAGTTAGTCAGGGGTGGATGGAGTCTATCTGCAGACTTTTGATACCTTTTTGTAACACGTAACATCTGACTCGCACACCTGGCACGCTCACCAGTGAGCAAGAACAACAAAGCCCGGAGGAAAATGTACACAGGTATCACTTTACCCTGGTTGCTTGCTTGCTGCTTGCTTTTATTCATCCACATGCTGCCCTAGTTGGATCATCTCAGCCCTACTTTGTCTAATTTTCTTCTTAGTTGATATGTTTTCAGAGTTTAACTTTATATCTCAACTGTCTGGTATCTATCTATCTAATGCTTTCAACTCTGGTTTCTGTCATATGACCTTAAGCCCCAGACTTACGATGTCTGCCCGACTATTCCTGTGGAGCCCAAGTTTGGGTCCCAGCCTTGCTGTGTTGGTGCCCACTGTATCTTGTTGTGGCCACCCTAGAAATAACTGTACATCGATGGGTTTATACATTGGTTCGGATTTAACCTTTTAATTTTGGAGACATGGAAAACTATGTTGTCAAGTTAATTTAACTTTCTTGAAATAGGCTTTAAAAACTTTTAAAAGTACATTTGAGGCATTGGCAACTCTCTATTTAGTATGTATTTATTGTGGAATAGGAGGAGGAAGGAATTTTCATTTGACAAAAAATTTAAAAACTTTAAAAACCATTTACAAAGTGTTACATTTTAGGGACATGATTTCCTAAACTAGTCTTGCTCAGTTACATGTTTTGCTCTAAGACATGTAAATAGTGAGACAATTATGAATTGAAATGCTTTATAATTTGTTACATGCTATTTTAGGAACTTACAAAGACTACAGCTGTGCTCTAATTGAGAAAGATTCTCGGCCTTTTCATATTTTAAAAGCCTGCGGTAGTGTTACCAGACAGATCAGTTTCTTACATTCTTCGTGGGAGAATCCAGGGAAAGATAGAGGCTGTGGGTGGGAGGCCTAGTCCTGAAGGGGGTGCCTAGCTGCTTAGAACAAAGGCGGTGTGTTTGCAGCATCCCAGCTCAGTGTCTCTGAACCCCATCCGAAAGCGCTAGGCATTTTTAAAGACTTGAAAATGCTTTACTGCCTCGTCTCTAAATGTTTTCTTCAGTGTTTTTTTCTTCTTAAGTTACGAAAGTTAAACGTACTCATTTTAAAAAACATCACAAACGACTAACACTCAAGAGAATGAGAGATCACTTCTTCCCTTCTCCCAACTCCTACCTTCTTCAGTTTCACTCACAGACACAGCCAGAAATCAGTTTTGGGGCTATAGCCCTTCCAATCTTTTTCTCTACAAATGCCAAAATGTGACCAGTTAAGTATTTATGAAAAATCTATCATTTTTCAGTCTGCTTTTTTCCCTACTCCACAGTATGTGATGGGCATTCTTCTGTATCATCTTATTCATTTAAATGTCTGTATAACCTATGATAGTGTAGCTGTACCAATATGTTTAACCATTTTTCTATCACTGGACCTTAAGGTTGCTTCTAATAAAACTGCAGTAAGTACCCTTGTACATGCATCCTTTCACACGTATGTGAATTTGTTTTGAGAATAAAAGAGAAAATAGTATGCTGGTTATTTTTATAATTCAAGTAACATAGTGCTATCAAAATTTGCATATCTTATCATTTAATTTCCCAAATAGTCAGTAGTAAAAGTGTAGTTCTAAACACTATCGGGATTTCAAAGCTAGGGCAATGTGCAGCCCTAGCTGATAAAGAGGTCTCTATCTTGAGTAGGGAGATGAGGCATACACACTGAGTCTACTTTCTTTAGTTTTATTTATACCCTACTTTGTTCCAAAACCAATTTGGGATGCCTTACAAAGACGCATATAATACAATGAGATAAAGTAAATTTAGGGTAAGAGAGGAAACTATGCCAAAGGAAAACAAGATGGAGGCAGAAGTGAAGTTACTTAGTGTACTCTGAGGTGCTGTTCTCTTCTTCCTGGAAGTGCTGGTGATAAGCTTTCCAGCAGCCAGAGAGAAGAGGTCAGCAATCCATCACATGCTTCAAGGTGTCTAGGAGAGAAACCAAATCGGACAAGTCCATCTAGTCTTGAATCTAGGAGGGAGAGAAATTTCTCCTTTGGATTTTCTTCAAGACAACACTTCTTTTTGCAATGGCCAGCATTCTCTGTGGCACTCCCAGTGTTGCACAGTCAAACCTAGTGCCCTCGCTTTCTGAGCCATTTCATATTGTGTTCCTCGGGGCTGGCCAGGGGTGTCGTGCTTTGGCATGGCTCAGTGAAAGGTCGTTAGGCGGAGGTGGAGGTTCATGGGTTTAATCAAGAAATAGTTTTACGAGGACCGGAAGGGATGCATGACCAATGAAAACGGCAATCTGATCAATCTGATACTGTTCCTGGACGTTTTTCTACTAGGTGGTATAGAACATATCATTTTAGTGGGATTTCTGGGAGTGGAACCCATCTGCCCAAAAATACTCGGCTTGCACTGTTCGCCCAAGAAGGGCGGCTGTTGTAGATGACATTAATCTATTAGAACTAGAATAATGACTGAGCGAAATATTTTTCTTTAAAAAAATAAAGAACAAATCTCTGCACTTGGTCCATGCAAAAAGGATGGTACTTGTTCACATGGGTCAACCCCCCAAGTTAGAAAGGGTCAGGGCCACGTTCCAGCCTTGAGAGCATCTCCAAGATTAAAATTGTTCATAGGTTGTAGGATGTGTGAGTGTTACCAGGACGTAAGGTTCTGCAAGTTGGGCTTGACCCAATTTCAAACACCTGGGAAAAGTTCTACTCCCACGAGCCGCTGGATCTGGGAGTCCCTGACCACATTCGTGTATGTCTCGCCTCAGGAACAATGCCCAGACCAGTCTTCATTACCAAGTCCATGGGCCAGGCTTAGGCGTTTTTAGGGGACTTACTCTGAATTGAAGCATGAAGTCTATAGTAAATATAAGTGCCATGTTTATTGGAAAATTATGCATTTAGAAGCATTTTGAGGCAATGGCAGTCTTATAGGAGGAGATCAGAAGAAAAACACTTTCAAAGTACCTAAGGGCCACTTAGGTAACAGTAAAAGGCCACCCAGAAAATTTTATTTAATTTTAACACCTACAGCACCTGGTCTTCCTAGGTGGTCTCCCATCCAAGTACTAACCAGGCCCGACCCTGTTTAGCTTCTGAGATTAGATGAGATCAGGCACATTCAGGGTAGCATGGCCGTAGACTAGAATAATTCAAAACTCATTGCTGTCATTTAAGCCACCAAATTTCCTAATTAGATCATAGGTGTAGACAACCTTCAGGGCTTCCAGGCCAAAGGTTAAAAGGAGGGGGAAGTGATCATATTGTTCCAGGTACAGACTGTCCTATATCCCTATCACTTGGTGCCGTGGAAGAGAGAGATGTAACATTTCTTGGTTAGGAAAGACTAGGTAGTAATAATATAATAAACACTACTCTTTATTGAGTAGTGTTTTGTTCTGCTGCTGAATAACAAACCACCCAAAACCTAGTGGCTTAAAACCATGATTTATTATTTCTCATGATTCTGTGGGTGGCTGGGCTGTTACTCATTTAGTTATAGGCTCACTCATGTGGCTGCGTTCAGCTGGAGGGTCAGCCAGGCTGGAGATCCAAGATGGCTTGCCAGTGTGACTGGTAGCTGATATTGAGTGTCATCTGTCAACTGGGCAGCCTCAGTTCTCTGTGTGGCCTCTCATCCTCCAGTAAACTAGAGAGGTTTATTTACATGGTAGTGTTGGGGCAAGAGAGTGAAAAAGGCAGATGTTGAAAGGTCTTTTGATGTTTACCTAGGCTCCTTTTCTCAGCCTCAGAACCCTCCTATCCTTCTTCTCCTGTATTCTATTTGTCAGCAGGTGGCAAGGTCAGCCCAGATTCCTAGGGGCGGAGACATAGACTTTAACTCTGGATAAGACAGTAGCAATGTTCTATGACAAAGGAATTTTTGGCCATTAAATGATTTATCAGAGTGGCTACTGTGCTAGGTGCATTTAACTCATCTCATTTAAGCCACATAACCATCTTGCAGTGTAGGCCTCTTTTTCCCTGTCTCAGGCCTTGCAGGGCAGAGAGGTCAACTTGTCCAACAGCCACTTGGTAAGTACTGGGGCTGGGATTTAATGCTAGGATTCTCTCTAGCTGAATGGAATTTGTCTTAACTCAGCAGGAGGGAGAGATTTGCTCAATATCTTTTCATCCCCTCTAACCCTTTTAATACTCTTGTTTCCTGTGGCGAGAGGCAAACAAGAGAGAGGAATAAAGGCAGGTTGGCAAAGCCACTGCCCTGAGACCTAGGGACTTTCTCGGGGGTAATCAGATCAACCGTGGAGGCAAGAAGGACTTCTTTCTCTCCCTAGGTTCTGACTTCCTAGGTTGCTTGGCAGGTGTTCCAATGTTTCCTTTAAAAAATGAATAAAACATTTGGAAAAATCTTGCTCTGTCCAGCTTTTCCTTGATTTCACAGTGTTGGGAGGAAGCCAAGAAATGTCACAGCCAAGAGGCTCCGGCAAGGGAAGAGCAGGGCTGTGGCAATCAGTCCATCAGAAATTGCACAGAGGTCGGCTGCAGAACCTCATCTCCCTTCCTGCATACCCCAGGTGGTGACGGGGTGCCACCTGGTCCCGCTTCCACTTCAGAACCGCTCGCCCAGACCCCTTCTAAGGCTCGGAGAGGGTATGGCATTTGAAATGTTGATTTTCTTAAAGACGGGCCCTCAAACTGTATAAGTATCCAACCCCTTTGTATTATGTCAGGTTCAATATTTGTGTGACTTTCCAATGACTCTTGTCTCCTGGCTTAAGATGTTCTGCTTTATCCAAAACTGAGGACTGTCATTGGAACTCACAGGTTTTGGAAACAAAGACTTCTTTATAAGAGTTCTAAGTGGGGTGAGAAGCTAGGAGGCAACATTTATCAAGTAAATAAAATGTGCCATTTGTACTCTGAGCCTTACGGCCCTAGAAACAAACTGAATCTCCTAACAAGAGAATGCTTCAGCGGGTTGGGAGTTGGGAACCAGCGGAGCCCTAGGGGGAGCTGGGGAAGCGGGCCTTTTCCCCTTGTCAGGTTCCAGACAGCCTCACTTCTTGTCAGGTATTACAAAAACAAACTCCAAGTCAGACAGTGTAAAATGGCATAAAGGCAAAAGAAGTTGACATGACATAGGTTAACTACATTAAGTTTTATTTTAGTGTAAGATAATAACCAGGACATGTAAAAACTGTCGGTGTAAGCTAGGAAAAGAAGAATCAAAGTCTTGTTAAAAATCTAGTTAAAAATACCTATAACAGAAGGGGTTACTGATCAACTGTAGTGGGAAACCAGGGGAGGAATTATTTCTCGAAAGAGCAGGAAGGGTTAAGGAGATGGGATAACACTCGCCTTTGCTGTGACAGAATGTCCTGGTGGGGACTCTTGGCTGTGTGAAAAAATATATATCAAGAAACCTGTCCCCCTGCTCCTGGCGCCAGAAACGAACTGTAGAAAGGAAGACTGTAGACTCTTCTTTGCTGGTAGGAATAAGCAGAACATACACCCAGAAGGTGTTGGGCGCGGAGAAGCTCTGGGATGTGAAAATGTGAAAAACACTGAATTAGATCAGAGAGTCCTGGAAGGCATTTAGCTTAGGATGTAAAGGGATAGATAGGATTTGAGAGATAAAAGGGAGATCTTGGATTTAAGAGATCTGTAAGGATAGGAATTAACTTTCGAAACAGTTCTGAGTTGACAGCAAGAAGGGGCCACTCTGCAGCTCCCCGAGGGCGGACACTTCTTGCTGGGGTGAGTGACTCTTACAGAGCCGGGTTGGGGAGCAGTTGAGCTTCCTTCCTCCTCTAATATCCTGTGATTGTAATTATTACATTGAATTCTTGGAAAAATAAAGACCAGTTAGAAATGTATGAATATTCAACTTTAAATGTTTGTTTATTATCATTAAAACAATCTACAATCCAAAAATACTGCTTCAGGGAGGTGTCAGTTGCTAGCGTCTGTAACAGGCAGAATCCAGTAGTTTCTCTTTAACTTGAATTGTTACATGCTCTTGGAAGAGAAAGGGTTGAAAGAGTGGGAAAAATAAAGCAGGAGTCCCCAGCCGCCAGGCCCCGGACCAGTACTGTTCCATGGTCTGTTTGAAACTGGGCCACACAGCAGGAGGTGAGCAGCAAGTGAAGCTTCATCTGTATCTGCAGCCGCTCCCCAGCGCTAGCATCACCACCTCAGCTCCACCTCAGATCATCAGGCGTTAGATTCTCATAGGAGTACGGGTCCCTGGTTCAGTAAAGGTTGGGACCGCTGACTGGGTACCCTTAATCAAAATTTATTGTCTTTTTACTGACAGGGAGGAACCATAGAGATATCTTTTCTATAGTCACGAGCAATTCCTTGTTAAATCTTAAGTAACATTGTTAATCTGAGAAAGGGAGTGTAACTTAATCATGTTAATATGGGGTTCCTTAGCCTTTCCTGGTTTAGTCTTCATTTTCTTCCCATTTGTTTCAGTTAAAAAAAGCAGTACCGCGTTTGGAGGATTTATAGAAGGTAGGTTGGCTTTTATGCAGCTGGCTTCATATGGGCTTTCACACTAATGCTGTTGGTTCTTGAACTTGAAACTCAGAAAATAAAAAAGAGGTGGAATGTTTTCTGCCTGTAATGGTCCTAACTTTAAAAAAAAATAGCTCTCAATGCAGAATTTTAAAAAAATGAATAGTAAATAAAACTAACTGCAGTTAGCTGTGAGCTTTAAATGCATTTTATCAGATGCTTAACAGTTTTTATATGAATGAAAAGTCAAAAGTGGGGAGTGATAGTAATTCTTTACTAAGGAGTTTAAATATCTGGTGAATTATTGACATGTTATGAGCATTTACACAGGTAATTGAATGTACCACCAATATGAGAATGCGAACAACACCCAGAATGGGTTCGGGGCAGGTTTGCTTCTTTCTCAATAGAGTTGTTGTTTGTTTGGTTTGGTATCTTCTGCAGTCATGTGTTCTTTTACAAATGATTTACAGTTGGTAAATAGAGACTTTAGAACACATGTTTGGGCTGCTGATGTGGTAAAATAAATCAATTAGAATAAGTACTTTGGTAGCTGAAGAGTATGAAAATACAGAGAAGATTACAATTGTATATACACACGAAAGCTTTGAACGCATGCCATGTGTTATAAGAGTTTGGGGGAGTCCAACCAAATATCATACTGCTATGGTCTGGTGTTGTGTCCCCCCCAAATTCAAATGTTGAAATCCTGACCCCCAAACCTGGTGGCATTACTTAGTGGGGCCTTTGGGAGGTGATTAGATCTGGAGGGTGGAACTCTCACGAATGGGGTTCGTGCTCTTGTAAAGAGATCCTGCAGAGCTCCCCGGCCCTTCTGCCTGGCCTAGGGCCCTCACCCCACCATGCTGGCGTCCTGATCTCAGACTTCCGGCCCGTAGAACTGTGGGCAATAAATGGAGGATGTTTTTAAGCCATCCAGTCTGTGGTATTTTGTTATAGCAACGCAAACAGACTAAGACACACACTCAATACTAGCTTGTTTATAATATTGATGCACTTTGCTTCTGAACATTTCGAGGTGAGAATCTTTTTTGAAGTCAATCTGTTTTCATGCTGTTGACATAAGAACATCCAAACCTTTAAAGAATTTTTGTGAGTTTTTATTTGAGGAAAACTGACAACAATTGCTGGAAGCAAGATCTTGAATGCTCTGGAGAATAATAGTTTTGCAGTTTATTTTATACATTTGATGTTAAGGAGGGAACCTAAGGAAGATTACATGGAGGTGGGAGAAAGCAAAGTGGGGATTGGATTACAGAATAGTTAATAAGATGATGTACTTTCTTGAGGGTGGTTAAGCTTGTTTCAAAATGTGTTCACCTAGATGCAGGAGAACAGTAGACAGGGCTTGCTTAAGGCAAAGATAAACCTTTCACTAAAAAATTTATATGCCTGAGGTGTGACTAACCACCATGATCTGCCCAGTTAGGAATTTGTGATCAGATCATCTTGTTACTTTCTGTAAAATCCCTTTTTCATCTATAATGTTGTAATTCTAGTGTTGTCAATTTAGAAAATTCTTTTTCCAATATTCTGGTTATACCAGTAAGATGAGGAACGAGTAACTAATGAGATACTAGCAGAGTGGAAAGCAGCTGTAAGAATATGAATGCCTGCTATTGTCATTATTTTATTTGATAGACGTTTAATGAGTGCATGCTGTGTGGCAGGCACTGTGTTAGGTGTGGGGACACAGTGCGGGGGGGCATGTGTCCTCCTCTTGTTCTCACATTCCACCGGGGGAAGGAGTTGGGCTTTTATTTTAAATTAAAATTAATTTAGTTATTTTTTAAATTAAATTGAGTAACGTTGACTAATAACGTAAATTTCAGGTGTACAGCTTTATGTGTGACATCTGTACACTCTGCTGTGTGCTTGCCACCTGAAGGAATAGAGGAGACTCATTTAAACAGCAGCTGTGAAGGTGGTGGGGGAGGTGTGGTGCTGTGAGAGCAGACAAGGAGGGAATTAACCTGGTGATGGGGCTCGGAGAAGGCTTCAGAGAAGGAAGTGAGGGATGACCTGCTGCTGGAGAAGCGTGAGAGCTCATTTGGACATGGAGGGGCGGGCGTGGGAGTGGAGGAACAGGCCGTGCAAAGGCCCTGTGGAGAGAAGAACATGACATCTTTAAGGAACAGAAAAAAGGTGTTAGCTGGAGTGCAGCAGGCAGGGACCAACTTTAGGGGTCAGATCATGCGCTTGGTTTGAAATGCTGTGTGGTCCCGACAGGCAGTCGGTTGTCTGTATGTGTCAGGAGCTCAGAGGAGAGCTCTGGGATGGATATTTAAACTCGAGATGGTTCTGCAGACAAATGGTAACCGAAGCCATAGGTATAGGTGAAATCACAGAGGAACCAAGTGAGAGAAGGGGATCTGGAACTGGACCTTAGAGAATGCTGATTTTTAGTGGTCGGGTAGGGGAAGGAGTGCGGTGTTAAGGAAGCACAGGGAAGAAAGCATTCCCAGGAGAAAGTGGTCCATAGTGCCCAGTGTTCCCGAGAGGTCAGGTAATGTGAAGACCACAGATGGAGTTCATTGCTGACCTTAGTAGCTGCTTCAGTGGAGCAATGAGAGTGGGGACAGGAATGCAGTGGGCTGAAGAGTGACAGGTGAGACATGATGATGGTATGTACACACCTTTCTAGAACTTTGTCCTCAAAGAGGGTGGGTGGGAGGAAGAGAGAGACAGGGAGAGATGATACAGGAGAGCAAACTATACTGAAAAGAGAAACAGGATTGAAGAAGAGGTAGTGACTCTGTTGGTTTTTGTTGTCATTGGGAGCTTGAGTCTGTTTAAAAGCCAATAGAAAGATCTAGATCAGAAAAGACTGAAGGATAATAGGGAGCAAAAGGTTCCCAAGAGGGCCAGAAATGGTGGATCTGAGGTGCACAGGTTAGAGAGTGAGAGGGCCGATGGGGGAGGCGCAGTAGTCCGTGTGGTCGACAGTGTGATATCAAGAGTTTTCATATGTTGGCTTTTACTTTTTTGTGAAGTAAGATGGGGGTTCTATTGAGAATGGGGGTGTATGGTTGGAGGTTCAAAAAGGGTAGGGATGATTTGGAAAGTTAATCGTGGAGAATGAAAAGACTGGTCAGCTAGTGCAAGGAGGTAGTGTTGCAGAAAAGCTCCAAACTCAGACCAGCGAAAAAACAAGCAGTAACTCAGAGAGAAAGAGAACTCAGTTTTATTATGCGCGGTCCCAGAGGAGCTGGTGCTCTGAAGATCTGGACAGTTGCTCAGTTGCAACATTCCTTATATACAAGAATTTTACACAAGCTGATTGGTCAGTTTGAACTCAAACCATTACAAACGGCGGGAGTTGCTCTGGGTAACCAGCGAATACAAATTGTTACCAGAAGCGGAAGCAAGAGCTGCTAGGGTACAAACAGTTACATTCGTGGAGCAAAGGGCAAGTAGGACAAGGTGCAGGTGAGCTCTGCAAGTGAGCTCTTGCATGCAGCAAGCACATTTACAGAAGCAGAACAGAGTGCTGATTAGTTTTTAATGAAAATTCCTGAAATTTCGTCTTCAGTAGGAGACAGGGCAGTGTTGATAGCCGTGTGATCCCTCTGTAATTTTACATTCGCCAAAATCCCTCTCTTCTGGTACATGACTTTGTCCAACAGTGCTCTGATTGTTCAGGGCTGGTCAGTGAGTAAATAGTTGGGCATGTCCGTGGTTGGCGCTGTGCCAGCTCTTGGCAGTGGAAAGGGATCGGAGGGTGTTAGTAAGAGTTGTTGAAATGATGGCCTCTAGGAGTTAAGCTGATTAAAGAGAGAAGTAAAAAAAGAGGGAAGGGCTAAGTGGGTTGGGGAAAAGCTGAGAGGTCAATGGACTCGAGAATGCTGTAATGCTGAGCACGCTCCATGGAAAGGTCAACAAAGGGAATACTTGAAATGTCACTTTGGAAGCAGAACAATTGGCTGAGGTGTCGTGGAAGAGGTACCATTCCCGGGGGAGACAAAAGGACTGAGTTGCTAAGGAAACCTGGGCTTTCTATGTAGAGATGGTGGTGGGGCCTGAGGACATCAGTGAACCAGGCCTAAGGTCCTCGGGTAGGAGGGTGTGTTTGGAGGTGGGAGTGTGATACAGGTGAGGGGCGGGAGAGGGCGGTATACCTGAGTAGCAGCAGGGTGAATGCATTCTTGGTGTTTATAGGGGGCGAAGGAGTGGAGGAGTGAGGCCTGCAAAGGACCCTGAGGGGCAGAGGGGAAATAGGGCCACCTCCTGACTCTCAAGTGTGACTACCGGAGAGGGTTGCAGAAAATGGGTGTCTTCAGAGCACATGAGGGAGAGAGCCAGGGCACAGCACTGTGGTCGGGGGGTAAGCTGCGGTTCCGGGGACCTAGAAGAAGAGTTTGGGAGGTGGAGGGGTGATGGGCTGGGCCCAGTGACTGGGAAGGAGCTCTGGAGCACGATGGTTGTGACCACCTGGTAGAGGATGGATTTCTGCAGTGGGGGCTGCTGACGTTTTGAATGTTGACCAGTGTAAACAGACGTTGGTTAGGGACTTAAATCCCAGTGGCCTGAGAATGGTTTTGTTCCCCTTGGCTAGAGTGATGACAGACGCAGAATCCTGTGTCCTCCATGCTGTTGGACATGCATGATGGTGGGAGCAGAAACTTACTGAGTGTGCATCACATGCCAGTTACTATTCTAGGTGCTCGGCACACGTTATGTGGTTTATTCCTTGTGACAGCCCTGTCAGGTTAGTACTGTTGTTACCTCCATTCTGCAGGTGAGAAAACTGAGGTTCAGTTAAGGTAAGGTAAGTAACTAGTCCCAGATCTCACAGTTAGCAAGTGGTAGAACCGAGTTCAAACTTGAGCCCATGACTAAGCCTGTATACTTCCCACTGTGTTGTATAAACTTCATATGTACTTACATATGAAATTTTGATTTTTTAAGCATACATGACAGACTGTGGAGAAACTAAATGTACTGTTTAACACAAACAGTTCCCTCTTTCACTTTCCCATGAATTTTTTAGATGTTATAAGAACACTCTCAAGTCCTAAGTAATCTTGTTCACAAGCTAACATTGCTCATAACTTTTCACGGTATGATACGGTTTCTAAAAATCACCATCTTAGTTACACTGCTCTAAAGGTGCTTTGGTATGTGATTAATTCAGAGGAAAGTGGGACTGATAAGCATCTTGATCCAAAGATATACTTCTCCATTCTCAGATTATAAATGAGCCTGATGTTGGTTTTTTGTTATTAGTATCTCCATTGCATTATTATCTCATTGGTTTTGTGTGATCCACGATGCTATGGTTTCCCGTGTGTGCATGTGAGTGTACGTGCACATGTGTGTTAGTTATGTGGCTATTATGCTAAGTTCTAGACTTTGGTATTGCCTTTTAAAAATTTATTCCTATTTTATCTTTCTGATTGGACTGATTATTTCAGCTAATGAAGGTAATTTTGAAAACTGATTCTGTTAACCTATTATACTAGCTATCTTTCCCAGCTCTGTTATATATGTAGATTGAATAAAAATATACATATTTGTAAAAATATTACTGAAGCAGACCAAAAAGAGAGAACCTTATGGGACAGGAGGAGATAATTCTCAAGTCTATTTAAGATCATTGATCTACATGCTTCTTTTCATTATTCGATGAGCTCTGGATTTACCTACTTTTGTCATCCAGCCATATTTCTTCACATTGCATAAGGCTATCGTGAGAAACTTGATTTCCCTGGAATCAAGTTGTCCTTCATTTGGTACTGTTCAGTCCACCAGGCCTTGGCAGGCAGTCAGTATGGGCGCGAGGGGTGGGAACGAGTCCAGGGTGCCCGAGCTGCTGCAGATGGGAAGATTGGGAAGTGTCGTGGGTGACAGAGTCATTCCCTGAGACGTGGAGCCCTGCGGGAAGGACTGCTGTGGGGCTAAGTCTGGCTTGGGTCACATGGAGCCTGTGGGGCCTCCAGGATGACCATGAGGAGCCTTCCCGAGGGTAGCCGGCCATCAGGACTGTGCCTGGGAGAAGGCAGGGTCTGCGGCATGGGGCTCACCCCCGGGCAGAGCCCATAGCGTGCAGAGAAGAGCTTTGGGTCAGGGCGCAGGGTAGTCAGCCTTTCCACATTGAGGCAGTCGTGCCCGGTAGCCTCTATATTTTGATGAAGAGGGAAGGAACCATCTGTTTTAGGAGAGGGAGAGCTGGAACGTCGGGAGCAGCGGGTGTTTGGAGTCAGTGTGGGGACAGGACAGGCAGCTCACTAGGGCTGCGAGAGGGAGTGCTGACCACGAGCAGGACTTTCTTCCCAGCTTCCCCCTTTCTTGCTGCGAATACAGACAACCACACAAGACCTTTCCTCTCTCATTTTAAGGGATTTTCCTGCTAAACACTGCAGTGTGGTTCCTGCCTGGAACTGTGGAATGTGCAAGGGCGCGGTGGTGCGTGTGCATGGAGGTGGCGTTCGTGATTCCTGCATGCCCTGTGCTTGCCAGGGAGTGACAGGCATGGGGCACTGAGAGTCACCGCTGTCTTCCCAGCTTGGCAGTTTCGAACTCAGCTGGCGGAACTGAGTCCTTTGGGCTTCAGCTCAAGAAGATGTCCCTTGGTTCACCTTGAATGCTTTCAGTACCTCCTCGCTGTTTGTAGGTCTTCTCTCCAGAAAGTGGAGAGTGCTCCTTAGCACCCTGAACTCACACTTTAGGTAGTGGAGATCTGTTTCTGTGCTTCCCTACTGGCCCATAAGCACATCCCTGATTTTATATTGAGTCCTTGCACACAGCACCTGGCACGTGGTAGACATGTGACGGACACTGGATGAACTGCTGGCTGAAGCAAGACGGAGTAGGCCTGGCCGTGCTGATGGAGTAGGCTGTGGCCCTGCTCCGGGACAGTTCTGCTGGAGAAGGGGTCTCGCAAGCCGGTGGCGGAGACGTGGACTTCAACTCTTTTCATGTTTTTCTTCACTGAGAAACCAGCTTCAATTTAAGTCTACGGGAAGTCTTGGGGGACATCCATCACTGTATTCGCGAGGTCTCTGGAAGTGTTTCCTTGGTGTCCACAATGCTTGTGAATCAAGAAGGGGCTAATTCTGTTGTAAAGTTCATGTCTAGACACTCCCCTTGTAAATTGCCACAGAAATATTTCGCACTTCTGTTCGGCTCAGCCTTTCTGGGACAGCATCCCAGCCTTCTGCCAGCTACTAGCCACATGTGGAGGAAGAGGAAATAGGTCTAATACCAAACTCTAATAGTTACCAGATTCTCAAAGGCCCTTAATCTGAGTCATGAACATTATCTGATTTTATCCATTTTACCATTTTCTTGCATTAGTCACTGAATGAACAGAAGTATTTGCTGCTTACCTGAAGCCTGGGTTTTTTGGGGAAATTTCTAAATAATCCCTAGATGAGTGCTTTGTCTGCCATGACTGACGAAGCAAGCAGCTGCGTACTGAGAAGCAAAGCTGGTTGTAGAATGATTTAATTAACTTCTGTCTGTTGAGCCTTTAATGGAATCCACAACTTGACTATATGGAATTCTTTAGTCTTAAATGAAACATTTTTGCAAAGGGAGACTCTCAACATATACCCCATACACTCCTGTTAACTGATAGTAAGTCTGTTGAAAATATCTGATATCCAGTGCAACAAAGACATGATAAAAACTACCTTTTTAAAGAATGATAAAATTTTTTAATGGTGTGCTTTTAAAAAATGTATTGCTTAAATTAACAGTTCATAAGATGGATAGATACTGGTGCATGATTCCTACTGTTTATAACACTTAGGAACCATTCATGAAATAAATGCTGATTATATAAGTTGAATTTTAACAAAAAAAAAATGAGCAGCCGGTGCCCAGCTGCCCTCCAGGACCAGCAGGGAACATACAGACCCCTCTAGGGCAAGCTGTCATCAGATCCAAGATTATTCATATTATTCATTTAATCATATTGAGGGTTAGACTCTTCACTCTCTTCTGATTACTGGTTTCATTTTCTTCGTTTATCTGCATTTATGGCCTCCAGATTCCTATTTACTTTCTTTTTCTTTCTGTCTTTCTTTAATCCCTATTTGCTTTAATCTTAGATGTTATCCCTTTTCTAACATTAGAAAATCATAATGATTTTAATTTATATACAAAACTTTATGTATGATTTGGTTACTATCAAAGTAAAAGGGCACAAATTACAAATTTTAATGCCCAATAAACACGTTAAATTAAAAAAATGTAAATGAGCAATAAAGTTAATGGAATCTCACAGAGAACTGTAATATCAGTATTTTTTGCTGAACACACATGCCAGAAAAAAAGAATAAGCAATGAATTCATTATAGACACATGAATTCTGTCAGAAGGGCCCCTGTAGAGGACTGATTTTTTTATCCGATAGCCTGGTTGGAAGAGAATGAAGTGAGGATGTTGCTTGTGCAGCCAATGACTCCGTTTTTTTCTAGCGAGTTGGCTTCGGTAGGTGACTTTATTTCTTCACACAGCTGGAAATATCTATTGATTCATTTCCTTTTAATCTGAGGGTTGGTTCTATCAAAGAAGGAGCCATAGACACACTATATTTGCTGGGTACAAACAAGTGCTTTAATGTCCTTTTTTGCTTAAATGTTTCTAAGATTTTTAGGAGCCGAATAAAATTCAGCTCAATGAGATAGAAAACATACTTTGAATGGGCATATGTGCATGTTACTATTCACTAACTTTGTCCTTAAAACCTGAAGCTCTTTTATAAAAATCTTTTATTTTAGTGATAAAAAGCTATGGAGGATTGGTCCAAGGATATGTGTGATTGTTGCAGAAAAGTTGCAAAACTCAGATCAGCAAGAAACCAAGTAGCACTCTGAGGGTTTGGAGAACTCAGGTTTTTTACACCCGTGGTCCCAAAAGAGCTAGTGCTCTGAAAACCTGGGCCCCGAGCTTAGGGGCAATTTCGCTTTTATACTCAAATTGTTACAGTTAGCATGGGCTGATTTACAGATCCCAGGAGTTGCTATGGGCTACAGGCAGTTACAGGGCATCTGTTCAAACAGGCACAGCAATCAAAGGGGAGAGTGAGTTTTCAGTTGATTTCAAGACCACTCTGCCCTTTGGCCTGTGCTGCAAGCATGTCTACAGAAGCAGAACAAAGAGCTGTTTCAAGATTAGTCACTTGAATGAAAAAATTCCTCTTCGTTCCCCACTTTTGATGCTCTCTAAATTTGTATAGGGCATCAACCTCTTGGGGCCAGGGCTGTACTTCCACAACATAAGGATCTTTGCTGCAGTCTTTCCCTCTACCATAACCTCTGAGGGAGGTAGTTGACCAGACGGTAAGAGGCATCAGGCAACGTAGAAGGAGGCAGGACCCAAGAAGGAGGAGTACTATTCCAACTAAGGTGTTAAAGTCTCTGAAGGTAGAGAACCAACCTCCAAAGATGTTACTAGGGTTTCTACCGTTACTACCGTTTCCAACTCTGGCTGGGTACATGATGGGTACATGAGCTATTTTCCTAATGTTAGTAGCTATATCAGTTACAGCCTGGCTGTCGTCATCTGTTTGGAATCAACAATCAGATAGGTTAAACTTCCCACATATTCCTCCTCCTTCAACTAGCCAGTAATCTAAAGCTAACTGGTTTTGATATATTGCTGCACACATCTGAGACTGTTATGTGGCCAGGAGTTCTAGGGTTGAGGAGTTCTAGTACGGCCTATAACCTGATAATTTGATTAAGCATGTATATAGGAGTCTGGTAACCTCAGCTCCCATCTTGTGCTCATGTTGTGGGGCCATAGTATTGGATAATACAGTGGGGTGGCCATTTGTCCTCTTCCCATTCTTGTTGTCTCCCTACTTCAACTTTAAGTGACCTTTTAGTTCTGGCTTTAAGTCTTCCAGTTTGCTGGGGGTTGGGTATTAACTCTCTTCCCACAAATTCAGAAGAGCCTTTCTGGTGCTTTCCAACTCCCGGGGCCAGTGGAGCTGAGGATTTTCCAGAATGTGCCAATGGGGACCGTGCCTTCCTTTATAGTACAGTTTGTGACGATGATGATCGAGCTTTGGTTGAAGGAGTGGCACAAGGAGGAGGTAGTTATGGTGCCAGGATGGAGCTTTGGGCCAACAGTTAAGTTTGACATGGACTTTCCCCAACCCACCAAGTGTATCTTGGACCTATCCAGCCAAGACATTCTTCTTCTGCTACTTCAGAGAGAGGACCCAACTCTTGGGTCGATCCTCTTCGTGTTGAGCTACCATATGGTTCCACTGGAGGAGGTAAAAGGCATCTAGTTCCCTTCCAAGGCCAATCTTCACTCATGAGTGCTCCTCCTCTCACCCAGAATTTAGTAATACCAAGTTCATGGGCTATCCTCTCAGGTCAACAAAGAAGTTCTTTCTCAAGGTTGGGAGGTCTATGTTTTGGCCAAAGGTCCCTTTAAGTTCTATTATTTGCTGCACAGTCTCTTTGACTATTTGGTCTCGGGTGTAGTCTTGGACTCCTCTTCCATCTGAGATACCTTTCTGCCTGTAATATGTCCAATAGGCCTATTTTCCTGTTGCCCCTGGGTACGGATCTTGGCAAATGTATCCTGCTAGATATTTGGTTTTTAACCATTCCATCCAGTACCTTCTGCCAGTATAATTGCAAATGGTAGCTGATCTGTAACAGGCAGCTGATTGATGGGTATATGAGGTATAGGACAGCTGGACCTGACCACCTATTCGGATGGCCCTATATGTTTATCACATTGAGGCTCAATGGCTGTCCTCAGGGGTGAGCTTATGAGAATTATCAATAAAGTCCTATGTAAGTACTCAGTACACATAATTCCCTTGTAGGGTAAGGTAGGAGGCACCATTGCTTGGATGTTTGGATTACCAGAACATGAAATCCTGCTTGAATTAACAAAACAACCAGTTTCTAGAACTATAAAAATGTACCAAAAAAAAAAAAGGGGGTTTAGTCTAAACATGTAAGAATTGAGAGGATCCTTATGTAGGTTAGATAGGTTAGGGATAAAGTGATTCTTTGACTTAGAGTCCAATTGGAGGACACTACTAAGGCCAAACATAAAGCAAGCAGCAGGACAAGTATACTGAAGAGGGTTAGGGCTACAGGAGGATAACAATACATCTGGACAGTCTGAACAGTTGATCCTCAAGCTTCTGCTACGTGTAGACTGGCCAGCTTCTGGGGGTGGCCAGAGCAGGGCTGAAGATCTCAGATGGATTTCTGCTGACTCTGGAACATGACTTGGAGCGGCTGATCGGGAAGAGGCTCTGCATTCCAGGTCTCCTGGTTTCCCGGGGATGTCACTCTCTTTACCTGGGAGTGGTGGATCCACGGGGTGATACCTGCAACCTTAAGAGTGTGGGAGTTGCTAATATAACAGTGTGAGGGCCAGTCCAGCTTGGCAAAGTGGCTCCTTCTTCCAATCTCTAACCCATTCTTCCTCTCCTGGCTGATAGGGGTGGACCCAGTTCCTTAAGGGGATAGGGGCTCTTTCTAAAGTGTCCTAAGTGATGTGGTGGAGAATCCTCTCTAAGGCCTAAAGGTGTTGGGGCATTTCTAGGTCAGCCATTAATCGAGGGTCTCCTTTTAACTTCTCTATCACTGGGGGAGGTTTCCCGTAAAGGATTTCAAAAGAGGAGTAGCCCGAAGGCCTTGGAGTGCATGGTGCATGGAGTAGAGCCAAAGTCAGTAATTCAACATACAGTAGCTGGGTTTCTGACAAAGCTTAGCTAGAGTGGTTTTGAGGGTTTCAAGCATGCGTTTGACTTCCCCTGACCTTTGTATGGCCTGTAGGCCATGTGGAGCTTCCATTTGATTCCTGGACAAGGTCTAGACTATCTCAGACACAAAGGCAGGTGCATTGTCAGATCCTATAGAGAAGGGTAGCCCGTATCTTGGAACAATTTCCCTCAATAAGGCCCTGGCTACTACTTGTGCCCGTTCAGTGTATGTATGAAAGCTTCGACCTATTCAGAGTAAGTGCAAACTAACACAAGGGGGTACTAGTGGCCCCAGCAGGGCTTGACCTCAGTGAAGTCCACTTCTAGGTTGTCGAATGGCATAGTTCCAGTTGTTTGCACCCCTGGATTAGACCTTGGCCTTTGGCCAGCATTGTTTTGTGCACAAGTCACACACCTAGCAATGATCTGGTGCACAGGGTAGGGAGTTTGGGTATGAAATAGTAGCAGCCTAACAGGCTTACTAAAGTAGTCTTCTGTAGGTGAGTCAACTCATGGTGTTTTACCAGGTGAGCTGCCAGTGCAGTGGGAATAAATAGTCTTTGATCTGGAAACTCCCACCAGCCCTTCTTCCTCTGAGTTCCCTCTTCACTTAAAGCCCATTGTGCTTCATCCTCAGTGTATTTTGGGGATAGAGGCAATTCTGGTGCGAGGAGAACCTTGGAGATTGGCTCAGGACCCATTGTGGCACTCGGTTGGCAGCTAGTCGATTTCCTCTACTGACAGGGTCAGTTCCTCTCTGGTGGCCCTTGCAGTGAATGACTGCCACCTGGGAAGGCTTCCAAACTGCCTCTACCAGTTGGAGGATTTCTTTTTTGTTAGTGATTTCCTTTCTTCCTGCCATCAGCAATCCCTTTTCGGGAGGCCCCTCCTCAGTGGACAGAAACAGGGTTCAACGTTCTCACAGTCTTGAGGTGGATTTTCACAAAACAGTCTCTGATAATGAGTTAATCTGGCATTGGTCAGCCACTTATGTCCTACGTTTATATTCTATCCCAGCGTGAGCTTGTTCGCTTCTCTGACCAGGATTACCATGGCAGCTAAGGCCGAGAGGCATGGCGGCCATCCCGCAGCCACCGGATGCAGCCGTTTGGACAAATCTGCAGTTGGGCGTTGCCATGGCCCGGCTGCGTGAGGACCCCCAGTGCAGAGTGATTCTTCTCATGGATAAAGAGGTTAAAGTCTCGTGTCACATCTGGTAGTCCTAATGCTGGGGCCCTGATCAAAAGTCTCTTTATTTCTCTGAATGCATTTTCTTACCTGGTGCCCCATTCCAGGGTGTCTTTACCAGACCCAGCTGTGGCCTCATACAGTGGCCTGGCAATTTCAGAGAAATGTGGTATCCAGATCCGGCCACCCGTAGGCATTCATGGACTCCTTTCTTATTGTTTGGCTTAGGTATTGAACAGGTGGGCAACTTCCTCTCATGTCCAATTGCCCAGTGTCCTTCTGAGACAATGAACCTGAGGTATCTGACCTCCTGTTTGCAGATTTGAGCCTTCTTCCATGACACCTTGTATCCCTTGGAAGAGAGCAGGGGCAGCAAGGCTCTAGCACCCTTCCGGCAGTCTCTTTGGGTGGGGCCAGCCAGCAACAGTCATCTCCGTACTGGAGCAGAATGCAGTTCAAAGTCTCTCCAGGGAAGGCAGCCAGATCTGTGGCCAGCACTTCACCAAACAGGGTGGGTGAGTTCTTGAAGCCCTGTGGCAGTCAAGTCCAGGTCAGTTGCATTTTTCTCCCAGTGTGTGGGTCTTCCCACTCAAAGGCGAACAAAGACTGGCTGTCAGGTGACAACTGGAGGCAGAAGAAGGCATCCTTGAGATCTAGGCTAGTGCACCAGCTTGCATGGGCAGGTAAGAGGCTCAGAGGGTGTATGGGTTTGGGACCACTGGACGGATGGTGACCACTGTGTTGTTGATGGTGTGGAGGTCCTGGACAGGGAGGTAGTCGTTCCCTCCTGGCTTTCTGACTGGTAAGAGTGGAGTGTTCCAAGGTGACACACTCAACTAGAATTCCAGTGCGCGCAAAAGCTGGATATGGTCCCAGATTCCCAGGCGTGCTTCCCGTGGCACTGGACATTGCCTCTGTGTGACAGGGGTGGCTCCTGGCCTCAGGTCCACCACGGTGGGTGCGTGATTTTTGGCTAGACCTGGGGGCCCTTTCTCTGCCCAGACAGTAGGAAACTCTTCTAACAGGCTGGTTGGATTTATTTGTTCTCTCTTCAGAGAATAGAGGCGCCATTCGTCCCCCTGGGCACAGTCACAGCCATCATTAGAGCAGGCTGGCCCCTCAGTGTGAGACTGGTGGGCTTCCCGGGGGCAAAGGTGATTTGTGCTCCAAGCTTTGTGAATGCCTCTACCTAGAAGGGGAATAGGGCACTCGGGTGGGCACAAGAACTCATGAGTCACTAGTTGACCCTCTAACTGACATGAGGAGGCTTTACAGAACAAGCGGGCGACTTGGTCCCCCGTGGCCCCAATGATAGTTGTTGTTCAGTCTGTGAGGGGAGCCGCAGGTGTGATTACTACAGAGTGTTCAGCCCCAGTGTTTACCATGGAAGTCATTGGCCCCCTACTTCTGTTGCGACTGTAGGCTCCCAGGTGCCTGGGATCAGGGAACCCGGTCGCCCCTAGTCTGACTGTGCTTCGGCCAGGCCAATAAGATCTTGGACTGGCTCAGGCTGGTATTTTCCTTTACCAGGTTGATTGGATGTCTTTGGCGCTTCAGATGTCCTCCCACCTGGGGGCGCTCATTCTTCCAGTGGCCGGTCTCTTTGCAGTAGGCGCATTGGTCGTGGTGTAGGGGAGGTCTCCTTTTGGTTTCTCGTTTCCGTGGGGGAGCAGCAGCCTGCTGCGCCGGGCCTGGGTTCCCCAATGCTGCTGCCAGGAGAGACACTTTTTGGTTCATCCACTTATCAGCTATCTTTTGGGCCTCCTGGTCGTGCTTCACAAACACCCTGTTTGTGATCTCCAGTAGCTGGTGGCTGTTATCCCAGCAAAGCCCTCTAATTTCTGAAGCTTGTGGCAGATGTCAGTGTAAGATTGAGTCACAACTGGCGCGTTGACCATGCACTGGTTTTCTTGTGCTTTGGGGTCAAAAGGAGTATACACCTGGAATGCCTCGCACAGACTCTCATAAAACTGTGGGCGACTCCTCTGGCTTCTGGAGTACTTCAGCCATTTTTGACATGTTTGTTGGCCTTTTAACCCCAGCTTTTATTTCCTGCTGATCGTCTGCCAGTACCTGTTGAGAGACTCCCTTCCATTTGGGATGTTGAAGTCCCAGTTAGGCCTGGCATCTGGCGCAGCCCTGAGGCCCATGCTGCCGGGTCTAGTGCACCGTCTGGGGCTTGTCCTTAGAGTCACCCCCACCCTTCTGACAGAATCCGGCGTCGTTCTTGGTATCACAGAGAGTTAGCAGGAGTTGGCGGCAGTCCTCTCAAGCAGGCTGATGAGTTTGGAATATGGACTCGAGCAGGTTGGTCATCGCCTGGGGTTTCTCTGAATAGGACGGGGTGTGCTCCTTCTAGTAGAGGAGGCCGATCATGCTGAATGTCTGATAGTAGAGGACAGGGTGGCCCATTCTCTCCAATCTCAAAGGGACCTCGTGCCTCTCGGAGGGGCCTCTGAAGGGCTGCTGAGCTGGTTGCATGGCCAAGTAAAGGCGCTGTGGACTCGGACGTGATGATCGCTCGGGCTGTTGGGGCGGCGACGGCACCAATGGCGGAGGGCTGTCGGGCAGTGGGGGGTAGACTGCTGTGCGGGGACTGGCGGAGCTGCTGGAATGTACGACAGTGGGAAGAAAGGTTCTTCCTTAGGGTCCCCTTGGTGGATGATTTTTGCTGGCTTTTCCTTGTCCTTTACTCGAGTTGGTCAGGCTACTAGTACCTGACTCTGTCTCTGCCTACTTGTGCAGAACTGGGCCCAAGGGGGCCTGACAGCGATTTGCAACCATGAGTGTATGTATGGAAACTGTTCTGGATGTCCAGGGGTCCCTGTCACTACAGTACCCAGCTCTAAGAGTGGGGAGGTCTAGGGTTCCTTCTGAAGGCCAAGTTTTCCTGGAGTCAGCTTGACCTCATAATCCTCTGAGAAGCCTTTCTTAAAATTTTTCAACATACAATTTAACACAGTTGGCTTAGAGGAACCTCCTCCCATATTTGCCTTAGGGAGCTTCCCAAGAGGAAAAATAGACCTTAAAATTTTAAGAAAATAATTTGATAGAGAGCCTCTATGTAACAAGGGTTGTTTGGAGATAGACAATTCTTAAGTCGATTCAGTAGTTAATTGCACCCACCCCACAACGCTGTGTATCCCACCTTCAGTTATAGCACTTTAAATTCCCTCTTACAGTTAAACTTTAAGACTTAGATAATTTTGAATAGAATGATGTTATATTTATAATATTGAGATCTTTAAGATAATAGAGTTTTTTCTTCTTTTATTTTTAAATACAAGTATAGGCGATACAACAAATAACTGGTAAAGGCTTAAAATTTTTAGTTTCTTTGTATTCTTACATTTGTGCTAAATTAAAATAAATTAGTAAAAATACATAAAAAATTAATTTAGTCTTATCGTGAGCAATTTAAAGCAATTGATAGTCATCATTTCTCTTAACAGGTTGAAGAAATATGGACACCAACGCCAAACTGGTCATCAGCACAGTATCTGCCAGCTTTTTCAGTTTTCAGATTCTTTTCTACTTTCTAAGTGATTGGTTTTCAGCAAAAGTTTCTCCAGGTTTTAATAGTCTCAGCTTCAGAAAGAAGGTTGAATGGAACTCAAGGTAAAGCTTATGAAAACGTAATTGATTTTTTTTAAACGCTAATTTTACGAAGTAAAATATTTAAAATATTTCCAAAAAGGCTTTCATTTAAGATCTAATAAAATCTCAGGTCAAAAATTTTATTTGACCTTAGGAATAAAAGAAAAGACAAGTAAACAGATCTCATACAAGAAAAAATTTAAAACTTATACTGAAAGATGTTAGGAAACATTTATTCGGCTTTCTGGGGAAGTGTGGGAAGGTCAAGTAGATTCCTGCTGACTGTGGAGGAGTGCTGTTTCGCATTCTTCTCTGAAATGTTGATGATGACAAACACATGTTCTTTGGAAATGATAACAGAAGTAAACACTCGTTGGGGCCGTGAGTGGCCTATGTATACTGTTGGCTGCTTTTGCCCTACGAGGGCAGTTACGCACCACGTACCAGAGAAGGTGGTGTGAGCTTTGTGCATCTGCCTCTCTCTTTTAATGAATTTTTTCATTATAATTCAGAGCCCATCTGAATCTATTTTTTTAAACAATCCTAAACTAAAAATTGCTTTTTAGATCTTTTAAAATAAAAAAACAAGTAGAAAATGAATACGATGTAAAGATCTAGAGGAGGGCGGCAGTAGTTGTCAGTTGGTTTCTGTGTGTGCAACACCTTAATTTCTCACAAGTATCAAACACAAAATGACTGATGACTGTCTCATTGGCTTTAGAGACCTTCAGATGCCTAAATATCAAAGTCTGTTTTCAAACCTCAGGGAATCAGAGCAGCTCTGGGAATGTGTTTTGTTGTTGTTATTTAGTTGAAGTTAATGCTAACTATAAAATGAATTCAGCAGGTCTCTGAGATTGCTATAATTAGTTTTCACTGAAATTTCTTCTTCGAATTAAAGACCTGCCGAAGTCTAAGTATTTATTTGAGTGTGGGCATGTTTGACCTGAAATCCCCTATCTTTGTGCCAAATTGTTTTACAGACTTCCACTTTTATCATTCAGGCTGTGAATAAGACTTGTTTTTTCCTTTGGCACCTAACACTAATATGTTTGGTTCATACAGGCTACAGGTCTTTTCATCCAGAAAGTGAGGGTTTTTTTTTCCCTTGTATTTTTGAAAACAAGAGGCATGATATGTCTTAAGAATAGTACAAAGATATTGTTCAAATGTGGGATATGAAAGATACCAAACATTACTTTAAAAAACCTTTCTAACTTAAAAATAAATAGACTGATGGGAAAGAGGAGGAGGGGACATGGGGACATACATTTTATGTGGTTAAATTTTGAACTATATTCATTTCCTTGGTTGATACAGGCTAGGAGGTAGAGGCATTTGAGTCTTGGAGAGCTGTAAGCCAAGAATTAGGAGGTCACAGGGGGATAGAAGCAAAGATGTAACAAATAAAATGATGAAATTGAAAAATACATTGCATCATTCAGTCTTATCGCTGCCATTCTATGATACATGGAATCACCATTTGGGAAACTGAATTTCCATTTGAAAACCAAGTCTGGGATTATATAAAATAAACTACACAATCCCAATGGTGTGGTCTTGTTCTCCCTCTCTCTCTGTCTGTGTCTCTCTGTCTCTGTCTCTGTCTCTCTCTTTCCTCAGATTTACTTGTTTCCCACTTGAGCTGAGTGTACATGGGACTTAAGCTGTGAGGTGGAGAGTGCAAAGAAGGAAAAAAAATTGACTGATTTTTGAGTAAAGCAAAAGCCAGCCTCCAATCTTAGATTAACATCACTCATATAATTCTTCCTAGTAATCAAGAGTCTCTGAATAATGCATGGTCTAAGTCATCGAGTAAAAAAAAGACAGGAGGGAGTAAAGTCACCAGAAAATTTAGACCCGAGAGATAACAGTTTAATTCATTAGAAGTAGGAAATTGCTACACTTTAATAGTTGCTTTTCTGAAAACATACATACTTATAGGTATTGTTTATATCATAATTAAGGATTTTTCTTATATCTTCTCCCTTTCCTATGGTATAGAAAGTCCTATTGTATTGAAATACTCCTAATTTTTAAATCAGCTTCTCCAAAATTGAACTATTTTGTCTGTTTGAGCTATATAATTTCTATTGGTAATGCTCATACTACTTGTGAATGATTAAATCAGTAACTTAAAATTGCTCTTCTAAAATGGTTATTATTTCCTTAAACATAAACAAATGTCTTTTTATAAGACATTTCATTTGACTCTCTTTTGAAAAAAATTGCAATATTTTATCTTGTGTTTCTTTTTAGACAAAAAGGAATCTACATTTTGCTTTGCTAGGAAATTGATTTTAAAGAATGAAAAATGAAATTTTTAATAACAAGTTTCTGAACAAATAGACTTTAATACAGAATAATATGTAAGCATAGGATGTTTTCTTCCATTCATTGTAGTGAGAGCTATTTGATCCAAGTAACGTTGAACTTTTCTCTCGTGAATTACTTGCCATTTCCATTGCTGAGGGCTTATAATTCTTCCCATTAACCTTATAACATCTCAATGGAGAAGGGAATTTGAGGCCTGAACATCAGGAACAAAATGTTAGATTTTTTCCAAATGGAAACTGATATTTTTCATCTCAACCTTATTCCTTCTGTGTAAGAAAATTCAACCTAAATTGTATGAACATTTTGCTTTGACTTGGACATTTTTTTTAAAAAACAGATTTTCTGTGTAAATGTATCGTCCTCAGTTTTTCTGTTTAGAAGTTCTTTCACATTAATTATAAAGAGATTAATAAGAGCTGCCTTAACTTTCTTGCAGATTTGTTACAAGAATCGAGTACAATAATGCATGTGAAGGTGCATTTCATGGTCTGTTTGAACGTAGGATTGGTTGAGGACAGTAGATTTGGAAGTCATTTTTGACTGATTAGAGCAGGAAATGAATTGAATTTCACAGTGATGCTGTTGAGGAGGGAGCTCTGAGTGGGGCGCAGGGTGTGGGGTGGGCTTACCAGTCATCATCTGTTTGCACAAAACCCTGTCAGCTGCGTTATGAGATATACTTCCATTTTAGAACTTTTAAGAGTCTCATGCTCTACAGACTGAGCTAGCTGGGCCACTTGTTCATTTTAGAATTTTTAACCAATAAGCAATTCACCAATTTTCTAGCAGAAAATTGTAGACCTGTATTGTATCCTTCTTGTTATTAATTCCAAATTAAACTTGTGGCCCTTGGATTTCTAAGTGACAATTTTGTATTATACATACTATCAGATATACTCCATTCCTCTGGATTTAAGTTCTTAAGAATGTTAAATGCTTTGCACAGTTGAAATTTATTGGCAAGGAATCTGAAATCCTACGTACATTTCATTTCATTTTATTTCATTTCAGGGTAGGATCTACATATCATTCTTTGTTGGTTGGGGTTTTTGGCCTGTACCTTTTCTTCTTTGATGATGCTACAATCACTGATCCACTTTGGTAAGATGTTTTTTCCCAATATATTCAATTTGATTTACATTTTGATATTAATTATTAATAAGAACATCTCTTTACAACGGAAAAAAATGTTGATGGTATATGGTTTATTAAAATGCTTGTGTTTGGACTTATTTCAGCACAGTACATTAAAATGATTTATTTTACATTTGAATACAAATAACGAGTGCCGTTTTACCTTAGTATCATCGTTATACAAACGGAGAGAATACAATTATGTAAACATTTATACTGTGTTAGTAAAACAAATTATTGTAACCACTGTTTTGAGCAAAAATGAGTTATTATTGAGATAGGCTAGTCAACTTGGATAATATCTACTTAAGACTTCTTTTTCAAATTTATGTTTGACCCATCATTTGATATCAAAGGTATGAAAATTAGAATTATAGATGTCTATGTAAGAAGACGTTAGTACCACATAAGATTTCAAGCACTAGTAATAACTATGTTCAGCAATAATAGGATAGTTTGCAAAATGGTTCTTTCTGAACATTTTAAATGTAATTCCAATGGCAGAGATTTTACAAACTGTAGTTCCTGGTGTTTTATGAAAAGAGTTCAGCTCAGTTTGAGAGATTAGGTATGTTTTGAGAAAGCACTGCATGGCGAAGTGGGGAGGTTTAACCAGGTCTTTTGACCATCTCTGTTTGACTATGATTTTTTTTTTTTACACCTACGGTACCTGGTCTTCCTAGATGGTCTCCCATCCAAGTACTAACCAGGCCTGACCCTGCTTAGCTTCTGAGATCAGAGGGCATTGTGAGTGTTCAGAGTGGCATGGCCATAGACGCAGTGATATTTTTTATTCATAAATATTGAGTTATGTTCATCAGAATTATGGTAGTATCAATAAATTTTCATTGGGAAGATACTTTTCAAAGTGAATTCGTTTAGTGAATTTAATGCCTTTACCAAGTTTTTTGTGTAATCTGCCTAAACAATTTCTAGCTTTTTTCTTTTAATATTTTTATTTTACTAACACGATTGTTAGCAGAACAAGTTCTTTTGAAAAGTAAGTTTTACAACAAAGATTTGATTAACTGATCAATTTTTGTCCATATCAGACTTTTATCTATTATAATTTTTGATATTTTTATATTTTCTGTGATGCCAAAATTTATTCCAGGTCCAATGTTCCTGGTTTATGTGAAGAAGATGTGACTTCTGCTGAGTCTTTCCATTTGTAGTTTAATTGTTACCAATTTTATTTTCTGTTCATTTCACCGGTAGTTCACATTATAAATCAGATGATAAAGAACTGATGATTTGGATTTTTTTCTTGAAGTGAAGAGCATTAGTGCAGCAAAGTGTAGGATCTTGATATGTGAAGGGGTAGAAACATCAGGATTAAAATGTCCTTTCCTGACCCTGTCCTGACGTGTGGTTACAGGCAAACCCCTCTAGTCCGCACTAAAGTGATGATGATAATAGTATAGGGTCTCAAAAGCAGGGGCAGTCTAGGTGATTTCTTGAGGTCGAATCTGATTTAGATTAAGGAGAAATAAAAAAAATCAGCATCTGGAATTCTATTTCAGTTCTTTTGCAAACAAATCACATGAGAACATGTTTATAAAAGTTGTCTTTTGATAAAACTACTTTTCTAAAACTTTTAGCTAATATAAAACATGATTATTTATGCAATCAGAAGTATTATCATAGCCAACATAATACTTTATGCAAATGATAGTTTACAATTCGAGAATCTGTGGAAAGCATTTTAATTAATTTTAAACTTTAATAGAAAAAAAAGTAGCTGTCATCTATAACCTATGTGCTAAAGAAAGATACTTTTTTTTTTAATATTTATAGGGGTGATTCATGGCTTGTAAAACTGAATATTGCTATTTCTTCAGGCTACGTCATTTCTGGTATGTGGTATATTTACTGTTTTTTTTTTAATCTTTAAAGTTCCATTTATTAAAAAGACAGCTATAAACAACCTATGAAGTATTTATGTTCTAACAATTTAGTAGCTGTTTGATAAAATAATACACATAAAATGAAAAGATTAATATTTTAAATTTTTAAGTAACCACTATTCACTAATTCACTTTCTTTTTAAGTTACTCATGCACAGAATACATAGCTATGCTTTTAGTTTATTTATTTGAGAAGTAGCTTTTAGGACCCGTACAGTGGGGAAAAAATGCATGCTGTGAGGGTAGAACATAACGTTTTCTTGTCGGCTCTCTGGTTCTTGTTGGAGATTAGAGCTACAGAGTGGGGCCCTGTGAGGACTGGACAGTTTTCACTAGCGATGGTCCCTTTTTGGCCTGAAGAAACTCTCAGGTAGAATTCCTGTGAAGCTAATGTAGTTTAAGCTTCAGCACCCCTCATGTGCAAGGGCCCTTGAAATGTGTTTTCATGGACATTGTTTTGGTTAAAATTTGCATAAGTAACTATTTGAGCCATAATCAGTTAAGATCAGGGATTCTTTCTATTCCACATTTCCCTCTGTCATATTTCTACCCATGTTTTGGATGGAGTTGGAATAAACTTTGATACGATGAGACAAAGGGGAAGTTAAGTTGAGCATTTACCATAAACTGCTTTTTGAAAAGTTATTTTGGACTGTTTCCATAAAACAAGAGAGGAATCACAGATTCCAGATTTGGATATTTATATAGAGAACCCTATTTTATAATTTTCAAATTTAATAAATACTCAAAAGAAAATTCAAATAAAAATAATGGAATATAAAGTAAAAGTGATAAAGGAAGTGATCAAAAATTAGATTATACCAAACTAATTCATTAAGAGGAAGAGATAAATTTTAAAGAGAAATAATGAACAGGCTATTGGATTATTTGATGGCCCAATTAAAAGAATCCTGTTAACTCCTTGGAAAAAAATTTGCTTATTTGGCACAAAATGCTGTCATTGACAAGCATGACACAAAGTTTATAATATGCCTCACAAACTGGTTAATGAATATTGTTAATTCAGAGAGTCATCATTATCAGGGAAATCTCGTATGAAAAAAACAATATTTTCCCAAATAAGATAACAATTCAAAACCCTTAAAAATAAGAGCTATGAGCTAAAACAAACTTTTCTAAACCAACCTGAGTGAAAAGTGAATTCTTTTTGTTCTCTCTGTAGAAAATATTACAAGATCATTATCATATAAATTGGTGACTAAAGAGTACACAGCCAAAACATGTAAGGAAAATGTGTTCAGATAATTCCTAATATTGTTATATTTTCTAGATTTCCACATTTGTGCTATTTTTCTCTTTAAAATTTGTAATCTGATGGTTTTTTTATCTTTATAAATATTCACATCTAGTTTTATATTATTAATTTTTTATTTTTTGTAAAAGAAAGTCTCCATACTTTATAAGCTTCAAGCCCATAAAACTTTAACCCTCCCCTAGTTTCCACCACGATAGCCATTTCTTTCCATGTTCAAATTTCATGTTTAACAATTGGGCAAAGAAAACTGTGTTAACAGTTTTTTAATAAGTTTCTATTGTGTTAAATGAAACTATTTTATGAATCTTAGTGCTTAGATTCAGATTCTTTTAAAGAAAATTGATGTCTTGATGTGTTTCTTTGGTATATTTTTTCCATAATCATCATTCTTGGTGGAGTTTTTTTTTTTGCTATTTTGAATTAATATTTAATTGTACCCTTTGTTAAATGTTAAACATTTTTTGTTAAATTCGTGTTATAAATGAGTTGGTCATTTTTTACCTTTTCTGTGGCCATCTCATCTGTATGAATTATTGTATTGACCCAAATCAGTTATTTAAGTTTATTTTACATTTATTTCTATTCAGTAATATTTTCACTTTAACCTGAAAATGTTATTCATTTATACTTTCAACAAATACATCATATAGCCACATGCCAGGCACTGTGCTAGATGCCCACACTGGGTCCTTGTCCCAGAGGAGTTAAGGAGAGTGGGGGAGACTGTTACCTGGGAGCTCATACTTCATGATAAAATGAGTGATTTACAACAGAGGTGTGAACAAAGTGCTATGGGCTCAGAGTGGACTGCGATAAATTGTCAGGAGAGTTAAATGCACATAAAAAAACAATGCAGTTTTCTTCCTACATAGTATCTTACTTATTTTTCCTTCTTAACAGACTTGTTGATTCTTATTTTGTATTGGAAAGTGATTGGTGACAAATATTTTATAATTCATCATTGTACAGCTCTGTGTGCCTACTTCTTCCTACTGGTGAGTGCTGGGATTTACAAGTCTGAAAAGCAGACAAGTTTGGGAGGAATGACTTAGGAGTAGATGTAAATCTAAACATACAATTCTTAATTTATGAAGACAAACTCAAAATACATTCAGGGGTTCCTCTTGTGAGATACTATTTTGTTTATTAACAAAAATTACTTGTGTTAGTATACCTATTTGGATTCTTAAATTTTAAGAAAGGTGGATGACCTCAGTTTCTTTTCATTTGAAACCTTTAGGATCATGAAGCTACTCATATTTGTCTTTTGAGTTGCATTTATGATTGAATCTGTAGCTAGCCAGGACTTGGTATAGAATCCTGTGTACTCAGCTAAAATATTTATTTTCTGTTCAAGTCCATGTGTAATTCCATGTGCATGCATAATTACACTTAGGTAAGCTGGAGCGGTCAGAGAGTCTCACTCAGAGACCATCAGAATTCCAAGACTGAGCTAATAGAAGATACTCACAGCAAATCTCAGGCAGTAATGCATATTAAATTTGATATCTAAAATTACTTTTTTTATGTATTCTGCATTTGCAAATTAGCAATTTTATATCCCTTGCGTGTTTGTTAGGTTTCTCTACAATGAATTATTTTTCATCGTAGATATACCAACAAGCACAAGATAGATATTTAGAAATGATAGTTATTAACTTGGATGGTATAAATTTTATGTAACAGATATGGTATACCATTCCATGTTTTCTGTTTTAAAACTTCAATGTAACCACTGCCTTTTTTTTCTTAGTTGGTATTACTATAATCCTTATTACTGGACATTTGTGACTATTTGGAGGGTTTAAAAAAAAATTATACCAATGTGTATTAATATTTTTCTATTCACAAAGATACCTGGTGAATAAGATGAAAATTTGGCATTATTTCTGTAAGAATAAGATATATCAAAACATCCCTTTATATAAATCCAAATAACTTAATATAAATGTTATAAATAAGTGCTCGTGTCCCAAAAGTTATCTATAATTGCTTTATTTTTCTGAAGCAATAGGCTGTTTTTACTAGCATTGTCTACTATTTGTTTCTTTGTCTTTTTTTTTTTAGATTTTAATAGATTGCAGGTAGTTATTTATAAAATACAGATTTCTACCTTTTATATGTCTTCAATATTTGGTATATAAGCACTTGTTTTCTAAACACATATGCTAAAAAGACATGGAAACTGACTCACAAAACAGTGGTTAGCTCTGGGAAGAAAGTGTGTACCCATGTGAGCTCAATATCATGCAGTAGTTTAGAAGTATGTTATCTGAACATGAATCACAAATAATCATTGTGCTGTGAAAAGAATGTCAGCTAGTGAAAGATAACCGTTCACTTACATGCATTTGTAAATATACTGTGACCTACTATTTGCTCTTGGCCACTGCAATCACAGGTTTGGCAAATGGCTGGCTGTACAGGGACTGGCAAGTTGAATATTTATTTATGTGGGATGAATACTGTTTTCTCTTTGGACTTTAAGCCTTCGTAAAAAAAAAAAAAACAATAAGTGCATACTAGATTTTTAAAAAAGAAATGATCTGTTTGCCTTATTTAGTAAAATTGATAAAATCAACTGTGATTTTTTTTCTAGAAATGATTGCTTTTTTGCTATGTCTTCCTGTGTTATATAAAATAAATTAATGGTATGAAATAAATTTATCTAATTAAAGTGAATCTATTCATAGGGAAAGAAAATAGGAAAAATTTAGATGAAGTAACTGTTCACAGATATAGATCCTATATCATTACTAGATCTAACATATGCTGTTTGAATATAAGAAAACATTTTTTCCATGCAGTGAATTCCCAGGCCACTTTGTGCATATCAAATAAGGCTAACAAAATAACAACAACGACAACAGCAACATCAGCAACTGCTATAATTATTATTTTGTATAAACTTTCATAATTCTTATCATTTATGTTGTGAGAACTGGTATTTGGAAAGCACTTTGATTTGATACTTATACAAGCATTTAAGCTGCTTTTTTCTTTAAAAGATTTTTTAAATTGGAACTAATTAAGATTTTAAATGAAGAATAGAAGCTAAAGTACCTATCAGTTTTAAATGTATACCCTATGCCAAATAGTTGAAAAGTGAGATTCTTTTGAATTTAGAGTGTTATAGAGTATTTTAGGTTATATATAGGTTGCACCAATAGCATGTCACATATGCTAAAAAAAGAAGCTGCTTTCAAATTTATACTATGTTAGAAGAGCAACTGTAGCAAACAAAATTACAGATTTCCTGATTAGACCATACCCAAGATTATCATCACCCAAAGTCCCTAAACTTGCATATATATGCCAATAGAGAGACTGCCAGATAACTGTAGAGGGAAGATTAGATTAGGTAGTTATTGTCCTATAACAAACAATTGAAGGACCCAGAGAGGTCAGCCTAGAAAAGGTAAGAAGTTGTAGGATCTGATGGCTTGGAAATGTCCTTGGAAATGTAGAAGGACTACTAAGTGGAAGAGAGAGTAGACTTATTTTGGATTAATTGAGACGATGGAACTAGGACCAATGGGGATGGTAAAGAGAGGCAGGGGGATGTCTGTTTTACAGAGGAGATATCCCCAATGAATAAAAGATTATAACAGTGGCTTTGTAAAGTGGTTCTTCTACCCGAAGATTTCGTCAATCAGATGCATATAAAAATAGATATAATTAAGTAGACACTTTGGGTAGGAGCTTGCACTACATCATCTTTTAAGTTCTAACTCTAGGATTCTGTGATTCAACTTTTTTGTTGAAATGATCTGATTTAGTTCTAATACTGGAGAGCTAGGCAATGAACAAGTAAAAACAAACCAAGTTATGTCACCAATTTCTTAAGTAAGCTGGGAGGAAGAGTAAAAGCAGCTCGCCTGCAAATCCATTCACTTCTCTGGGAGAAGGGAAAGGAAGAAAAGAAGGCAAGTGACTCTGGTCCATTCTCCTTGTCAGTGGGGCTTGTGGGTCAAAAGAGTACTGGTGTTGCTGGAAGGAAGGGATCTTAACTCTAACATGCCCTAAGGATGTCCCTGGCTAAGGATTCCCCGCTGTAAGGAAAACCCAGGCTACATGAGGCCTGGCTCCTCAGAGAATGTCATGCAGGCCGTACAACTTTCTGGGGGCATAAAACAGATGTTTTCTAAGATTCCTTGTCACTGCTGTGTGCGGAACCTGGTGAACCTCACTCAGAGCCTCCTGTATCCTGAGACCGTTGTTCAAGACGCAGAGTACCTGGCTTGCCACCTGCCCTTATGTCCCAGACCTCTCTCTGTCACCTCTGAAGTATGTCATAGCTTCTGTCCTTGCAACATCTAGTAAAGCTTAATACTCAGATTGATCGCTGTTTCCCTCGAGTCTGATTTGGCAATCCGGCCCTGTGCGTTAGCTCAACCTCAACTCTCGTCTTCTAAGTAAATAATCAGAAAACCCTGAATGATTAAAGTTAAGCAAATAGTTATTAAATATAGGGTGGATTTTATCCCTGAATCTCAGATCTAGATTGTTGGTACTTGGAAATGTTTTCCCATGGACATGTGCTAGTTCTAGGTCGGTCTAAATAACTTATAGATAAGTACCTCATTATTATTACTACAGCAGAACACAGTCACATTTTTAGACAAGATTCCCTTCTGTGATGTGCCAAACTGCTCTCATGCCAGTTATATGGCCCTGGTGGGAAGGGCTCCCCCTCCCACTTCAAGCTGTTGGTGCAGTATTTAACACCATGCTAGCAGTAATCTGTGCATAAGAATTCTAGTTACCTTTCTCCCATATCTTCTAAATCCCTGACCCTAGTCACTTCTAACTGTTAGAAAATTAAATCTCCTGTGGTAAGAAAATCCATATTTTCATAATCACCAGCTAAAAGGAGAATTTTCTTTAAGCTCTGGAAGGGATCAGACAAATCCTGTTTTGTTTTCCCTCACAGAGTCATGCAGCAGCCATGGCAAGTAGGCGTTTTACGCTAGGCAAACTCCTTAAAGGTAGATGGCAGAAGTGGAGACACCATACTGACTAGAAGTGAGCTGTGAGTTTTGGCATCATTTACTAACAGTAAAGTGTCAAAATTTATAATTTATTTAAAAGTGTTAGAGAAGACTTAAATCTCTCTCTTTAATAATATCTCTCTCCCTGGTTTCTCAGTAGGTTTTCTTCAGTGTGTGGGGGGATAAGGTAATGAGAAATTACATATAACAGGAAGCTTATCAAACGGTTACCTGTGCCCTTGGAAGTATGTGCCACCCATGATGCTCTCACAGGCATATTGGATTAAACAGGTGGAGGGTCACTGATGTACAGGAAGCCAGACTGTGCAGCTTAGTTCTACACCCCTGCGCAGCTCACAGTGCTTTGAACTAAGGAAGTGCAGGGTAAGGGGTGGGGATACAGTGGAACCTCTGGGATTCACTTAAATAGCTGAGATTTAAATACAGGAAAATATTGTAAAATTCAAGCAATATATCACCTGGTGAGAAATTAGTAATGCTATAGGAGTTTAGGGAATGAAAAGATGCGTGTGTTAATTTCTATTGTTTTTTTGGTCTGAATATGGATGTTTGCAAAAAAATTTTTTTTGAGTTTGTAGAAATATAGGGCTTCATAAAGTATAACATTTTCTAGGTCTGATTCTCCATACATAACTACTGACAATATTTGATGTATTTTTTTGTAGTTTATACACTATTACTAATGGCTATTTGCAGAATTTTTCAGTTCAACATAAGGCAACCGCTTGAAATCTGTTTTTATAAGTAAACAATATACACATAAGTGAACATAAGTGACATTTCTAAATTCTCGTAAAGAAGATCAGTTTAGCAGACTTGGTCTATTTTGCCGTTGATTGTTGTTTTATGCTGAAGAGCTACGAATGTTTTTTCAACATTTGGAAGTTCTTATGAAAAGCTATCCCCAACGTTGTGTTTTATGTTCATCCCCTAGAAAGATGGTGTGCTGGAGTATGCTGGGAACTTCCGCCTGCTTGCAGAACTTTCCAGTCCTTTTGTGAATCAGCGGTAGGTTACTGATATCATTAATTATTTTAAACCCATGCCTTTATTTTTAGTCTGGGGAAAATTTTTTTCCAAGCCTAAAGCTACTATCAAAATGAGCATATGTGATATGAATTGTTATCACCATGTACAGCACTATAAACACTGGACATGCATGGTTTATATTTGCTTTTTCTACTTTGTCATATCTTTTTTGCCCTTTAACCCAATAAAATTAAGCTTCCTCTTCTGTCATTTTGCTGGAACTGTTTCATTAGAAGCACCAGTGACTTCCCATTGCAAATTTGAGTGAATTCTCTTTGGTGCCTGTCTCATATCTCTGTGTACTTGTTGCTGTCGATCATTTCCTTCTGATGCCTAACTAACTCCCTTTGTTCTCATGACCCTGCACGTATCTGGTTCTTGTGTTTCTCTGACCATCCTCTCTGTCTTCTTTGTAAGAACAGTTCCTTAAAGGCTGGTGTTCCCCAGGGCTCTCTTCTGGGCCCATGGATCTTCTCTGTGCTTCTCCCTGAGCGAGCTCTGCTTTCAGGGTTTCAGCTCTTACTTGTATGCTCATTTTGTGTCATGGACTTTGCATGAATTTTTACAATCGGTTTAACTCAAATTACAGTTCTACCTTGTCACTTACTTGCTCTGACCTTGGACAAGTTATTTAACATCTCTGACAGTTACTTTCTCTATAGAAAGAACATATTTGATATTGCCTACTTCTTTGTATTATACTCAAGTGTCTTCTCCTCCCAGGTGGCACACCAAATTCAACATGTCTACAATAGAATGCACCATGTTTCCCTCTGTATTCTCTTACAGTCTCTTGTTAAGCCTGTGGCTCAGCTATTCTCTCTGTTACTCCTGCTCGACATGTGGAATCATCTTTGATTATTTCTCCCTCACCTATCTTTGGTCCATCACCAGGTCCTACCACATCACCTCCTACATATTTCTTGCCCGTGCCATCTCCCTTCCATCTCTCCTGTCAGTGCCCTAGTTCATCTCCTGCCCAGGCTACTGTAATAGCCTCTAACCCTGTACAGCCCAATAGAGTAGCCACAAGTCACATGTGACTACTTACATTTAATTTAATTAAATAAATTAAAATTTTAGTTCCTCAGGCTAAATTATACTAGTTTAGTACTTCATAGCCCATGTGGCTAGTGGCTACTGAACAGGGTAGCATATCTGTAGCACATTTTTATTGTTGCAGAAAGTTCTTTTTGTCAGAGTGGTGTGTGTGCATGCTTGCGTGTGTGTGTGTGTGTGTGTGTGTGTGTGTGTGTGTGTGTGTGTGTGTGTGTGTGATGGGGTGTGTCTGAGGGCCAAACTCCCTGCCTGTTTTTGTGACTAAAGCTTGTTTGGAGCACAGCCGTGCTCATTCATTTACCATGACTGCTTTTACACTACAAGGTAGAGTTGATCAGTTGTGACAGAGACTGTACAGCTTCTGAAACCTGTCACTGTATGTTACTGGGGGAGAAGTCTGCAGACCCCTGCTCTAGACCATCTACCTGCCTCCAGTCCTCTCTTCCCTTTCATCTCTCTTCTATATTATCATCTTCTGTGGTGACCTCTCTAAAAAATCAGCATATACAGTTCCCTTGGTTGCACCCTCAGTGGCATCTGCTGACTACAGTATAAAATCGGGGCTCTTTAATGTGCCAGAGAAAGCTGTGCAAGCAGAGCTGTCTTATTTCTTTCTGCCACAGTTCTCCTCAGAAATCTCCTCTCATTCCAACTTGTCCATGTTCTAGAAAGGCTGCCTGGCTCTTCACTCATCCCTCAAGACCCAGAGATTATTTCCATCATAAAACCCATCTTCTTCCAGAACGGCTTGGGTGTCCCTCACCCGTGTTTCTATAATAGCGACATAAAGTTATCCATTATGATTAATATATTTTATTGTAAAGTTCTCTCTTTCTGGTTTTTATCTCTGCATTTCAACAAATAATATTGGGGTGGAAGGCAACTTTTCTAAAACTGAGTTCCTGAACTCCTCTAAATTTCAAGAGTTAATATTCATTAAAAACAAATGTTTACGTGCCTGAAAGAATCACACTGTAACCAAGATAAAACTAAGGTCAGCTCACAGCCCAGTCTCTGCACAGAGTCCCAGGAACAGGACGGCATCCAAATCCTGACTGGAGTTGCTCCAAGGACGTCAACAAAGATCCAGTTTGTTACTCACAGCGACGCTTCTTAAAATTCTCTTCATTTCTTGTGAACTCACAGTATCTCCTGGACTCTGCAGCTTTCTCAAGATTCACTCGATTTTCTGACTCTCAACTCCCAGCTCCTCAAACTCACCGAGCCAGGACTACGTAGGATTGGTTCTTTGCTCCTATCCTCTTTTCTCACTTCTTTTCTTTCTTTCTCTGCCTGCAAGTAAGCCCCCTCTCCTCTTTCCAAATGTGAATTAGAACAGATAATACAAACAAATTACCCCTAGTAGTAGTAGTAGTAGTAGTAGTAGTAATAATAATAATAATAATAATAATAATAATAATAATAATAAAGAACTGAATTGTTTTTGCACTATTTGTAAGTAGTGTAGAGAATACCACACTCTGCGCAGTTAACTCCCAGGAAACTTAATTGCAAGGTTCACGTTTCTTTAGAAGGGCCGGGGAGGACGAAGTGCTAAAGGATCAAAGGCAGGTTTTTCTTTATGGTGTTGACGGAGATGACACACACACTCAATTTGCTATCTTTTTTACCTGGCTCGCGGATTGTGTGTGGTGGGTAATAGAGAGTGTCTCCCTCTTTCCTCCCCCCACGCACATCTTCCTCCTCTCTCCTGCTTCTTCCCCTCGCCGCGGCAGCCTGACTACACTCACAAGCTGTTAGCCTGTGTTTGTTGGAATGAGTGTTCTAATTAGGTAAGAAGTCGTGGATTCCAACAAAATAACTGGCCCTTCTGACGTGAGAGACAAAGATAAGTATGGTTATATAAATGTTATTTTACCTTGAATTCATACATGAGATTTTCTCCCTTTGAAAGAGACTGGCTTAAAGACCAGGCACTAGTCACATGGAAAAATCAGCAGAAGAGAAACATGGCGATGGCACAGGAAAGCCGAGGACATGCTCTGTAATTCTGGGTTTGTCGGTAATCACCTTTCCAGACAACCAAAAATCTGAAAAATGTGTGAAGTGCTTGGAGAACAGGAAGTAGTCTGGGCTAAATGTAGTGTTGGACTTGTGGCATCAAAGAGAAAGGCTAGAGAGGCAGAGGCAAGGGAGACCAGTATGACCTAGTGTAGTCTTTTAGGTAAGAGATGCTGAGGACAGAAGATTATAATCACAGCAGTAGAAATGAAATGAGTCAGGGCGTGACTATAAAGCATTTTAGGAGATAAGGTGGACAGGGCTTGGTTTCGGACTGTAGGAAGAGTCTAGCAAGACTCCAGGTTTCTGACTTGGATGACTAAGTCAGTGGTGGTCCCAGTGAATAAGACTGGGAGGATCAGAAGAGAAACAGGCAGTTTCTGTGGGAGTGGCCACGGGGGAGGGATAGGTTAGACAAAGAGCCAGGGTATGGGTTTTAGGCGTGGACATATATGAGAATTAGTCAGGTGAAGATGCCCAGCAGTAGATTAGAAATATGGAACGACAAGTAGAGCTTAAGAGAGGACTTGAAACCAGAGATTTGTGTCAGGGTGCTGAGCCCATGGATGAAGTGGCCTTGGTGTAGAGCACTTAGAAAGAAACAGTCTTCGAGAAGCACAACTACATGAGGGACAGGCAGAGGAAGTGGAGAAAGTATAGCTAGGGAATGAAGAGGAAATACTATCATGGAAATCAAGAGAGGAGAGAGAAGTCTGGTAGCAGTGTCATATGTTATAGAAAGGTCACCTGGGATGAAGGCTAGAGTGAATCCACTGTCTTGATTATGAGGAAGCCACCAGTGATGGATTTCTTTTTTAGGGGAATGCTGTTATATTGTACTGGCTTGTGAAGTACGGCAAGAACATTCGAATGCATGGTTGGCTTCTCTTTCAAAAAGTTTGGCAGGGAAGACATAAGGAGAGAGTTTTGAATTCGGAAGAATTGAACATGTTAGTATGAGGGAAGGAAGAATCAGTCTATGGATGGGGAAGTAAATAGAGCAAGGAAAAAGGAATCATTGACTAAAGTCCCAGAAGGTGGGTTTCGATCCAGAGTATGGGTGAAGAAGCAGTTCCTTTTTGAGAGGGCTAGAAAAACCTCTTCATCTGAGTATAAAGGTAAAGGTGCCTGAGGCTTCGGGATCAGAGCGTGAGGAATTCATGGCTGGTGGACTCGGACATGTATCCCAGTTTGTAGAACAGGCCACTTCCTCTGATGGGATTGAGAAGTGGAAGGGAATGAGGAAGGGAACTGGCAAGCGGGAAGAAAGAGGTTTGTTTGGAAGGAACTCTGTGGACAATGTGGAGTTAGTAAAAGGGATGACAAGCAGATTTGGGAATTCAGCTGAAGTTTATTTAGATGTCTTTAAATTATATCTGTGCCATTTATCTTAATAGCAATATAGGTAATTATAGCTACTTATCTAGCTCTTAGTATGTGTCACAACAGCTTGTAGTGTGTTATATATATGATACATTGTACATATGTATAATGCAGTATGCTGTGTTAGGTGTGTATGTTATGTGTGTGGCAGCTTATGCAAATATATAACATTATAGGGAGATACTGTCATTATCCCCATTTCGTAGAGGTAAAACTGGGACATAGAAAGAAGTCAGTAACAGAGAGCGGTAAGACCACACAGCTGCTCAGCGGCAGAAGCAGGCTTTGAACCCAGGCAGTGTGACTGTGGGGCACAGTACTCACCTTGCCCACACACTGTCCTGCCTCAAGGAAGCTGGCTTGCTAAGGCTGGAAGTAGGCCAGGGGGGTGGGAGAGAAGTCGTGGTGAGGGAACCAGGGGTGCTGATGCGTGTTTGGAAGCTGTGTGAGCTCACGTAGGTTGGGAAGGACGCGAATCAAAGTCTGGGTGCTGACAGTGAACGATTTGAGTGTTAGAAGGTCAAAGAAGAGGAGGTGGTGGAATTGGATAAAGTGAAATATGGGCTGCTAAGTGTTGTGCTTAGGAAGGGAGGTACAGCAAGGGTAACCCCAAGGCTACCGTGTAGTCAAAAAAGAGCGAGTGAGGGCGAGTCTGGAGCAGAGAGGCTGAAGGACGGGAGGTTTGGGATAGACTGAGGGATGTTTACTCTACTGTTTCAGTGACAGTTTTCCTGTTTGCGATATTTTATTAATTTACTGTTGCTTCCTATTTTCTCTTTTAATTGCCATGAATAATATCACTGTTCACCCTACATGTACTTATAAATTGGAATACACCTCTTATTCTACAAATTGTTCCTATTGGATATTTTAATCTCGCTTAGTAAAATATTTTGTTTTGTTTTTTTTAACTTAATTTTTAGTTTCTGAGGCTGAGCCATTTCTCGTTCAGTCATGATTAATTCAGTCAAATTGAATATTAAGATACATGGATGTATTTTACTACATTTACAGTTTAACCTCCAAAATAATGAGGTAAAATTAGTTAAGACAATTTTTCTAAGGAAGGGAAAGTAGAATAGAACAATTATTATTATTATTATTATTATTATTATTTTTAAATAAGCTTTTTAGAGTAGTTTTCAATATACAGAAAAGTTGCAAGGATGAGGTAGAAGTGTTCCCGTATCGCCCACCCCCAGTTTCCCCTCTGGGCATCACCTTCCAAACGCAGTGTGCTGCGTTTGTCACAATTAATGGGTCTGTACTGGTCATTATTATGAACTAAAGTCTCCAGTGTATTCACCTGTCCTTGTTTTTTACCGCATGTCTTTTTTCATGTCCCAAGATCGCATCCAGACACATTACGTTGAGCCAACATGTTTTAGATTCCTCTTGGTTGTGGCGGTTTCTCCAACTTCAGTTATTTTGGGGCCTGGTCAGTTCTGAGGAATACTGCTCAGGTGTTTTGTAGAATATTTCTCAATTTGGGTTTGTTTCATGTTTTTCTTATGATCAAACTCGGTTTAGGGGAGGAAGACCACAAACTAGAGTGCTGTTCTCATCGCATTATATCAGGACTGCGTGCTCTAAACAAGCCTGATCACTGTTGATGTTTACCTGGTTCACCTGACCGAGGCAGAGTTTCTCAGATTTCTCAATTTTCAAGTCATTCTTTCCACTCCACCTGCCTTGTATAAGAGCTTTTTGGGAGGTGGTCACTATTCTTAGCAACACCTTGAGGAGTAGGGGCTTTTGCTTCACCTCCTTGAACGAGCAATATCTACAAAAAGTATTGGCAGTTATTCTGCACAGGATATTCGTCCCTTCTCCCTCCTTCATTCATTCATTTATATTACTGTGGATTCATGGATATTTATATTATACTTTGAGTTATAATCCAATACTACATTATTTATTTGGTTATTCAAATTGTTACAGTTTTTTCCTTCGGGAGCTCTTTCTGTTGGTTTCTGTGTCCCTTGGACATAACCTCATCATTTTATTTTTTGAGCTTTCTTACTTTCTGGCATTAAAAATTACTCTACGTTCTCTCTCCCAGCCCTAGACTCAGTCACTTCTCAAGGAGCCCTGGTTCCTTTAACTGGACAGTGGTATCAGAAACTGAGACCCGGGTTTCTGATGGGAGGTCATCGTTGTTCTGTGCCCTCGCAGCTGACAGCCTGGAAACCTCTAATCTGTGTCTGCACACATCTAGAATTATTTTTATATATGTCCTTTGCGTCTTCATAGAAATCGTAGGGGGCTGGCTGTTCACTGAATTTTAAAAACTAAAAACTAAAATTTAAGTGGTTAATCCTGAGAGATGCAGAGTAAATGTGATGTTTCTTTCATTTTCTTCTAGGTGGTTCTTTGAAGCTCTGAACTATCCCAAGTTTTGCAAGGCTAACGTCATCAACGGGATACTCATGACGGTAGTATTCTTCATCGTGCGGATTGCTGCCATACCGTCTTACTATGGCCACATTTATTCCGTGTTTGGAACAGAGGCCTACATAAGGCTTGGATTTTTAATCCAGTTTATCTGGATATCTGCTTGTGTTATTTTGGATGTGATGAATGTCATGTGGATGATCAAAATTTTAAAGGGGTGCATCAAAGTCATCTCTCTCTTCAGACAAGAGAAAACTAAAAACAGTCTTCAGAATGGAAAACTTGACTAAAAGCGGGCTATTGATAAGCATACTTCATTACTACCTTCATTATATCTACTGATAGGATGAATTCTTGGCATGTTCTTGTGTTTATTAATTATACTTACTATTCAGGATTTCAGTGTCACTTTTTTTAACCTTTAGAAAAGAGAAACTAAATTTTTATTTTTATCCCAAGATTTCTTTTCCAGTTTTCTTCTGCATTATATGCATGGATAAAATCATAAAGGTTTAAATAAAAAGTTATAAATGTAGCGGTGAATTCAGAAATCTGTTAATCTGCATCGGTATTTTTCTCTTTTAAAAGATGACTATACCAATTTAGTGCACTTGATTCTATGTCACCAATTTTGCTGAAAGAATGAGAACTGCTTTTTAAATATGTAAATAGCTCTTCACATTTTGTTGTACCACACTTGTTTCTTATTATGACTGTCATGGCTGTGTAAGGTTTCATTTCTAAATTGTCGAAATACTCTTTTTCTTAGGCTATTAAAAGTGATCTATTTTTTATTTAGGTGTGCTATCATCTATTAATGATGAAGCATTTTACTTTGGGCATATTTAAGTTAGTCATGGGAAATACTTCCTGCATTTTTAGACATCACTTTATTTCTATTTTTAGCATTTTATCAAATTATTGCTTTTTTACTTTATAGTAAGTCTTAAAACAGATTTTATGGAGCTCTTAAGAGATGAATTCCTTCTAAAAATGCATGCTATAGATGACTATTAAGACTAATAGGAAGAATCATTAAGAAAAAGCTTTACCACTGCTATTTCTCTCTGTTTCCCTGGCAATTTTTCTGTGAAAAATATATTATTTCTGTTTGCAAAGCATGCCCTCCTAAGTTCGGAATCCGACATCATCAGCACCAAAGTCTTATGTTATATGTAGTTATCATACTCCTAAGGTGGGCCTCTTCTTGGTGAGACCAAAACTACAAAAAAAATCAGTATTCATATGTTACTCAGAGTTTATACCCATACTTGCTTAGACAATATTTAGAGCATTTTGAATTTTTATCTTTTCTAAAGGACAGGGGGAAAAAAACATAATTTAATCCAACTATTCTGATTACCAATATTATTGTCTTACATGATGATCAATGACTGGGGACTCTGGTCTTTTTTATTTGTTTGTTTTAGTTTGTTTGTTGTTTTTTGTTTGTGTGTGGGAGTTTCTTTGCTTTTGCTTTGGTTCTTGCAACCCAAGTGTAGAATTATGTAGTTGCCTATTATTGCCTTTATTTTTTCTCAAGTACTTGACTTTAATGACTGCTCTCACCTAAGAAAAAAAGAAATTTAACTGGTGGTGTATACTTGAATTTAATCAAACCCAAACCAAAAGGTCCATTTAGTTTCTCCGTTTGAAAGAGAACGTTTGACTCCTTTTCATTGCTTATGTTATGAGGATGAAGTATTTCAAGAATTTTGATCTAAATTGCTTTGATTTGGCTATTTAATGCAGATAGTGCCTCATTAAATCTCAGAACATTTAAAGAAGGTGATTCAAATCTCAACCAATAATCAAATGGTAAAATGAGATTGATTAGCCTATACTAGGTACACTTATTTTTTTAAGTAATGTGAAATATTGGTATTTGTTTTTAAAGCTACTAATATTACATTGATTTGTTACTAGAGGCAATGCCTTGCACATCATAGGCACTTGCATATGTATTGGTTGTGTAGAGAGTTTATGAAAGCACATGGTTTTATCTTATTCTTTTCTTGCTCTTTTGCAAGAAAACTGGCCTTTAAAAAATGTTTATATTAGAAAACTATTTTGGAAATCCATTCCTTTAGAAAGAAATAAAACTTGAAATAAATATTTTTGACTCTGAACATTTCTATAGTTTCTGAACACAGATTTTAAACCCTCCATCAAAATGAAGGTTGGCGAGTTTCTGTATAGCAGTTTCAGTGTTTATGGTTGGTATTTCATGTTTAAAACTTCATTTTTATCTTCACTGACAGCATCTTTTATTAGTATAGCTGCTCACTAAATAAGTATATTTAAAATATCAGTGTTTCGACTAAAGTTTGTTATTCCTTTAGTCAGCAATTCTTATTTTATGCTGGCTGCATGACAACCAATTTATCATCCAGGTTCAATATCCAAAAGTATACTGTATGTATTTTCTGTTATAGCAGACATAAGATAGAAAAGATACTGTAATCTGTCATGTTACTTTAAATCAGGTCTTTACAGGAACTGTATTTTGCTTTCTTATGACTGTACCCACCTCCCTAAGATCCAAGTAAAGATAACATATTTATTAAACAATGAATCCTTCATTTATTAAATGACAAACTTTCGGTAGATGTTTTACATATTAAGCATTTTGACTATATGAATTAATTTAAGTAATTCTATTTGGCATTCTGATTTAACAACTCAAAATATTTATAGAAAATAAAATCAAATTGGTATACATTTTTAATCAACTATTTTTGTAGAAAACATTAGTAACTATAAAGATGCTCTTTGAAAGTAAAGTAGTCTAGAAAATAAAAATTCTTATAAAATTTTGAAAATGAATTAAAATCAAGTAAATAGCATGCAATATAGATTCTGCATTAGATACTATATTTGACTTGTGAGAATTTAAAAATTAGGAGCTTGAGATTATGGAAGTTGCATTCTTGTGTCCAAAATCTTTTTAATGAGTATTTTTTGCATTTATTTAAAACTCAAAATGGACTACTTATGTAAGAGTGCAAATAAATTAACTCCTGCCTAAGTTATAGTAAGTTGAAATGCAGTTTTTGCTCCAGTTTAATTTTGTCGTTACCATTGCTGAGGGTGATTAATGCACTATGATGACACACTACTGTCGTAAAGGTTTACTTTTAAAAACGGCCTAGTTTATAAGTGTTGGAATCAAATTCTTTTTCTAAATTTTAGTAATCTATTTAACTCAAATACGATTTTTGCTAAAGTATCAGTTTTTAAATTGTATGCTTTCTCTGGAGAATGGTCCTTCACCGGTGTGAAGAGCTAGCATGTGTTTAGAAGCATTATTCTCTTGCAGATGTATAGGGAAAAATATGTTATAATTTTCATGTTTGTGCTGTTTCATTTTTGAAGGAAATAAACATGTCCCAAAGACATTATTAAAATAAATGTACAAGTTTCGGTTTCTAGGTTACTCTTAACTGCAAATATGTGAACATTCATTTGAATTGGCTCAAAGTGGTTTAATCTGTTAAGTGAAACTGAGAAGTCCATATAATTGTTGAGATTATCAGTTATGCTTCATAGGAGAGTACATATTTACATGTTTTGGATTCCACAGGAAGCGAACCCACGTAATTCTATGAGAAATGTGGCACAGTGTTCCTCAGCAGGTTGAACCAGCACAGCAGTGAGACCCTGTCTGTGAAGAGAGGCCAGGGCTGCACACACAGCTGCCCGGCCTTGGCTACAGCTGGGCTACAACTGGCATATTAAATTACTGAAAGTGAGTTCTGACACAAAGCACATGTGAAATGTGTGAGACCAGTGAAAAGCCAGCAGGACCTGGAGTTGGAGGAGACACGAGGACTGATTTTCCCTTGAAAGCCATGATGCACCTTCCTCAACCTAGAAGTCATCCCTCTGAATCCTTCTGGTCCTTCTCTCTCTTCCTCTTAACACCCCAGACACGTCGTCAGCAGCTCCCCCCCTTATGCCAGCACCTTTCTATGTCAAGTCTTGAGGCCCCCCCATACCTGTAAGCTTCCCTGTCTACTGTGGCAAATTTAAAAGTTTACAAGTATGTTCTTTCATTGATAAAAGCATTGAAGTAAGTTTAGCAATCAAACTATAATTTATTAAGAGGCTATAGGAAGCCATTTAGCATTTAATAATACTTGTTTACAACATGAAGCAAAGCTAATCATGTTTTGGTTTTATTGAGAAACATCTGTAGTTTCTTTTTTTTTTTTTCCAACTAGTTTAGCAATAAGAGCTTTATAACATGTTTCAGCTGGGGATTCATTATAGGTGTGTAAATTGCTGGAATGTTCTTCCTTAGACCCCACGGCAGGAGGAACAGGTGGCTCTGTGTTAGGTTATTACGAGGAGGTGGCCTGGTCTGCCGCAGCGTTAGTGAGCCCTGCTCTTTAATCAAGTCAACTAGTTATGGTCACATTTCTTTTAAAAAACAAGCTTGCCACCAAATGGCTTACTCAGGCTGTTTTCCAAAGTATGACACCCATGGACTTGAGTCCTAGCCTTTCTAGCCCAGACCTCAAACTGCCTCTACTGGCTTTGACAGTAAATCACCCCTTTATAGGAAGATATTTTGGATAGTAGTGAAGAGCTGAAGGCAGCTGCTAAAGATTGCTGTGTCTGCACTGAAAATGTTTACACTATCTCCTCAGAGGAGTAGACAGTGGTGATATCAGGCCCTATATTTAGACCAAAAACAATGAGAAATATTTCTAAATCTCAAAGATATAATACCTCTGGCTGAAAACTCGTTAATATCATCTGTATATTTATTTCTTTATATCTTTATGTAATTCTTTCTATAATTAAGTGTACATTAAGGTATTTGCTTCTTTATGGTTAATGAAGCCTAAAAATATAACTGTAAATGTTATATTTACATTTCTTGCTTGGTTGGCTTCTATGATTATGTCTACTTTTAAAGAAATTTTTGCATAGATAATCTTACTAACTTGTAACTAGGATGAGTTATGAGATTCTTTGGTAATTTGAGTTTATAGTAATAACTTTTAGACATAGATTTAATTTGAAAAAGTTACTTAAAACTGCAGTAAATTCAATAGCTAAAGTGATACATACATAATTTTTTCCCTTAGAATATGTAACATTCATAATTAATCATCATAAAGATTTGGGAAATTTTCAAAATACATTTAACGTTTTGAGAACATACCTTCTAATTTATTTCCAGCAGGCTGAAAAATTTTGTTTTCTTTGGTAGTTTACAAATCAGGGTTATTCAGATTTATTGGCAACTAAAATAGCAATTTAGTATTCTTTATTTGGTTTCTGGTTGTGATTTATGTTGAAGGATTAATAAACATGTTTAGATCTCTTAATATATTAAATGTTTGTATACTTTATTTGTATGTGTGCCATTTTAAAGTATATGCAAGTTCTAAGCAATAATCTGCATGTTATACAAGTTTGGCATTTTTTCGTCATGACAATTTTATTTAATGTTAATAACGTATGTAAAAATAAATATCCTATATATAAATCACCCCTCTCCTCCCAATAAAAGTCTTGGGATTTTTTTCTGTAAGAACACTAATGTGGTGCAAAGCTTTGTAAGTTGTGAAAAAAATAAAATCAATTATTTAGTGCAAAAGTTTGAGTCTGCAAGGTGTACACTTTTAATAGTAATTGATGATCAAAAATTACTTTTCTCAAATCAAATCAGCACTTGTAGCACCTGAATTCTGAAGTTATTACTTATACTTACCCTTTAAGATGCTTTAGAGCTTCTTTGCTCCCTTCCCACCCTTCTCTTCCTGAGGCCCCGGCCTTGTAGCAAACCGTACTCATAGCACGCATTTTAGTTATGTTTGTCAGTGGAAGGAATGGTACTGTCTAATCAATAGGCTCTTTTAGATCAAGTAAAACTTTGGCAGTTATGTTTTTAATCTCCTTTCCTTTGTCCTTGAGATCTCTCATGTGGTCTCTAGTGGTTTTTGCCAGATGTCTTGGCTGGAATTCCTGCCTTCTCAAATTGTCTGTGGTCTTAATGCCGCTTCTTGGTCTGAGAATATCCAGTAGATCAGGAAGCAGAGCACTAATTGTACAGAATCCTGAAGTGGCTTGGCCTTTGGAGAGTAGCATGAGTCATGCTTCAGAGCATGCCGAAATGTTGTGTGAAGACTGGCAAAGGAACAGCTGAATTTCAAAATTAAAATAGCAGTACCAGCTGTCAGTGGAGATGGGCCACAGGTGAAATGACAAGCACCCAGAGTCCCTCTAAGTAAGTGGAAACCGCCCTCTTGCACGCCTCAGGTGTCACAAAGATGAGTTACTCTTTATTTCCTGTTCCCTAGTCTTTACCAGTATTTACTTACTGCTTTCCCTCCTTTTGATGGTCCTTAAACATGCACAAAATAAATGAGATGGCAGATTGGCAACTGACAAACTGATAACCTGGCAGGTATTCCTGGATGCTCCTCCCAAACTGGACCCTGGCGTGTGCACGACCCATCTGCTCGAGTGGCCCGTCGTTGTTTATGGTGTAGTGCTCCTAGCTCCCCCACCCCTGCTCTGGCTACATGGTCCCTCCTCTTCTCACCTACCTCCAGCAAAATTCTGCTGCACCATTTAGTCTTGTCCTTTCACCAAATCACTGATGATACCACTCCAGACATTTCCTGAGCAGCTTTCAAAATAGGGGAATTTGGGGGAGAAATGAATGGTAATAGGGACAATGGCTACATTCTATCAAGGATAACATTCAAGGATAGATGGAAATTCTGAAAGAATGACATTAAAAAGGAGAGAGGAAGGACTTCAGAGAACAGGAAAAATAAAGTAAGATTATGCTGTGTACACATCCATTGCATTTTGGGTGACGTGAACTTAAGAAAAATGAACATAGTGGAATTCTTATACCTGATATACAAATTTTTGTCTTTTCTATATTAAAATTACTCATTATATGCCTCTCTATATGTATATGTGTAGGTATATTTTGTGTTCATGTGCGTGTGTGTAAGAGAGCAGATCTTAGCAGTGTCTCACCCACTGCCCATAACCAGATGCCTCCGTGCCGAGGCAGGAAGGAGGAAGTGGCTTTAGTGGAGGCGTGGTCCAGGTGGGCTGCCTGGCCCTGCAGGAGACCCCATGTCCCGCTCTGGTGTAGTTAATAAGAACCAAACTGCCCAACCATTAAGCTTCCTGGAATGACTCATGTCATCAGGCAGGCTCAGCATGACGGGTTTTAGAAAATGAAATGAGCAGTTTTTAAAGGATACTGTGTTGTGGACGAGAAGGATGTAAGAATGGATTTGGCACAAGAGGGGAGGATTTTGTTGGAATTGTAAGTTGGAAAGAGCAATTTAGGAAGAATGTGGTGCCTGACAGCCTAAGATAACCATGAAAAAACATCTAAATCTCTGTGAGTCTCAGTTTCATTATCTGTAAAATAATGTTTGAAGTATCTCTGATGTTCTTTCCGACTCTCCCATCCTATTAGTAAGAGCTTTAATTTGAAACAAGCAATTCGAAGCAAGTGTAGCTTTAAGGCTTAGTGATATGATTAAAACGGCATCTGAGGGAGATCCGCAGTGTCGGAGGAACAGGACGACAGAACTAGGGGAGCGGTGGAGAAACTGGCCAAGCAACTGCGAAGTGGTTAAGCCGGACGCATGGCCTAGACAAGGGAGGAAAACAAAGGAGCCAGATCTGATAAATATTGTAGAGGGAGAGCCAAATGGATTTAGAAAAACGGAACACAACTCACGAATGAGTCTGTGGAATTGTGAGGTGGCAGATGCCACTGGTTGTGGTGTCGGGACATGGGAAGCCGTGGACTCAGCGGGCGGCTGAAGAGCAGGCTGGTGGCAGCTCTGAAGGGAATGCTACGGACGAGAGGAAAAAGAGGGGAGTCGGGGCCTGAGGCCTTCTGCCATGCACGAAAGTAGAAGGTACCATAGTTGGAAAAGCAGCATGGAGCCTGTGGTAGGCCTTTTTAAAAAATTAAATGTATTGGGATGACTTTGGTTAATAAAATTATATAGATTTCAAGTGTACAGTTCAGTAATACATGATATGAATATTGTACGTTCACCATCCAAAATTAAATTTCCTTCCGTCAGCATATATTTGACCCACTCTACCCTTATCTAAGTTCTCCCCTCCCCGTCTTTCCCTCTGGTAACTGCTAAACTGTTGTTCGTGTCCACGAGTCTCACATGAGTGAAATCATATAGTCCTCAACTTTTTCTATCTTATTTCATTCAACATGATAATCTCAAGGTTCCATCCATGTTGTTGCAAATGGCAGTATTTCATCTTTTTTTATGGCCGACTAATATTCCATTGTATTTATGTAGCACAGCTTCTTTATCCAGTAATCTATTGAAGAACACTTCGGTTGTTTCTATGTCTTGGCTACCACGAATAATGATGCTATGAACATCGGGTACATATATCCTTACAGATAAATGTTTTCAATTTTTTTAGGTAGATACCCAGAAGAGGGATTGCTGGGTCATATGCTCATTCTGTTCTTACTTTTTTGAGAAACCGCCATATTGTTTTCCACTGTGGCTGTGCCATAATGACAATGTGCAGAATTCAGTCTGGGGGAGAGAAAAAGTCAGACTGCTTCACTGCGGTGTTTCTAATTGCTCTTTTCATTTCTGACCTGCTGTCCTGCTTGACCCCTGTATCTGTGTCTTCTAGGTTTCTGACTGGTCACTGACCCATAGCTTCCCCACAGCCCTTCAGGCTCTCCAGCTGTCCCCATGATTTTATGCTTCCGTGATATCATCCAGTCCTGTCAAGTCAAAGAGCGTGGAAAGGTCTGGAGATGATGGTAAGAGGCAGAAAATGAGGCCCTTCTGTGGAGTCTGGCTGAGGTCTAGCAGGGGTGGAGAGGGCTGGCCGCTGCTGACAAAGGCAGTCTTTGGATGGTGGGGGGAGGGGCAGAAGTGAAGAGCTAACCTGAAAATAAAAGGCCTTTCAAAGTGAGAGGCAACAGGCATTTATTTGAATTAATAAGAATAGCTATTTGGGACACACTGATTGGGACAGAAGCCCAAATAATGTTCAGATTAGGAGACAAAGGCAGTGGGTGTTTATGAGAAAGGGAAGGGAACAATTACATAATAGAAGGAAGGCATTTCTATCCGTGAAGATGAGCTAACATAGTGGCGTGAATTCTAAAACTAATTTTAAATCTGGTAGTCATCAGTCTGGTAGTCACAATAACTGCTTTCTTATTTTCTTTGTAAACAGTTCTCTGGGGGCACAAAGTTGCTTTAGTCCCAGTCCGAAGGTTATTTTGCCCTGTCTTAGCATTCCAAAGGTTTGAGGTATAAGACGTGCAAGATGGTTCCCCCGGGAGGGCTGCTCTGACTCCACTTTGAGTGGCTTCATTTATATTATTGTTTACAAAAGGTTGGAGCAGAGGCCAGGGCATCCTGGAGCAGGGGCGGGGAGGCTGCGGTGATCGCGTGTGGTTTCCATTTTCAGCTCACGAATTAAGAGGTGAAGTGAGAGGTGCCCTAAAACATTTCTTCATGGACTGCCGTACGGTCTCCTCGTTGGTCTCTCCCACCACACTCCCTCCCTGCCCATCTATCACACATGCTACTGACGGACTCATTTTAAAACATATCTTTAGAAAACCAAAACAATAATTCATAAAGATCTGTGCACCCCTATGTTCGTGGCAGCACAATCTACAATAGCCAAGATATGGAAGCAACCTAAATGCCCATCAACAGACTATTGGATAAAGAAGTTATGGTCCATATATACAACAGAATATTCTCAGGCATTAAAAAAAAAGAAATCCTACCATTAGCAATGACATGGATAGACCTAGAGGTTATTATGCTGAGTGAAATAAGTCAAAGATAAATATCATATGATTTCACTTATATGTGAAATCTAAGGAACAAAAAGAACAAATTAATCAAAAACAGACTCACAAATATAGTGGACAATTTGGTGATGGCCAGAGGGGAGGGGTTGGGGGACTGGGAGAAAGGGGTGAAGGGTTAAAGAAGTGTAAATGAACAGTTGATAGATGGTCGTGGGTTGGGGAGCACAGCACAGGGAGTGCAGACAGCTTTAATGTAACGGCTATGTGTAGAGCCAGAGAACAGAATGAGCATACTTGAAACTAATAATAAAATGAAATTAAATTAAACAACAGAATACATCTTTAATTTGTGTTACAGCCCTGCTCAGAACTTTTAATATGCGACTCCTAAGTCTGAACTCCTTAAACCAAACGTAAGGTTCTCAGTGATTTTATCCTGCCCAAGTTATTCTCATTCTACCAGGTGAGCACCACTGGCTACAGCTGCTCGTCCAGCTGCAAGCCATGGCACTCGCTGTGCCTCAAACCTGGAGGCCCTCTCCTTCCACAGCTGTCGCCTGTTGGTCCTCAAGACTCATGCTGAGAACTGGTTCTTTTTTTTCCCAATCAAAACACACACACAGGTAGAGTTGAGAGGAATAAGTACATAAAATTACTTCAGTAGTTATTAAGCACTGGCTAGATTGCCAAGTGAGTTCCTGGAACAACCAGGATCAATTCTTGAGCTTGGATCTTGGGACTTCCTATTCTGAGTTAGTGTCTAGAGCCATAGCCGAGCTGTTGTTTCCTCTCAGCCTGAAGGCCAAAGAAATGAGTTCACCCACCGCCACTGAATGGGGCAAGTGGTGAGAGCTCAGCTCTCTTCAGCCTTCAGCACACAGTTTTTCGAGTGTGGACACGGTGGAATGACTTTTCTCCTGGGAGTCTGGACACTTGGATTCAAGTTCTGGCTCCACTAACAACTAGTGGCCGTCTTCGGCAGGTGTGAACTGAAGAAGCTTTTTCTTTCAAATTCCACCAGTCTATGCTAATGGTTGTTGGAATCAAGGTTAGGATATAGCCCAGGGTATGGCAGGCTATGAGCAAATTCCTGTTAGATGGCAATTCTAGAATATGAGTTCTGTGTAAAATTTTGGATGTGGCTTCAAGGCTCACTTTGATTGTGACTGGGATGCCCTTGGGTAAAGCCACTTGTTTATGACTCTGTTTTTCTCACTTGCAAGAGGAGATGGTATCCATTGCAATTGAGAAACCTAGCCAAAAAGGCTGAATGTAGTATTTCCTGAGTGCCTCAACATTATTAGGGGAAAGACATAAAGTTTTAATGATGTGCTTTCTTACTATACTTGAGGCCAAGTGGATTTTAAAAATATTCTTCCTAGTGTTAACCTTTGCAAGATGTAAACATCTTAATCATGGTATCCAAATATGGAAACCCATTTTGTTTCTTTCCCACTATAAAATATAAGGAAAACAGATGACTAATGAAAATGTAAATAGTAAGTTATTTATTCCTCTTTCACCAAAGCAAAAAATCTGAATTCTCCAATTATCTTCAAAGCCAGCCTATCACTAATGGGTCAGTCACCTTGGTTGACTCAGACTTGAGTAAGCAGACTTTTTGTAAGATTTCTATGTTCTTAGTAATTCTAAATGTGGGCTCTGGGGGGTTATTTGTGGGCTTTGTGCACAGTCAAGGCCAGGATGAAGTGGGCCGGGAATTATTTGGACAATGTTTATTGTCTGTTTCTTAGTTCAGGGTACAGTTAATTGTTTCCTGCAATTTATTGGTCTCTAGCTGACTGATAATTGAAGTATCTATAATAAAGATCCACTCCAAGTTTTTACAATCAGTAATGGACTCTCTAAGACACTATACATGAAGAAAAGTAATGTAATAATAAATCTGCACTGCTGTAGGGGAAATTTTAATGATTCCTTAGCATTGTAAAGAGCAAAAATACATAATTAGGATTTATGTTCTAAAGAATACAGTGAGAAAATGCTGTGCGAGTATGTTCATATTTTCTTTAAAAATGACTAAATGAAAACTTTTATAACTTTGTACCATTATTTATAAAAAGGCATGTAAGAGTTTTATTAAAAATGTATATCTAGAAGGAAGAAGTCTACACTCCATTGTCCATCCCTTTCAGGACTCTCCAATAATTAACTTCAACTCTTAAATATCTTTATCCTGTATATGACCAACTGTTTACATTTTCTGTGCTTAACCCAGGCTCCAGGGACCTGCTGGAAAACCATGCAACTCTATGTAATTGGAACCACCACAAATTCATGATCTCAGTTGTCGCTTGAAAAACATTTCTCCTATAGGCACCAGGCATTGTAGAAGGCAGAGGGCTTAAATAGTGAAAAAAACCACCAAGGTTCTTGCCCGTGGGAGCTGGAAGGGAATAGTGGTAAGGAACAGAAAAGCATATAGTATGTGAGGTGACTCTGTAGGGTGTGTCATTCCTCTCTGATCCCAGATCTAGCACAATGTTTCACATACAGTAAGGCACTCAACCAAAAAGCGTCTAGTCAGCACTTACTGTGGGCTCTGGAGATACATCAGTGAACAAGGAATTCAAGGAAGGCTCTGCTCTCTTAGGACCTGGAGAACAGCAAGTAAACAGGTCTGAAAAAACTATACAAGGTAATTTCAGAGAGTGATAAGTGCTGTGAAAGAAAGAAAGGGCAGTGGTGTTTGGAGGGCATTTTAGAAAGTCCTCTTTGTGGATATGACCCTTCATTAAGATCAGGTGGAACCTACAAACATTGTGAAGAACATTCTAGGCAGCAGAAACGAAACAGCAGGTTCAAAGTCCCTGGGGTGGGGATACTTGTGGTACGTTCAATGAAAAGGAAGCCAGTCTGATTGGAGCACTTAGTGAGGGGTAGGCAAGATAAGGTGTGGAAAGCTAAGCAGGTATCAGACCACCTGGGCCTTTAGGTCATGGTAGGCTGTTTGGCTTTTCATCATGCTTGTAATAAGCAGTCCAGGTTTTAAGCAGTCCAGGTGAGAAATGATGGAGACATCAAAGCAGACTTTCAAGCATTGTGGAAACATTTTATGGTGGCGACTCAGTACCTAAACATGTATTCATAAACAAAAATTTCATGAGTCAATACCTGTACCATGAGAATGCACTCTTAAGATTTTCTATTTGAGTTCACTGTAAAGGAAACACTGGTTCTCACCCACTAAAATGATTTCATAAGTCAACCAATGGGTTGCAACTCACAATTTGTGAAATGCTTGTTCAGACTCAGGTGCTGACAGGAGAGAAAAACAGATTTTGGGGTATATTTTAGAAGTAGAATTGACAGTGGTTGCTGATGGACTTGTGGGTAAGTAAGGGAAAAAGCCTGATAAATGACCATTTGTTATGATTTTGGCCTGAATAAATGGGAGGATGGTGGACTTCTATCCTAAGGTGGGATAAGACCAAGGAAAGAACAAGTATGAAGGGCAGAATGGAGGGAAAATCAAGAAATCTCTAAATACTTCAAAAAATTCTGACTGCATATGTTCATGTGCATAAGGATTTGTAATATTAATCACTCCAATCACAAGTCAATAATAAAATATGTTACTATAGACTTAAAATATTTTTAAATGTTCATTTTATTTCATCATAGAAATAGAATTTGCTTACTAAGATAAAAGAGAAAAATATATGATCCATGGTATAGCCACATAAAAGTGACCATGGTTAATTTTTTAATGTTTCCTGAATGTAACTTTTCTCTATATATTTTTGTTGTTGTTATTGCCTAAGCTTTCATAAAGATAAATTGTTTAGGATTGGAATAATATAAGCAGTATGGAGATGATCAGTGGATTTGGAGACAGTAAAGATAATCATTGAAGCTTAATGAGTAGCTTTATTTCTGTAATAAGGTAATTTTAGTGCGGATTCCCATTATTTGGTCCAATGTTTCACAAGCATAAAAAGTTCATACACGTGATTACATAATTTTTAACCAGTTTTGATATGTGTTCAGATTTGGACATACATACTCCATACATACTCCTTGAAAAGGCCAACTTCATTCTTGGTACAGCTTAACAAAATGAGCTAGCAGGGCTCAAACTATGGCCATATTAGAAGTAATATTTTATTATAACTAGTCAAATGTATACATGTATTAAAGTCTGGAATGATTACAGCAGTATCCTTTTTGGCGCAAGTGACAAAATCCCAAACAATGCATGTGTGAGTCATGTCAGTTTTGTCTCCTCAAGCTTCTCAACTTCAGAGATGTTAACATGAAAAATATGTGCATCTAAGAATTGATATACAAATGGTAAGTGGCCCATTGGGGGCATCTCACTTGGCAAAAAAAAAAAGTCATCATAAAATGATTTGAAATCATGAACTTATTTAGTGCATTAAAAATATTTGAATAAGTACTGTTTAGTCTGTATAAAATAAGATGTACGTGTATCAATCACATTTTTTTACATCAACACAATGGTAGGCTGAGCTTGTAGGCTAAAAACAACTTGCCCTAAGTGAAGGAATGATTTTTTTTAGTTCTATTAACATCCCACTCACAAAGACAATTTGGTGCCATTTGAAGATACTTGAAACCTGAAGCTTTTTCTTGCCAAGATTTGCTATAACATAAAAATTAAGCAGTAGCAAGGCTTAAAGATTTTTTAAAAGAATAAATTCCTTTAATTTCTAAGCTAAAGGCATACTCAGCTCAAATTCAGAAAAAAAGAGAATCTTATAAAGGTATTATAAACATACCTGTCTTTTCCCCCACAATACACTTTACAAACAAAATTGATATATATTATACAACATATTGAAGTAACAGGAAAACTTCTTAAGTGATCATGAGTTATAGAGTTACACAGAAAAATCTGTCTCATAACTTCTTAATTTTAATTGCTATGGTTACATTGTTATATATCACTACTCTCTCTTCAAGCGACCTTTTTATTTTTTAAATAATTAATATTATCCTGACTACTGAATAAAATATAATACCCTAGTCATATGTTCAGGTGGAAATAGGATATATTTCTGACCAGGCTGGATCAGATGCCATGTGGTGTCCCACTTTAGTTCAGACTTACCTACCACATGACTTCTGGACTTAGCCTAGGAATATCAAATTTTTTTGTGCTGTAGTGATTGCTTTAAAATCTATTTTTTTTCTTTGTACTTAATCTAGTCAAGTTAAGTGGAAACTGTGGGTCACTATTACTCAAATGTAAAAATTACTGTAAAGATGACAGCATACATTTATATATTATACCCTTTCTACTCCCCTGTATGAAACTGTGAGGCTTCGTTAGGAATAGTTCACTATTCCCTTTGTCCACTCATTTTTTCTTCATTAGTCTGAATGTGACTCAAGTAAGTAAAGACATAGGTAATAATCTTCTTGCTTAATATTGATGTGTATCGACATGTTAAAGAAATAATAAAACCTGGTGGAAATCAGAGTAAGGTGAACCATAACTTATTTTACTCGGACACTATAACCATGTGTTCACACTTTCTTCATTTATTCTACAAATACTGAATGGCTCTTATATGCTAGTCATTGTGGTAAGAGCTGGAGATACAACCGAAGTGGAATAGAAACACCCCCATCCCATCCCACCCCATGAAAGTCTTACTCAACTGAGGTTTTAGACACATAAACAAATACAGTGCCATCTGACAAATGTATAAAGATGATAAGAGATGAGGAAATATAGGAGGGGTCCCCAACTCATACTCAAAGGGAAAGGTGGGATTCAGAACTGAAGAATGAATAAGAATTCACCAGGCAAAGAGGTGGCAGTGTCTTGGAAGAAAGGAGGAGATAAGGACAAAGTATTTGGTAAATCCCAATAATAGGAGTCATGGCTGTGCTGCATGTGGAAGTATAATGTTCCTTTTAAATCTGATGAAGCTATCAGCGAAGAAACTGCTGGCCAGTGTTTCAAGGGCAGTGAGAATCGTATAAATGCAGCAAAATATTTATCTGAAACAATAGACGAAGTATTCTAGCACAGCCTTTTTATTCTTAAATAGTTTTTAAAAGGTAATAATAGTACCACACACACACAAAATCTTTTCCCTGCTTTCTTGGCTTGATTTTTCACCCCACCAAAAAAGAACAAAACAAAAAAGTGAAAAACAACATAAGGGAAATATAGAAACACGACCACAAAAGGACTATTGTTTTGATCCAGATTGTGTTAGAAAGACTGGCAACCCAGTTCTTCTCTAGTACAGTTGCTGGGAATTACATAATCGTCATTGTGACATCCTTGAGATGCAGCTAGCAGTCTCGACTTCTCTTGATTTCAACAGGCTGCAGATTACCAAATATGTGGTCTTTGAAGACCTGTCTCCATGCTACACCACAACTTCTGAGAGGTCTGTGTTTCAAACCAGTTGCCGTGGGACCTGGCAACTGTACTTGCTGTATAGTATGATGCTGTGATTGCTTGTTGAAGAATGAGATCAGAGATCCACCTTTCCTGCCATCTTTTCCTCCAGCTTTCCTCCTCCTCCCCCTCCTATGAAGGGAAACCTCTAACAATAGTCAAACCAGGCTTCCTGGCCCTTCTCTGATGGCCCTCCATTCACCTGACAGGACACTCACCACCCTACCTCAGGAAAGGCTGATGCCTCTCCCAGACTGGATTTGGAGTCCTGGCGGGCAGTGACTGTATCTTCTTCATTCATGGGATACCTGAGACCTCATAAAGTAACTAGCATGTAATGGATACACCATAACTCTGTTGAATAAGCAATTGTATGAAGGGTTATAAACTTTGCAATGAGTTTACTTGTATCACGAAATGTTTATCGAATTACTAACTTGCCAGGCACTGTTTCAAATGTGGAGGAGACAGGTGAACAAGATTGATCGGGCCTCGGGCTTCACGGAAGTAAAAATTCCAGTGGAGACAGACAACAAACACGTCTGACTTGTTTTGGATGTCTGACTGCTGACAGCTTTCAAGCCCTATGCATCCCTTTCCCCTTCTGCCTCACCTCTGGGTAAGCAGGTCAGAAGATTTGGGTGCTCCTCATATTTTTCAGACCACAGAAACCCCAGCGGTGCATAGAACCCTAAGCCTCGCCCGCCCCCTAACCATAATGAGCATCCGCGCCAGTGCCTCCGCCTTCATTCAGGCCATTTTCAGTCACTCTGCTTTTCCCAGCCCCTCTTGGAGTGCGTGTGCCCTCATTGCTCTGGGTGTCTGCACCAGCCTGTAGTGCTGGTGGGGAGCTGAACCTGCTCTCCGTGGGGCAACCACAAACAGAGGCAAATAAGCCAGGCGACTGCATGTCATGGTAAGTATTATAGGAAAAATAAAAGGGGAGTGGAGGCCTGGAGAAAGGGTGAGCTCTACAGAATTATATTATGTCACACCTTAATCCCTTGAGCAAAACTCAACTTGATGTGGCAGGACTGCCGGCTGTCTCCCAGTGCTGTTTTCCCAATCTCCATAATAAGAAAATAATAATACTGTATTTCTTCCACCACTTTTAGCTGAGTACATGGTCTCCAACAATAAAAATGACATTTCCCAGCTCCACTTTTAGTTGGGAGTGGTCATGGGACTTGATTCTAGCCAGTGGGCTTGGATTGGGTCCCATCCTTCTGACCTGATGTAGATCTGGTGGTTGGAGCTGCAGTGGCCGCCCTGGACCACGGCATGACCTTGGGGATCCAAGCTGTGTGGAGGAAGAGAAGGTGCTTGTGTCCTTACACCGAGGAGTACCCGAGCTCCGCGGAAGGAAGAGAAAAGAAGAACCTCCCTCAACTTGAACGTCTGAGAAAAATCCACTTGTGTCTCGTTAAAGCTACTGAAGTTTTAGGTGTGGTGCTTTTCTCACCGGAACTAATCCCAAACCATACATTTGTTGAACATATAACTTTATAACCTGTTATCTTCTGTCTCTATATCTTTTACCAACTCTATTCTTGCTCCTTAGCCCTGTTTCTTCTTTTCTCTTCCCTCATACTTCCTCCTTTCCTTTCTGTTCTTTTTTCCTTAACTGAGCATTATGCAAATTTAAATATCTTGAAGTATTATCTATAAAATACATTTTCAAAATTAACTTTTATTATAGAGAATATAAAGTACACAAGAATAGACACAACAAAATACCAAATCCTTTTGTACCCACAACTCTGCCTCACCAAGTATTAACCTGTGGTCAATTTAGCTCCATCATACCCTCACCTCGTCCTTCCTCCTACAATACTTTGAAACAAACCTCCAACTTCATATTATTACTGAACAAAGTTCCAGGTCTCACTGTTGCTTAAAAAGCAGCTAAATCAATCATCTTCTGCTAGAAATAAAGCCAAATTCCTAACTCAGACTTTCCTTCATTTCATAAAAATCATCCTTTTCATATCATTTTCTGAGAGTTTATCTTTGTTTTTTCTCTTTGATTCTCACCCTCCCATAACTGTCCCATATGCCAACTCATAACCTCACTACTTTTACCTGTACCATGATTTTAAACTTCATACCAATAAGTAGATGTGGTAATTCCTGTCCCCTCAGTGTGATAAAAGCACCCGTAATGGCTACACATGTTTATACTTCTCTTGACTGAATACTGGAATCTGAGAGTGAAGACTTGTTGCTTTCATCTCTGTATTGCAATACTCAGCTTGTGAAGCCAGGCCAACAGTCAACGAGCACCCAAGAATATTTTGCAAAATGAGTAAATACAGAAACTCTTTAGACAAAACCAATAGCACAGCTTCTTGGGGTTCAAGTTCATTTAGCAAGTTGGTATTCAATGTCTTTTATTCTTTGTTCTTGGTGGTTCTTGGAGGTCTTTTTACTTTTCTTGTGGACCTAATACGACAGTTTTCCTGATCATGCCCTACTCACTGCAGTATTAGGATTCCCAGCTCTTTTTTTTTTTTGATCTACTAACATTTAACGTCTCCTAATACTCTTAAGGTTATGTGTCCCCATTTCTATGCCCAAGTGGGGTTGGACTTAAAATTTCAGACATAGAGTTGAGAATTTAAGTACATATACTACTCATGATAAAGTGTTTTCCCAGAAGATTTAAAAGCACTATTTCCTGGGCTGTGAGAGATTTAAAACTTCTCCTTATTGTCTTGGGGAAGCCACTATTTAGAAAAGCTGCATGTATAAATAATATTGTTACAGTAAGTCATCCGCTGCTGGGGCAGGGGCTGGTGGGGAGCTGTGCTCTGCATAGACATTCATCCACATGTCTCGATATTTATCCCACATTTAAATATTTAGAATTTTTAGTAGCCCATGAATACAAGAAAATTTATTACATTAAGGTGGGCTTTGGGTATTTGACATGTAGCTGATATTTTCATAGTGTGAGAAATATCAAGCTGACATTAGCTGTCTTGGTGTTGATTACTTTAAAATGTCAGAGAGCAGGAACTTATCAGGGGACTTCAGGGCTTTCGGATAGTGTCAGCTTAAAAGACATTCACATCAGCTTCTTTTTATTTAAACATGCTAAATGGAGTATGAAAAGCAGGTTAAGAAACCCACAGAGAAAGGAAGAGCAAAGAAGAAACCTATTGACAAGAGCATTTTAAATAGATTGATGTACTCGTACATCAATTTCATGGACACCTTGCTGACAGCAGGCTTCAGCGACTGTATCTTAATATTTCTGACAGCTGTAATCTTATTATTCATATTACTTCACTCATATCATTTATATTGAATTCAGGAAATCTAAAGTAAGGTCTACACTATCTGATTTTTGTTGATTATATTGAATAAATACGTGAAATAAAATATTTTTCTACCACTTTTCATACTAATATTGGGCTTCAAACTAAAATTAAATAACAGCGATATTTTAAATGGAATGTTTATTTTTGTTCACCAAACTCTTTAGCGGCTAATTATGAACCTACTGCACTGCTGCCACTTTGGAAATAACTCAAAGGAGTTAAAAAATATATTATTAAATAAATTGGCCACATCAAAGATAATTATGAGTTTAAATAAACTTTTGTCTTTCCAATTATGTGCACAGCAGTGCTCTGACTTACTTGAGGTCACTGAGATCCCATGGCATGCTCTGAAAAGCATTTCTCATGCAGTCTATCTTTTAGAGTTCCTTTCTGTTCTCGGAAGCCAGTATCTTCCTGTTTAAAATCCCTTTCTACCAACAATGGAAATGCTGTCCATGGTGGTAACATGGATTCAGAGTCTTAAAATCGGCCCCGTTGGTTCTGACTTCCGTAGGTCAGTGAGAGGAGTCACTGCGCAGCCATCCAAATCCCCTGATTTATCTCACAAAATGTTATTTCTGATACAAACAAAAACTGCGAGGCCTCTGTGAGCTACTTTTGGGGGCTACGAAATGTTAAACGTGTTATTCGAAAAACTAAAAGGTTTTGGTCAAGCCAAACTCGTTGACAGAAGTACCGCACAGGATCATTGTAACTTCACTAATTCAAAGCTGCAACAGATGGATGGATAATTGCTACTCTATCAGTATTGCTCAAATTCTTAAACCTAAGTGCTGAATTCAAGGGCCATCACTTCATTAATTAAGCTTCAAGAGTCCCACTGTTTTGTATGCGTCGAATTTCTCAGAATAAATAATATTGAAAAGGGAGCAATTGCTGCGTTTATACACTTGGTGTATCCCTAAAAGCCAAAGAGTTCCGCTGGCGGATTTCAGCAGAACTGCCCCCCCGAGAAGGCAGGAGACAAATGGGGCACCTTGGCGAATAGCTACCCGCAAGGTTCTGGGCCACCGCGGCAACATCCTTAAATGCAAGGGCTGGCAGGTTCAATCTCCCCTCTTGCATCCCAAAAGGGAAAGCGGCCCTGGTCCAGCCAGCATCCCAGCGCCAGGAACAGTTCGGCCTCTGGGGGTTGTTAGGGCCCCGACGGCCTGGGCCACTGAGAGCTCCATGAGGATGGGAGATCTGGGCTGTATCCCCACGCCCAGGTCAATTCTGAGCTGGACAAAGGCTATTCTCTTCTGGTCACTCCCTAATCAAGTTCCTTTCGCCTGGTGGGTCCTCCACCCCGCAGCCCAGGCGAGTCCAGGCGGGACGGTGAGTGTCCAATGTCTGGAATGAGAGTGGGAGGAAAGCCCGGGCCGCCGGGCCTTTCACCGCCAGAAGAGACGCACCCAGAGACAGAGTCTCCCCGGGGAGTTAGGGAGCGGGAGCTCCCGGCGGCCTTCTTGGCGCCGCGGGGCCCCGCTGGCCCGCGGCTGGCTGCGGCGGCGCGGGGCGCCCCCCGGGGGCCGCCGCCGCGCTGCTCGGGGCGCTGCGGCCGCGGCGGAAGGGGAGGCGCCGAGCCGGCGCCGCGTGGCCATGGAGGCGTCCGCGCCGGAGGAGCTCTCGGCCTTGGCGGCGATCTTCTGCGGGCCCGGCGAGTGGGAGGTGCTGAGCCGCTCAGGTGAGCGCCGCGCCGCGGGCACAGGGCGCCCCTCTCCGCCCCGCCACGGCTGCGCTCCCGGCCCGGGGCGCGCTCGGGGGCCGGCCGGCTGAGCAGGCGGGGACGCGCACGGGGGGCGGAGCTGTGGGGGGGCTGTGGGGAGGAGCTGGGGTGGGGCGGGCAGGCGGGAGTGTGAGGCGCCCGCCTCGGGGTGACCCGGCCCGCGCCCCTGCAGCGAACCGGGAACCCGATGCTCGGGCTCGGGCGCCCCCTCCGGCCGGGCCCCGCCGTCTGCGCCCCTCGCCCCGCTCCCCACTCGCCCGGCGCCCAGCCCTGCGTGCCAGCCTTGCCGCCTCCTGGAGTGCGCTCCCCGACGCATTCCTGGGCGGTCCCGTACTCGTTCTTCCGCTCTCACCTTAAAAAGAGGCCTATACGGACACCCTTAGTTTAAAGCCAACTTCCTCAAATTGCATTATTAGATGTTCTTTGTAAGCACGATACATCTTGTCATCTATATATCATTTGGTTGCCTCAAGTTGCTTGAGGGCAGGGACCCTGCCTGGTTTGTAAGCACAGAACTCCAGGCGAAGGACAGTGTCAGGCGTACAGGGCAGTGCCAGGCGCATGGTAGGTGATCAGTGAATGACTGCTGAATGAATTTTTGAATTCGTCCAGTGCTCAATCTGAATCTTTTCTCAGTTATGTTTAGAAGTTGATTGCTTTTCTTATGCTTTTTCTGGTCCCCTGAAAGGTAGGTGCCAATTACAGGTTCCTGGGGCACATCGATCATTCAGCCAACATTTATTTATTGCCTGCAAACACCGACCGTTTCAAGGGCACCACCTGTTTCCTCTAGGAACTTACAGTCTAGAAAGGTTCTTTGGCTATTTTTGATGATAACTAAAACTTATCCTGTTCATGTCTGTGGCTTCTATTAAGTAAAAAACAAAACTGCAGTTTATGAAAAGGGTCAGTGATGCAGATAATCTTCCATTTTTGTGTGGCTTTCAGATACATCATGTAAATTGTTTGGCATGAGATTTAGCCTTCTGTCATGTTTCAGCTACTATTAAAGTTGCCTTCCTGACCATAAATTGCTTGACCTTTAATAAAGGAGGTAGTCTAAAATGTGCTGGGTGTTGTGAGAAATCCTCCTTGGATTAAGATGGTTTCATGTATCCGTGTGGCGTGTTATTCACATGCAGAAAGCAGGAGGTGACTCCCCTTCATTTATTCTTTCTTGCATCGCCCATCTACACACATTCATCCAGCCCTGTGTATCAACTGGCACTGTGAACCAATTAGTGTAATGGACCAGCTTTCTCTTTAGTGCCTAGCCTGTCTGCATCTTTCTGAAACAGTTGTTTAAAAGCCATATAAAAGGATTTACTCACAGTGTTTTCTTGACACCACTGTTCTGATTGAATAGCATTCCTAGTTCATCATCTGACTTGCTGTCTCCATTGCTCTTTTATTGATAATCGCTTCTGCCTGAGGCAGGCTATCAGAAGAGATCATCAGTTTTCCTCAATTCCTTTAGTATGGCTCAGCTGGGAATATCCTGGAAAAATGAACCTATGATTTTTCATCACACCTTAAGGAGGGTGAGTAGTGGTGGTGTGGGTCATGAGGACATGGCAGAGCATGAGACACTGCTGAAGGGTCAGAGAAAACCCAAGATACTAAGTGTAAGAAGAATGGGAGCAGTTTCTTCACATTGAGAATACTGTGGACCCTTTATCTGCTGTTAAATTAAGCATGACTTTCGAGCCATGCCTTCTAATTAATTTAATTCAGTGTTCTGGCATCAATAAGTAATTGAATTATAAAAGAATTCAGTGTAACAACTTAGGACATTTTGTTGCTGAAAGGTTCATTGGAGAATAGAACAATTCACTGATTGAAACAGGCTTGTTTGATGTTCACAACTGGGAACTAAGGGTAAGGTAAGGAATTCTTACAGCGATCCCCAACCTTTTAGGCACCAGAGACCAGTGCTTCTATGAGAATCTAAAGCCTGATGATCTGAGGTGGAGCTGAGGCGGTGATGCTAGCGCTGAGGAGCGGCTGCAAAGACAGATGAAGCTTCGTTCACTTGGCCGCTGCTCACCTCCTGCTGTGTGGCCTGGTTTCTAACAGGCTATGGACTCGTACTGGTCCATGGCCCAGGAGTTGGGGACCTCTACTTTAACAGACCACAATAGACAAAGTGAGCTGCTGGCTACCACTCTGCTGGTCACTGTCAGCTTACGTTGGAAGATATAAGCTTGATACCAGAATATTTTGAAGGCCATTGGTTTTTTTCCTGACTTCCCCCAAATCAGTTCCTTGTTGCTGCTGGAATCAGGAGAACACTGTGGGGAATGGCAGTTCTGGTACAAGATAGCCCAGGGAGGCTCAGAGTGCCAATTCAAGAGTCAACTGTTAAGGCCATAAAATTGAAGAGGCTGAATAATTGGATTCAGTTTAGCTGGGCTAATTTATGCTGAGAATTGCAGGGACTTAAATACATTTTGGCCTCTTTACAATGGTTATAGTAAGTTCATAGTAAGAGACATCAGGGGTAACTGTCTCTTATGAGTACAGATTCTGTAAGCCCCGACACTGCTGTCTGTTAGGGAGGGCTATGGGTGGACTAAGGTGTACCTTGCCCCTCCTCGAGCAGGACAGTCAGGCCAGGTGCCAGGTTTAATGGGGTCACCTGATACTTTAAATGCATCTTATTTGATGAGAGTTCTCTTAGCTTTATTTTTTAAAGCAGATAACGGATGTTCAGGTTGGTTAGGAAACCACCAGACTCCAGGGTGTAAGGACCCTAACACTGCATTGTCCTCACTAATAGAGATGGGGCTGCTGCAGCAGGAAGACAATTCTTAGGAAAGAGGGAAGAGAGGAGGGGAGGGGAGGAGAGGAAAGTAGAGAGAGAGAGAAAAGAAAGAGATGGGTACGACACCACTTACGTGCAGGATAATTCTGCAGGGGAGTGTGTGTGCACACCTGTGAGATAGATGGGATTGGTATTGTTGTAAATCTTAATTTTCCTGATGAAGTATTTTGGAGTCACGGAGATTATATTGCCATAGTCAGTGCTTATTATATGCAGAGTTGCATTTCTGGAAATTATTATACAGATCAAAAAGCTGTACAATAGGAGGTGTATAAGGCCCAATAGCATGTAATATGTTTACACAGTAGTAACTCCATGGTGAAGTTTTGTATTCTGCTATAATTAGCATTCAGGTTGCATAGGGCCTTCTTGCAAAATGAATCACGACTGTCATCTACTGACCCTTCTAACTCTGCTGTGCACTTTCCCCTGTGGAGTGTCAGTACTGAGCTCACCAATTCATCCTTGAACTTCACTTCTAAAGGAGGGGATTGATACTTATAGCTTTACTTATTTTTATTTTTATTTTCTGTAAACACATTTTAAACACATAGAAAAATTCAACTGTAACACAAACTAAGATGCATGCTGTGGTTAGTCACCTGGGAGCAAGAGGAAAGAAAATCTTGTGTGATGACATTTGAGAGTGTGTTGGGGCTTCTTAGTGGTTTTCTGAACACAGTCTTACCCAGGATCTAAAAAAATTGCAAAAAAAAAAAAAAAGCAAGTCTAGGGAAAGTCAATTGTATATGGTATATATATAATCTCTTAATAGACCCTAAATGAATCTTGAAGAACTCATTATCTTAAATTTAGTTTACATTTTTCATTGTCTTTTGTTATTGTGTGTGACTATGAAGTAGGGTGAATACTTAAAAATAACATTTGTGTGGAATCTAGGGGTTCATTCCAGACCTCTAGTTTGAATTTCTGTGGTTTGGAGTGTGATTAGGGGCAGAATTTCTTCCAGGTACTTGTAGGAAAGAATAAGGTTTGAACCTATTTTTGTTTGTGTTTTAGTTATGAAGTTGCTGCACTTATTATAAGACAGAGTGTCTTATTAAAAAGAAAAACAACTAGTGAATATTTATTTGAACTTCAACCAGAGGCAAGACCTATATCTTTTGGTAGGGTCTTTAGAATAGATGAAAACTGTCTGGGTACTTATGAAAATGTTAGTTTTCTAGGGCAGGCGTAAGTTTTCTAGGGCATGGATGTTTACTAAGAATGATGAGTTTGTGGGTTAAACTTAATAACTAGAGTTTTTTGGGGCCATGGAGGGGCAGAGAGATTAGTGTTAGATTATTTTCCTGTTAATCACTGTGTTTCTAAGCTGTCAATAATCTTAAAGCAAATGGGGCAACTTTGGTTTTTTCCCCCTAAGATTATTTATTTATTTATTTATTTATTTATTTATTTATTTAAAAATATTTTTAAAAATTTAAATTACAGTTGATATACAATATTATATTAGTTTCAGGTGTACAACATAGTGATTTATACATTTATATAACTTTCAAAGTGATCACTTTGAAATGAATCTAGTACTCATCTGATACCATCTGTAGTTATTAAGATATTAATGACTCTATTCCTTATGCTGTACTTTATATACCATAACTGTTTTGTAACTACCAATTTGTACTTCTTAATTCCTACCTCATTTTCACCGACCCTTACCACCCCTCCTCCCCACCCAATCTGGCAACCATTAAAATGTTCTTTGTACCTATGAGATTGTTTCTGTTTTGTTTATTTTGTTCTTTAGATTCTACATGTAAGTGAAATCATATGGCATTTGTCTTTCTCTGTCTGACTTACTCTTCTCAGCTCAGTACCTCAATACTCCCTTGGTCCATCCATGTTGTTGCAGATGGCAAGATTTCATTCTATTTTTATGGCTGATATTCCATTGTATATATTTACTACCTCTTCCTTATCCTTTTATCTGTTGGTGGATACCCAGGTTGCTTTCATATTTTGACTATTGTAAATAATGCTGTGACAAACATATGGGTGCACATGTCCCTTTGAAGTAGTGTTTTGGATTTGTTTGAATAAATACCTGAAAGTGGGATAACTGGGTCCATCTTTGTCTCTTGTTATAGCTTTTATTTTAAAGTCTATTTTTTTCTGATATAAGTATTATTCTCACACCGTTTTTTAATTTCTATTTTCATGAATATTTTTTTCCATTCCTTTACTTTCAGTCTGTGTGTTTCTTTTGATCTAAAGTGAGTCTGTTGTAGGCAGCATATGTAGGGTCTTATTTTCTTATCCATTCAGCCACTCTATATCTTTTGATTGGAGCAGTTAATCCATTTACATTTAAAGTAATTGTTGGTACATATATAGTTATTACCATTTATTATTCATATTTTTGACCTTTTTTTTTCTCCTTCTAATTCTTAAAGAACGCCCTCTTACATTTCTTGTGATTTTGGTTTGGTGGTGCTCAACTCCTTTAGCTTTTTCTTGTCTGGAACTCTCTTATTTCTTTGATTATAAACGATAACATTGCTGGGTAGAGTAGTCTTGGTTGTAGGTCTTTGCTTTTCACCGTTTTGAATATTTCGTGCCAATCCCTTCTGGCCTGCAAAGTTTCTGTTGAAAAATCAGCTGACAGTCTTATGGGAGCTCCCTTGTAGGTAACTAATTGCTTTTCTCCTGCTGCTTTTAAGGTCCTCTCTTTTACTTTATCTTTTGGGATTTTAAATAGGATGTGTCTTGGTGCCTCTTTAGGTTCATCTTGTTTGGAACTCTATGCTTCCTGGGTGTATACATCTATTTCCTTCACCAGGTTAAGGACATTTTTTATTATTATTTCTTCAAATAGATTTTCAATTCTTTGCTTTCTCTCTTCTTCTTCTGATATCCATATGATGTGAGTGTGAGTACGCTTGATGTTGTCCCAGAGACCCCTTAAAGTATCCTCAATTTTTGGATTCCTTTTTCCTGTTGCTGTTCTGTTTGGGTGTTTTCTTTTACCATATCTTCTAAATTGCTGATTCAGTCATCTGCTTTATCCAATCTACTCTTGATTCCTCCTAAGGTATTCTTCATTTTAGTTATTGTATTCTTCTGGGTTTTTAAAAAATGTTTTCTAGTTCCATTTTTATGTTTTCTAGCTCTTTGTTAAAGTTCTCACTGAGTTCATCTACTCTTTTCTAAGTTCATTGACCATCTTTATCACCAGTGTTTTGAACTCTGCATCGGGTAGATTGCTTGTCTCTGTTTTGTTTAGTTCTTTTTCTAGAGCTTTGTTTTGTTCTTGCATTTGGGACATGTTTCTTTGTTTCCCCATTTTGGCTGCCTCCCAGTGTTTGTTTCCATGTATCAGGTAGGGTTGCTCTGTTTCTTGGTCTTAGTAAAGTGGCCTTGTGTGGGGCCCAGTGGTGTAGTCTTCCCTGGTCACCTGGGATGGATGCTCCAGGTGTGTCTCTTGTTGGGTTGTGTGTGCCCTCCTGTTGTATTTGAGCCTTGGTTGCTGTTTGCACATCAGTGGGAGGTATTGACCTTTGGGCTGATTAGTTGTGAGGACTGGCTCGTTTAGGGGCTGACCCTTCAGAACAGGATTCAATTTTGTAGGGCTCTGCTGTCTGCTGAGTCTGTCCTTTGAATGTGTCATCTTTTGATGTAGTCCTGGGTGGTGTTTCAGCTCCATCTGAAGCTGGCCACAGAGTGTGCCAGCTCTGGGTTCTCCTGGGAGGAGCTCTAGCCACAGCCTGCGTCCTGCCCAGAGCCACCTGGTAAGAGTCATCAAGCAGTCTTCAGATGACCACCACCTGCTCTGGGCTTGGAGGTGCCTTGAGAGGCCAGTCCACAAATCGAGGCCAGCAACTGCTAGTAACGGGCTTGGGGCTGCTCAGCAAGAGGTATAGGGCACACCAAGGCCAGATGCTGTTTGTTTGGGTTTTGGAACCCTTTGAGAGATTTTAGGAAAGTCTGCAGCATGGGCCAAGACAGGTCATTTGCATAGAAAAACCACTGGAAGCAGCTTGGGAAGGCCTGCAAGTTGGGTGGGGTGGAGTCTCAGGGAATCACCAGGGCTAGGTGACCAGTGTTACAGGTTGATGGAGACTTAGATGTGGTGGCTGCCTGTGTTTGCACACCGAGAGGAGGGAGGGCTCAACAAAGGAATGATGGCTTCTGCCAGCACATCTGTCTGTTAGAAAGCTGCCCCTCCAGACCTCGCCCTGAAGCCAGGCAACTCAGTTCCTCTCCTTACGTCCCAGACATCTTCCAAGTAGTTGCCCCAGTGCTGGAGTTCAGAGCGAGTGAGTCCATCAGTGAGTAAGTCCCCTTGTGGGCTCCTTAAGAAGAATATCTGCAACTCCAGCTGCCCTCCGTCTCACTCAGCCATAGTCTCCTCTAGTTTTCACAGCCAGAAGTTGTGGGGACTTCTCTTCCAGGCATTGGAACCCTGGAATATGGTGCCTGGTTTGGAACTGGGACCCCTCACCCCTCCAGGGGGCCCTCTGCAGCCATGATAGTCCTCCCGATTCTCAACCACCACACATGGGTGTGGGACCAAGCCATTCTATCAGTCTGAAGACAGCCTCTTCTGTATGTCCCCAGTTGTAAAACTTCTGTTCAGCTAGCATTCAGGTGACTCCCAGTGATGGTGGTTCTGTCATTTAGTTATAATTTTGATGTATTTGTACGAGGAGGTGAACACAGCATGTACCTATGTTAAATATCAGAGGAAGGAGCATGTTACTGGACTTTCTGTCTTCTTACAGAGAGAGCATTATTTTGCGTGATTTCAGTTTGCAGCTCCAGTGTGTGTTTGGGGTGCGTGGGTGGTGGGGCAGGGAGCCACCAAGAAAATCAATTAGGAAGAATGCTATTTTTTTCAATCATTAAAAGAATTAAAGCAGGCATTCTTCTAAACATATCTAATATTTTCACAGTTTTCAAAGGCAAAAGTCAGAATTTTCTCCCACTACTTATCTGTTTATTGACTAGGACCAGAAAATTACTAAGAAAAAAAATGAAAATTGCTAAGGATTTACATGACCAACTTAATAGCCTTTCAAGACTTTCTCCCTGGACCACCTGTTTCTGTCAGTTATTTCAGCATAGTGGGGAGGACCAGGTGGTTCTAGGCATGGACACTGTATTAGTTTCCTTTGGCTGCTATAATAAGTGACCAAAAACATGGTGGCTTACCACATATTTATTCTCTTATAGTTCTGGGGGTCGAAAGTCTGAAATCAGTTTCACTGGGCTGAAATCAAGTGGTCGTCAGGGCTGTGTTCCCTCTAGGGGGTCTGAGGAGAATCTGTGTTCGTGCTTTCTCCAGCTTGTAGAACTTCATTTCTTATGGCCCCTTCTCTATCTTCAAAGCCAGTGGTATAGTTTCCGCTTCAGTGATCATACTGCCTTTTTCTGTGGTAAAACTTCCCTCTGTCTCCCTCTAATAAGGACACTTGTGATTACATTTAGGATCCACTGGGCAATCCAGGTTAACCTTCCATCTCAGGATCCTTAACTTAATCACGTCTCCAAAGTCCTTTTTGTCTTGTCAAGTAGCATTGGGCCATTGTTTAGTCTATCACAGATAAGGACTTTTGCATTTGTGAGACTCATGATTATAAGCTAGTGGCATAATGCTCAGAGCTGTATGACTGTAAAATTTAAAGTTTTGTGTAACCCATTGTTTTTTTGGGTTGTGTCCTAAAAAAAAATAGATGCATTCCAGTGGTGAAGAAAATAATTAATTTGGTTCAACAACAATAATTCTGCATATGAAAATCCCACAAAATAAGTCCAAAGTACCATGGAAATCATAAGTCAGGCTGCAGAGAGGTGCTTTGGCAGTTGAACAAAGATGCCAGTAGGCAGAAAGGGCAGAGTTAAGGACCTACTTGGCAGGAGCATAGCAGGAGCAAGTGTCAGAGAGGGAAAGCAGGCTTTGTGTCCAGGACGGTGCATATGGGTTAGCTGGAGCCAGTAATAAGGAGAGAGGAGGTTAAAGTTGTGGGCCAGCTCTAAGAGTTGGATAGAGGAATTTGTAATTTGTCATCCTGGGAGAGTGGCTTAGGATATTTTGGTGTGGGGGAGAGGCAGGTGGTGAGGAGACCACTATTGCCAAAACCAGAGAAAGGCCTGAATTAGAAGGGTGGTAGTTTTGTGAATGCAAAACTGGAGGACTTGGGGTAGGACTTTGGCAGTCGAATACAAAGTGTGAAGCAGGGAGGGGAAAAAAGAGTCAAGCTTGGGTAACTGGAACAAAGAAGTTGTTCATGGAATTATGCTTTAAAGGGTGCCTGTGCATTTAGGGGGTTAGGAAGGAAGATAAAGCAATAAAGGAATGATTAAAGATGTGGGGGGAAAGCCAGAATGATGTGGTGTCTGGGAGTTATGAGAAGAGAGGATTTGGGGAAGGAAATTGGCTCAGGAGGTTCAGATGCTGTGGAAAGGTAGGGTGGGATAAAGGCCACTGAATACAGGTGATAGTCCCCAAACCACCCTCAGGCTTGACAATTTGCTAGGACTCAGACATGCTGGTATATTCATGGTTATAGTTTAGTGCAGCAAAAAGACACAGATTAAAATCAGCAAAGAGAAAATTTGGTGCATGGATTGAAGTCCAGGAGAAACTGGGTACAGGCTTCCAGATGTTTTTCCAGGAGAGCCACACAAACACACTTACTTTTCTTAGCAATGATGTGTGACAGCGTGGGAGAGGTATGGCCAATGAGGGAAGTGAACTTGAGTCTTGGTGTCCAAGTTTTTATTGGGAGTCAGCCATGTACCTTCCTTGCCTGTTTGGCTGACCTCAGATACTCAGACTTGAGCCCCCAGAATAAGATTAACCCTAAGTCACATTGTTAGCATACACTATTTAATCAAACTGGTACCATGTGGCGCAAGGTCACACTCCTGTCAGCAGACTATCCCTAGGGCATAGAGCTCATCTCTCAGGAGCCAGCCAAGGGACAGACCTGAACACAGGCCTTTCTCGGGAGGGTGCAGGCCTGGCTGAGTTAACTTTCGTCTATAGAGTGGCAATGAGGAGCTCACCGGTAATGTTTGAGAAAGGAGCTTTTATATATATAATGTTTTATAAATATAATATTTGAGGAAGGAGCTTATATGTAAAATGTGTTTATATAAATTGTATATATTATGTTTATAAAAACAAATACATAATAAATAATAATAATACATTTGAGGTGTAGATGAGAAGTTGAGGAAGATCACTTTGGATGGTCTACATGTTATGAAACGCTGGATTGAGTCAACGTGACAGGATCGGTGTCTCACTCATTGTTTTTTCTCAGCGACTAGGATAGGTGCCTTGGACCTACTAGGTGCTCAGTGAATGTTCTTTGAATGATGAGTGAACCAAGATCTTTATGTTATGCCTCCCCCTTGAGAGAGAAAGTGGACTCCCAAGATGATTTCTGGAGAATTTATTTAGCCCGATGGTCATATGTCGTTTATGACTATTTACAATGCCGGTTTCACTTAGTGAAATGTACTGACCTAATTGATATACATGGAGCCAACTTTAATAAGAAGATATATATTTTTTAAAGAAAGCTAAGTAATTGGATGGAGGAAGGGTTTTGAGAAACTGGTGATGGATTCCTCTATAGTAATGTACTGAGTTAGGTTTGAAAATTTTTTCTTTATGCAGTATACATTTTACTCATGTAAAACAAATTTCGGTTATTATATTATTTTAATATGGCCTTTATAATGGTTACTGCCTGCGTTTCCAAGTGGTGTCTTAAAAAGGAAGTGTTTTGCAGCTGATACTGAATATTCCATTAAAGAAAAGACTCTTGTGAAACAGCTGTTTGGTCCCAGATGAATTAATGCTGGCCACAGAGGCATTCCTATCAGTGGAGTCAGATGGCTAGGGAGCCGTGTTAATGCTCTGTTGGGTTCTTTAACATGGGAAGGCTTTCAGGTTTCTGCTGTTGAGGCTGTAGAGCAAAGATCCAGGTATGAAAATGAGAAAGGTTTGACTGCCTCTCTGGAGGGAGAATGAAATAAGGACAAGTGGAGAGGAGCAGGGGAGCGAGAGGAGAGAGGCAGGTTACCTTTAACGAGGTTCATCTGCACCAAGTTTTGCTCTACTCCGCTTCTGATCCGTGAGCTTCCGCCTCTGCAGAATGTATCAGCCTGACGTTTTATCAGCGTTCTGAAAAGCGGGGTGAAGTGGTGTGGAACACGGCAGAGGGGTGAAGTGGAGCCAATCTGAAAGAGAGCGGAGTGTTTTATTTATCTCGTGTCCTACACATGCTCCTCCTCCTTCCTCTGGAGCCAGAAATGGCTGAATGGATGTCCGCCCAATTTTAGTTCAGCTTGCGACCTTCATGTTACACCGAGAGTCACATATGCGAAGGAAGATGGGGCGGGCCCAGGCAGCCACTGTATCATGCAGTCACGAGTTCTCTGCAACCCGACCGCCACTCAGGCTTCCAGGGGCTGTTTGCTTCAGTGTGGACTGACCACGAAATGACCTTCGCTGGATTCAGCGTAGAACTTTTAAATTAATTACTGATTTTATAGATACATGATATGGTTTCCTTGCATGTTCACGTGAGTTTACGTAGGGATTTCCAGAATTATCAACTTAAGTCTGGGTAAAAAAAAAACCATTTTATGATGAGAAACCTTATTGGTAGTCTGAAGAAAAATGGGATAAGGGCAAGTGTAAAGGCCGGTGAAGTCCTGAGTGCTAGCGCGTGTGACTCCATGGATATATATGTGTGGTGGAAGGAAATATTCTGTAAATCAGGGCTTTCTCACTATTATGTGTCTTTTCACAACATAACTCAGTTTTCACATGACAAATAAATTGACACTTGAAACAAAAATTTTAACTTGTTAGTGTTCTATTCAAATCAAATTATGTGCAGCTCATCATTATTTTTGGATGCCTTCCAGAGACAGATGGGACCGTGTTCAGGATTCTCACGACAGCCGAAGGACTGACAGATGCAGACATACCCTTAGAACTGGTGTTCCATTTACCCGTCAATTACCCCTCCTGTCTACCTGCTATCTCGGTTACCTCTGCACACCTGACCAGGGCCCAGTGTGCGGCTGTGAAGGAGAAGTTACTTGAGCAAGCGGAGAAACTTTTGTCGGAACCGATGGTGCATGAGCTGGTCCTCTGGATTCAGCAGAATCTCAGGCACATCCTCAACCCGCCAGAAATGGGAAGTGGCAGTGGAAAGTGTACTTTCGCAGCAAGCACGGCTGTGGATGATGGATTGTGGATAACTCTTCTGCATTTAGATCACATGAGAGCAAAGACTAAATATGTCAAAACTGTGGAGAAGTGGGCTTCAGATCTAAGGCTGACAGGAAGACTGATGTTCATGGGTAAAATAATACTGATTTTACTACAAGGAGAAAGAAACAACATCAAGGTGCCAAAAAGTTTACCGTTGAATAGGAATTTAGCTTTTCTGCTAAAATGGTGTGTCTGTAGTGTGTTTTAGAACAATGGTACAGCTCAATCATTTAGATTTTTTCACTTTTACTATTCCCATGTTAATACAGCTCCATTTTTTTCTTTTAGTAAGAATACCTTTAACTTCTAATTAGAACTATAGATTTACAAAACTTGAAGAATAAATAGAAGACTCTATTTTAAAAATTATGCCACTTAATGTGAGAAGTTATAAAAAAAATCTCTGTGGTACATGAGTGTTCGTTTCAGTAATTAGCCTCAACTTTATAAATGTGCACATGGTGGATATTTATATTTCTTTCCTTAGTTAGGCACAGCAAGGTTTATATTTTGGGAGCCTGCACAAATTTTTAACTTTTTGGCAGTTAAAGTACATTCCGACACTTTAATTCGCTATATAATTCCTGGAAAGAGGAACGGGTCCCTCCTAACCGGGACTTAGTGCGAGAGGAAGTGGGATCGTTAGGGCTGTCCGCTCGTCACCTCCTACCTGACTCCGCTTTCCACCTGACTTGTCTCAGCAGCCGCTCTCAAAAGCATCACTTTCTGATTTTTCAAGTTCTCATTCTAAACTTGTCTAACCTGTTTTACGTGGGACCAGATGAGAAAAGCTGCTTATTATATTTTAAATCTTAAAAGAGCTACAAATCACTTAACTGGTTTTATGCTTTCAGATGGTTTGGGTCAAGAATGGTTACAACTGAATTTATTTAAAACAGATTTAGTTTGCACAACCTATGATTTGAAAGATTTGTGGAATAACTGCCTCCCTGTTTTATGAATGGCTCTGACTACAGAACTTGTTTGGTATTGGGTTAGCCAGAGTAGTTCTGGGTTATAGCGGATAGATGCAACAAGTAATTCAAGTTTAATATAGGTCATGGGTTGGATTCTGACCAAGGAACCATGTGCTCGATCTTTTTGGGTAAGATACTGGCTGGAAAAATGAATTGAAGTTAATTTTCTTGCTCATATTTCCCTTAAGGGCTCAGAATTTTCTTTAAGCCATCCCAGGCATATTAGGCTAAGTGCACCTGCTTTGCAGATATTACTCAGACGGGATCTATCAATTAATTAACAAATATTTATTCGTATGACTAGGACTCTGCTAATGTAGAGAAATTACACTTTTTAAAGAGTTTTTTTATTAACTATTTCTAAAATGCCATTTGATATAAATATTTGATGTAAATATTTAATTTGTTTTAAATATTTGTTTTTATAAGGTTATAGATCTGGATTGAGAATTACAGGTACGTATTCATAGATGCCATCAATTTGGAGTGACAAGTGCTGTGTGCCTGTTAACGTCATCCAGACACTGAAGTAGTAACAGTAATGACGGCAGTAGCTGGCTCTACATTAAGTGTGCCACAGCGCTCTGTGTTAGGCACGCCTCTGAGTGCTTTGCACGTATTGACTCATTTGATCATCACAACTTCCTCATAAGGTTGGGGCTGTGATGAGAACCATTTTGGAGACACAGAGTGTTCAAGCAGTCCACCTGGAATCGCAGCTCATAGGCTGTCCAGTCCAGAATTCAACCCGAGTAGTTGGGTGACGTTACTCTTACCTCCTGCGTTAGTATGTTATACTGCCAAGTATGTAAAAACACAGTCACTCTGTTACTGCTTGATTCAGAAAGAGAGTGCCCTCAAGCATGAAAATAAACCTGCAGGTTTACAGCTCTTTTAAAACCAGGACTTTGGGATTCAGAGTAAGATATGTGTTTAACGTACTGATTTATCATTTAGGAGTACCTGATTCTTCAGAAAACTTCCAAAGTAGATGTGGACTCAAGTGGAAAGAAATGCAAAGAGAAAATGATTAGTGTACTATTTGAAACAAAAGTACAGACAGAACACAAAAGGTATAATTTAGTACCATTGTGGGTAGAAAAGCAACTGAATCGATAATTATACTCTGACAGATCTAGGCGTATTCATGCGTTTCCTTTGTGTAATGCAGGTTCCTGGCATTTGAAGTCAGAGAGTACTCATCGCTGGATGAGTTACAAAAGGAGTTTGAAACGGCGGGACTGAAGAAGCTTTTCTCCGAATTTGTACTTGGGCTGGTAAAATGAAATGGAAGACAGAAATTTTTAAATAAAACATCAGTGTTTTTTTTGTTTGTATGTTTTTTCTTTCTTGTTGTTTGCATTGGATTTTGGGAATAGCTAATTGAAATAACATGATAAAAGGAACAGTTTCAAAGCAGGATGATAGATACCATCCTAACTTTAAGAACAAAAGCCAATTTGTGGAACATTAAAAGTGAAAACACCTGTGTGTTCTAGTTTTTGTCAATAAAGACTAGGTTTAATAGACGGAACATGCTTTGAAAGGTAAATATAAAAAAGATGACGGTAAATGAGCCCTTGTGTTTGTATAGCACATTTGTTTGGAACGGCACTACCTGTAATCATATGTTCCTAAAAACAGGTGAGGCAGTCGAATGTGAAAAGTTGAACCGCAGACATACATGTTGTAAGGGGCGTTCCGGTTCCAGAAAGCTAAAAATATGATTCCCGGTTAACACTCAACTGAGTGAAGATTAATGACTGTATGGGTAATTATGGAGACCATTTGGCATGCTTGGAAAGGTGGTTGTACAGTTTTGTAGCACAGGGAAAGAAAATGAATTTGAAATAGATTAAAAATAGGAGTAATGTCCCATATTGTGAAAAATAGACAAAAAAAATTTAAAGGCTGTAAAACTGCCAATGATGTATAAAAATTACCAAGAAGTGATAAAAGTTGAGTAATGGAATTATTTGGTTTTTGACTAGATTACTTTTCACTGTTTGGTTTTTGACTAGAGTGCTTTTCCCTGCAAAACAATCTAGATCATACATTCTAATTTCTTCAATTTCTTTAGATCACCTGACGTTATATTGCTTTATTCTGTCCATTTCTCTTGTATTAGTCAGGATTCTATAGAGAAACAGAGCCAATAGGATATGTATTTGTTTATTTTTAAGGAATTGGCTCCAGTGATTATGGAGCCTGTGAAATTAAAAATTTTCCGAGTGGACCAGCAGGCTGGAGTCGTAGGAAGAGCCAATGTGGGAAGGCCAGGAGGCTAGAGACGTAGGGAAGAGCTGGTGCTGCCGTGGAAGTCTGAAGGCCGTCTGCCGGCAGAGCTCCCTCCTGCTCGAAGGAGGTCAGTCTGTGGTTCTATTCATATTTTCAACTGATTGGATGAGGCCCACCCACATTATGGAGGGCAATCTGCTTCACTCAAAGTCCACCTATTTAAATGTAAATCTTACCCCAAAACACTCTCACAGGAACATCCAGAATTATGTTTGACCAAATACCCAGCCAAATTGACATGTAAAATTAGCCATTATGCCTCTCGAGAAACATCCCATTTGTGGCTTTGCTTTTAGAGGCAAGGAATATGGCTTTCAGTTCATATCTGCTTAACTCATTGTAATCTCTTCCTTCCATATTTTCAGTGCTACAAAATATGAATCTGTGAATCTGCAGTAGCATCAGTAAGAAAGATACCACTTACAAAACAAGTTAGCAGCTTGAAAAACTGTAGTTTACTTTGGCCAGAATGGCTCCTCTTGAGTCAGAACTGGCCACAATAATAGATTGCACAAAAGTTACATTTCTACTAGTGTAGGAGTATAAAAAATGTGGACTTGAGGACATATATTGATTTTTTAAAAAAGTGAACTCATCTGCTTTGGGGCATCATTCCAGAGTTCTAAACTTGTGTTTAGAACTCAGTTCATTGTTGGCAAAGACACCCTGAAGTGTTATGAGGAGGGAATTCTGGGATTGCGTTTCTAGGTGAATTCTGACCTGGTGCATTTCTGAGGGATCTGATGGCTTCTCCGTCATTAAGAGGTTTCTGCTCATCTCAGCAATAGACCCTTCATGCAGTTAAGAAAGCTCTGTTGTAAAGTGCTAGTTTTTTCCCAAAGTTTTATGTGTTCTTTCCCTTCTTTATTCCTTGTGAATTTCATCAATTTCCATAACTTTCATTATTCCCTCTATGTAGCTGAGTCTCAAAGTTACACCTCAGGCTCTCACTTCTCTCCTAATTCTAAACACATATTTCTTACTCTCTGCCTGACACCACAACCTAGATGTTCTCATATCCAACGTGATTAAAATGGACTCGTTAACAATCTCGTTTTTGTTGTTGTCAATATCGTTGTTGAAACTATCACAAGGCTCCCAGGACTAACCTTGGACTTTCCTTTGACTTATTCCTCAGTCCACTGCATCCAGTCAGCTGCCAATTTAATTCCCAGTGAGTCTTATATTTACCCATCTATTCTGTTCACATGGCTGCTGCTGTATGTCAGGTTCTTATTTTTTTCTGGCTAGGGCTATTGGAAGTCTCCAAATGAGTCTTCTCACTTCTATTCTCCCCTGATCCCATCCTATATATGGCTACAGTCAATAATCTCTCATTTAAAACTCTTGGGGTCAGATGTGTTTTAGCATGTAGATTTTTCTTTTTAATTCTTGCAGTTTTAGAAAGGAAATGTGGAGAAAACACTATTACAAAATTTCCTTAGTGGGAATTGGACAGGATCCTGAATCAAACATTATTTTGCAGTGAAGTATGTGAACTTCACATTAAATAACATAAAGAGTATAAATGGTCCTAAATGGTTCATGTTAATTAAACTTTAATGCACAATGCATCTGTTTGTCTCCAAGGAAATTATATTTAAAAATCCCATGTATTTGATTTTTAGAATATTTGGATTTTAGAATTGTGAATAAGTATAGGTAGACCTAAACTAGATAAATCTACCTAAAATATATCATTATGTTTTCCTACTGGATTAGCTGTAAACTTTCACTCTGTTTTTTTGAAATGCCTTCTGAATTTGACCACAAATCATGATTTTCTGGTTTTATCTTTTACTCATCCTCTACATATCTTTTTGCCCTAGCTAAACTGGATAAATACTCCTTATTTTTTCTTCTACAGATACACAGGTTTGTCATTTTTCATGAAATGTTCTTTACTCTTGTCCATTCTTCTGCCAAGTGTCTGTTGAGGGTTTTTTTCTGTTTCTACAATTTTTTTTCTAAGAAAGAGTTTGACCCCTATTCTGTGATCATTAATTGTTTTCTAGTCTGAATTCTTGTAGAAAGTTTCAGTTTTCTCATATGTAAAATGTGAATAATACCACTTCTTACCTCTTGGACTTGTCACCAGACTAAATAATATACAAGTGCACCAAGCACAGTGTGAAATACATGGTAGGACCTTAACTGAGATCAGTTCTTCACTTTTTGCTCTTCTCCGTCTTTCCTTTTTCTTAGTACATATTCTGTGTTATAGTTTTAAATATACTTTTATTGTCCCCATTACTAGATTGGAAGTTTTTTTGAGGGTAGAAGCATGCTTATTGAAAGCTTGGTAGATATTGAGTTATATGAAATGAATACAAATGGTGTTACTAGAGAAAGTTCAACTCCTTTGGATTCAGGAACGACTGGTTTGTGCACGTGTGACTGTACATTAAAAACTCAAAACAAACTTATGATCACAGAACCCATCTTGATGTTTAGTGTCATAATTTTTGTTTCAGTGGCAAGCCTCAGGGCTTAGAGGAGCATGTTTTTTTTCTAGTGCACTAATAGGCCAGTGTCTGTTGGGGAGCCCTTGCCAAAAACCAGTGGGCAGGCAGACTGACATGGCTCCTCTGTGCTGGGGAGATATGACACACACTGTCATGGAACCCAGATAGTGGGGGACACCGACACAGCTCTCACATCATTCCCTGGGCTTACTTGAATGTCCCCTGGCTCACTCTTGGGTGGGCCTCTGACACCACCTCTGCTTTTGTCTTCCTGGCCCTTTCTTACCTCCAAGGCTCTACTGTCTCTCTCTTGTTCTCAAAACATCTTCTCTCAAGCTTTTTTAACCCCCAGTCCAGAGATTATATCCTCTGGAGAAGAAAAGCTAGGGCTGGTAGAAATCACTAAGTGTTTACCTCATTTTCATTCCAACCTTCTTTCTTAGTAATTTTTAAAGTAATTTTCACCTGAGTACATTGCTCTCTAGAATAAAAATGGTATTTCGCAGCTTTCCTGAAAGCTAGGTATGGCTACAGTACTAAATTCTGGGTAAATGGAAATGTTGTATATGATTTCCAGGAAGGCTTCTTGAAGGACTTGACTCACTGGAACTGTCACCGCAGCCCTTCCTCCCTTCCACTACCTGGAATGTGGACGTGATGGCAGGAACGCCAATGGCAGTCTTGGATTATGCACTGAGCTTGAGGATGAAAGTGGAGCAGAAAATAGGAGATACCTTCTAAATGTTTTTTTTTTTTTCATGTGAAAGAATATACCTGTATGGCTTTAAGCCACATTTTATGTTTTCTGTCATTTATCATCAAATCCAGTCCTGATGGATATGAAGTTTGATACCTAGTACAAATAATAGAAGCTAAAATGGAATTGATTAGAAATTATTTCAAATCTATTATTTATGGCTTAAACTTTTGCTTGGAATTCTTAGAAATCTGGAATTTCTTAATTCAATGTAAGCTTTCGAAACATGTTGTCTAAGAATTTAATTCTTTTATTTACTTGTGTCCAGCTTCAACAGATATCCTATTTTGCAGTGAATATGGGCTGCCCTAACTCTTTGGGTTGAGAAAGGATAACAGAAAATGCAAGAGAAAAAGATATGTAACTTAGTATTTTCAAATATCATCCCACATCATATCCTGCAGATAAGTATTCCTTTGACTATTTATAGAGAAATATCACCTCAACTCATTCTTAGGCTATGTTCCCATGTTTCTAATAAAGTTCAGGTTAATTTTGAGTGCTTTTATTTTTTTATTAAAATCTTTCTGTTTGTAAGAATTATTACTAATAATATTGGAAATTTGCATGGCACAAAGATAGTAGACCTAGAATGATGTTACACTTTTGCTCAGAATTCTCCCAAAGATACAGATCTCTATGAAAATAACACACAGGAAAAGAAAATGGAGGAAAATCTGCTGTGAATTTAACTTATGTGGACTTCTTGGTTTCCATTAAGCCCATCGATGGATTTGTATTGTCAGCCCACGCAAATGTGAATTCCAAAGAAATCCAAGTGGAGAATAGAAAGAGGACAGAATATATTTATTTTCTTTATGGCTAGAGCTTTGTTCTAGTCCCGCAAGTATGAAGTTATTTATATCTATTTATGTATCATCTGTGTACCTATATGCGCAAACCCACTCCAGGGAGCATCTCAGTTCATTTTGGATGAATGAGGTTCCCCATGATCCAAAGATCAGTTTTTTAATTAACAAGCCTCTTTTGGAAACATCTGAGAGATGAAAACATTTTAAAGATGTTTTACACTCATCTGATAAGCAGAGTGGATGGAACATTATCTAAGCTCAGTGTGTGGTGACTGTCACTAACAGCCATCACTCCACTGGCTGTGATATAAGGAAGACCTCCTCTGATCTGTGAGGTGAATGAGCCTCGGCTTCCCCTTCTGAATGGAGCCCACTGCTGTCATGTTCCTACAAGGGGTTTTTCCTCTCTTTTTTATTTTTTTGCTCTCTCTATTCCATTTCTCCTTGCTCTTTCCCTTTTTCTTCTTTTCACCATTTCTGATGCTTCTCGTAATCTCTGCCATTGGCTGCTTATTGATTTCTTTCCTTTTCTTTCTTTTTTGCCTATTGGCTTCTTGACTGCATCTTCTCTTCCTTTCCTTACACTTCTTCTAAATTTTATGACGTGAGGGTAACGTGGCTTGGCTCTTAGATATATTATCACCCAATGAGAGTTTATCATCTTTCAGTCTGCCAACCAATCACCACATGTCTTCTTAAACTTCATCTCTTTTTCCCTTTTTATTATTTCCATTGGTATTCAAAATTATACATTTTAAATTTTGTTTTTAGGTTCAAGCCTTCAGTTTGTTCCTGAAGGCTGACAGTGCTTGACTGCATAAGTGCATACATAAGTGGGGTATCATACATGTAGAAGTCATAGACCTTAGAAATGGGAAGGACTAAAAAGATGGACTAATCCAACTACTTTTTTTTTTTTTTAAGTGGGTAGTGAAGTAAGTTACTGACCCAAGGCTGCTCTTACATCTGGTATCAAGACTGGGACCAGGACATAGATCTATAAGCCTACTTAATTGTCCAATGTTGCAGCATCCTAGGGAAATATATGCTCCATTCTGCTTTGGTCTGTTGGAAAGGAGAGAGAATTTCTTTACTTTTGATTTGTAAAACTATTCCAAAATTTATACTCCTCGTAAATTCATAGGGTTCCCTCACAAATAAAAGCTGATTTTTTAATGATTGTAATTATTACTACTAGTAATAATTTATGTATGAATAGAACATACAGACCTGATGCCTAAAACTTGCTATACTTTTGGGTGTTTTAAGTGGCCAAATGACTCTTTGGTTGGGAGTAAGCATTTGATGTATCATAGAATCTTATATTTACTTTTTAAAAATTAAAATATTTTGCTGTTAGAGAAATGAACAACTTTCCACCAAGTGGAGGAATTAAGGATATATATATATACATATTACTCTGACAGGCATCCATTTCTGCTTGAACACCTCCAGAGGTTGGTAGCACCCTGGTGGGCAGCTGTTCTTGTTACTGGACAGCACACATGGGTACAAGGTTCTTTGTATTGAATTGGGGTCTGCCTTCTTTAATGTCCAGGTTTTTGTCCTAGTTCTGGCCTCTAGAGAACACAGAATTATACTCATCTCTCCATGACAGCCCATAAAATATTTGAAAGCAGATATGCATTTCCTTATTCTTCTCAAGTTGTTTGAATAACTTATAAAAAATTATGCCTTCTCTTTTTCACCTGGACATATGCCTTTCATGGCATTCTAATTGGTCAATGTCCTTCTTAAAATGTGGCACCCAGAATTGAATTCTATATTTCAGATGTGGTTTAACTAGCTAGAAATACAGTAGAACTGTCATGGGTAGTGATCTCTGGGTAGTAATTTCTCAGGGAAGCCTTAGAAAACCCTTAAAAAAAGGTGTCTTCAGCATAGGACCTGCAGTCAGCAGTAATGTAATGGCTATGTGTAGAGGGAAGTAGAGTAATTGGGAAATTGTTTCATAAACAATATAAACATCTAACCAGTGTACTATGTACTTGAAACTAATAATAAAATAAAATACTCAAAAAAGAGAAGGTGGCTTGTATAAGAACACGTGGTTAACTGTACTTTATAAATAAAATACTTTGTTATTTCACTTTCAACTTTAAAAATACAAAAAGTAATCATAATCAAATAATTTTTTTTCTTTGTCAATAACAATGCTAATTTTAGCCTTTGGGTTAACAAAGTTAGCAGAGTTAGCAAAACACCTTGTGTTTTTTCTTTAGCAAAAGTATTAAAACAGTTTTAATCTCATCCATTCTGAGTTGAACAAGTTTTAAATAATGTGGGCCTTTTTTAGAACATGCATTTTTTGATGCATATGATAAATGTCATTTTTCTCTGTACATATTTAATAAGACGAGATATTTTAATAAGTTCACATTCAAAGCAGAATTTTAAATATAAAATGTCTTTTTCGACTTTAATTAATTTCAAATGCAATGGAAATATGATTTAATATTGTCATATAACCATTCATTCTCAATTGCTTATTGAGTATCGATTATGATTTGAAAGAGACAATCAATTATTTAATCTTCTTTCTCATAAGGCTCAAAGAGTATTTGAAGACTAACTTTTTGTCTACTGTGTTTGACATGAATTTATACTCTGAACATTTTGACTAAGGATTTAGTGCACTGCTGGATAGAATAATCTCAAAACCAGCTAAAGCAGGTGATCGTTGATGAATATAAAAATAAGCATAAATGAGGCTCAAATGGGTTAATGATAGTGATGGGGAACCCGACACACACCTTGGCACATGTCAGATTCTTAGTCAATATTTGCCATAAGGATACTGCATATTAAGGGAGTATAATTTCTTAACAGGCAGTGAACCTGGTGTTATAGCTGCAGGTTGAGTTCTGTAGATTGATACGTTGTTGTTCAAGCAAGTGAGACACATTTGGTACTGCACTGTATTTTATGACCTCAGATCTCTCTTATAGGAACATCATTTCTTGGCCAAAAGAAATTGTTACATTTTCTAAAACATGGCAATGTTGTGATTATAGTTTGATTTACAACGTCTCAAATACTCTAAAGAGCATAAATTATTTAAAAATATACAAATATTTAGAATAAAAATCTGTTATTCTATACTGTCCACACTGGAAATTTAACAAAGAAAATAACCCAGTAAATAAATTCCAAGGATTATAGTATTCTGACATTTATTGAGAAAAATTAGAATTCCGGAGAGCCATCCATTTGTTGGTGTACTTTGTTTTTAATTGTGCAATTTAAACTTTATTATTTTTTTCTTGTTAGAAATCTTAGTCACTAGGGTTATATAAATTGGAGGAAGCCTGCTTTTTAAAATTAGATTTTGAGTCATATAATTTAAATTTGCACTACTAGGTCCAGAATTTATTGGATTTTCTTTCTTTTTAATAGTTAAAAAAATTATTATACAAGTAGGTAAGACTTTCTAGAGAAAGACTGTGCTTTCTCTTTATATTTTATAAACTTAATCTCCTTAAGCTAAGTATTATTTGGTTAAATATTCATAGTTATATATAGACTGAAGAAATAAATATTCTAATAGCATCTAGTTGTTATTGTTTTTTTCTCTATGGTGTGTGGGTTTTTATATCAACATTAGTTAGTGTTTTCTAAACTTCATAGTATCTTTCTCTAGCAAAGAACTGTCTCTGAGCAGAAAAAAAAAACTTGCTTATAAAATGAGGCCATTTTGCATATTAATTAGGAGGTCTTTGAACTTTAAGAATAAAATCCGTTAATGCTTTGGGTATGGAACAATTATGCATTCAAGGACTTTAATTTTATGCTAATAATACAACAAGCTTTACATTTTTCTTTGTGTTGTTTGCATTTCCTAAAGATAATTTAATGCAGATAATCCATCCCTATATTGCACAGAGTGTGTCGGATGGTTTCCCTATAGTTAAGATTGTATCAGCACTCCCATTATAAATCTCTATTACCCATGGTTTATAATTTAATTGAAAAAACTCACTGCAGGCAGAAACTCAACACTTAGGGTTTCAGGCTAAAAGCAATATTTCTCTTTTAAAAATTGCCTCCTCTATTTAATTTCATAGTTAATGGAAGTAGAAAGATCATCCTGGAGCTGATTTTGAACAAAGCCAAACAGATCATTGTCTAGAACTGAAATAATTTCTAAATAAAAGCAGTTGATATCTTATCATTGGCCTAATACTACAACATTTATCCAAATGAGAAAAGACAACAGTGCAATCTGCTTATCCTTTCTCTACAAGAAAATACACACAAGGAGAACATGAAAATTCTGTAAGACTAGACGTCTATAAAATATATACTTGAAAATATTGTGTGAAGTGCTACATTCTTATTTCAAACTGTGTACTTTATTCCTTTCAGTGGAACTGGGCTAAGGCTGTAGAATCTGCTTTTTGTCAAACTGAGATGGGAAGGGGCATAGGGTGGAGATGTGTGTGCTCTGGAATTTTTTACTTTGTCTGCCATAGAAATCTTATCTTAAGTTTATGCTTCAACTACCTGGACAGGATTTAAGGGTTAATTAACAGTCATAGCAGTTTGAACCTACTTGCACGGTAAAATTGAAAAGATCAATTTTTAGACACATGGTAGTTTTATCATCAACTTTTGAACCCAAATCCTGTAGTGTAGAAAGGTTAACCTGCCAGTAATATGCAATCTCCAGTCAAGACTTCATTGTAATTTCCTGAAGTCCAGTCAGACAAAGAAAGTGTGAGTGAGTTAGAGCAAGATGTTTTCTATTTTCCTCAACCGATCAACTTTTCTAGTTAATTCTTACTTGTATTGCTGCGTGTGAAATATATGCCATGATTTCTTCACCGTAAGCATTCAACAGTAACTTGCTTAAAATGGTCTAGCTTTATCTGTGAAATGTGTTGTGTTTCTCAATCAGTCGCCTTTGAGATCCTAAGGACAATTTTTGAGGAAAATAATTCAGACTCCTGCTTCTTATAGCACACAACAGTTTACGAAGGGCTTTAATATGCTCAACCACTCCAAGTTGAGAAAATGGAAGCTAAGAGATCAGGCAACTTTAATTCAAGCGACTAACAAGTGGTGGTTAACTCACTCTTTCTCTAATCTTGTGATTCTTCAGCGCCCAGTGCTTTCTTACTTCTAGAGGAACTCAGTTTTAACTTTGAGAAAAGGAGTCTAGTAATACCGTGATCTCTCGTATGTTCTTGACATTTTGGTCTATTGTCAGAGACCATAAAAGAATTCATAAAATTTCTAAGCTCAATTCTTAAAATAGTCTGTGTTAGCGTACATTCATAAATAAAGATTTTGGAGCCTAGATAGGCTTTATATATATCTAAGCTAAACAATAAATCAGGGATGACTAAAAGGAAGTCATGGATTTACTATTCTATCTTTCTGATTAAAAATTATCCTTAATGTTGATGTTTTGATTATATCAGAAACATCACATAAATATAAAGATTATGAAAAAAGATTGTGTGAACACACACTATTATACTGTCTTGAGAGATTTTGAGAAAATAGTAGGTAATTACTTTTCAAGGGTGGTATAATGAAGCTGGTGCACACTAGAACCCAGACCTGGCCGACCCTACAGCCTAGAGGGTCTTCCTAACCCTCCTCGAGATGACCACTGCTATGGGTTTTTTATATTTTGATATTTTTCTCACTGACTTTTTTTAGTGACTAAACAAATAGTGTGGTATATCTGAATATTTAAATGTGTGATGCATATTGCCAAATTGTCATACAATTTGGCTTTACTAATGTATACTTTCCCTAACATGTACATGCTGGATATCTTCTTGTTTCCCCCCTGGGTGCGCCCTCTACCCTTTGCACACTGTTTTGTGCTCTGGGACGCTGACTTGGGAGGATCCCATCCCTTGTCTTCTGGCTTATGGTAGGGCTGAGTTGATGGTAGGGGTGGCGGGGCACAGCAGGAGGTAAGGAGGAAGAAATAGAGTTAGCTGAGGTATTGCTCTCCCCGTGGGGTTGCTAAGCAGTGGCTACCTCCCTGGATCCAAGATCACCATTCTGGTAGGTGAGCCTCTCTGTTCAACTCTGTCATTCTGCTTCTAGCCCTGGGGACCACCCTATCCTGTCTGGGTTCTCATTACTCTGCCCACACCCTTAGGAATGATCTTTTTATTAAATGCTCTTCACATTACCCAATTTGAGTGTGCTCTTTGTTTCCTGTCTGGACTCTGAGTAATATTACTTGTAATACTACTTTTATGAGAGTGTCTTTTCCTTCCATATTTCATGTCAAGATAGGGTACTACCCACGTTTTTAATCATTTCACTTCTCATAAGGGGAAAATGGTATCTTGTTTTAATTCATATTTTTTGATTATTATTGAGTTTGAACATCTGTTCATATGTTAATTGGCTATTTGCATATTTCTTTTAATTGCTTGTTAATATTCTTTGCCCATTTTTCTTTTGGGTGATTTTTCTCTCCCTCTCTTTAATTCCTATTATGAGCGGACCATATTTTCCTATTATGTTTTTCGACTGATTGTTAGTATGAGTGAAAAATATTGCTTTCTTTTTTTCTTCTGAACCATTTTGTTAGTTTTGATAGATTTTAGTTGAATCTCTTGGATTTTCTGGTATCATCTGAAAAGAATGATGACACTGTCTCTTCCTTTCACATTTATGCCACGTTTCTTTATCCTGTTTTACTCCACTGGTTAGCTCTTCAAAAGCACTATTGGACAATAGGGGTGTTAGTGGGGATCTTTGTCTTATTCCTGATGCTAACTCTGGTTTTCCCAGAGTGTTTCACAGAACGTTAACACTTGACAGACACGCCTTGAGAAAAGTTCAGACTCACGTGGAAAGCAGAGCATACTCTTCGGGGTCCCCATGCATAGGAGCATGTTAAAGGTGCTGAGAATGTTTTTTTGAGTCCTTGCCTAATACAGCTTGGGTACCGAATTTTAGTACATTATCAGTTCAATAATTTGCATAGGCCCTGGAGGCCAAAATACAAAAATGTTTTATAATAATATAGCTAAAATACAGGTTTTATGCAAAAACTCTGATATTCTAAAGCTTATGTATTATGCCTCTTCTCAATGCTTAGTTTGTAAAGACATAAGCTACTATATATTTGTATTTAGGAGATTGTATGAATCATGGACCATTTTGGCATATGTTACTCTCAAAAGAAACAATTGAGATTAAAAAACTAACTTAAATGAAAGGGTAAGTATCAAAAAATCATACTATTCTCTCTCCCTCTTACCTTTGTTTTCTGTGTGCGTGAGTAAACACACACACACACACACACACACACACACACACACACACACACACACACACTCCAGGAACCCAAAGACCTCAAGTTAACGATTTTCCTAGATGCACTTGTTTCCTGTCCCCGCCACCCCTCACCATCTCCAATATCTTTCCATTGTTTCTTCCTCCTCCTTTTCTTTCTCTCAGTGCATGTTTAATTATCACCAGAACAATCTTTCTCTATCATCACTCTTTTTCCCATACCAATTATCAGTTAATATTTCTCTTATCATTGTTGACAAAAATCAAGGGTAATATTAGAGAATACCTGGAGCAAGGAAAGGCAAGGCACTTGATTATAAACTTACTTTAACAGCACAAATAATACATGTTGTTATGTGTTCAAGTGAAATTAAGCCCTAAGAGAGAATTGGCCTTGAAAAAGCTCAGAAGTCCCCTTCAGAATTCTCACAAATGTGTCATCTATATTTCCTTTCTCTTCCAATTAAGTCTATTCTTCCTAGACCATTTAAGAATAATAAACTTCTTTTATTCAATTTAACTTTCCATTTTCTTTAGTTACTAGTATTGAAACAGTTTGCTTTCTGTAATATTTCATTGCAAGTCTTTTAGCTAAGCTATAAGGCTAAATAAAGCATTTATAGATTTTTTTAGGATAAACAATCCCCATTTATTGCTTCTAGGGTAATATTCATCTTAAGTTTCAAAAAACTGACATGTAAATAAACTTGGAAAATAACTCACTTATAAATCGGCAATTTCCTGTATGGTGGGGAAAAAAAGAGAACCAAAAGATAGACTCTCCCATTTTTACAGATTTTCTTTAGTTAGTTCAAGTAGGTCAAATTTGTGGGTTGTGAATTTAATTCATACTTCTAGCTTAATAAAGAGCTACAGAAATTCAGTGGTACCTCAATTGTTATCTATAATTTTAGTCTTATGTTAATTTTTCAATTTTAATCAATTTTTTAAATTTCTGAATTTTGAATTCCAATATTTAAAAGACTAGCTCCATGACTTTATGCTAAATGTGATGGCATAGTAGATTTTTTTTTGGACAAGGTAGAGAGTAGTGTCTGGCAAAATGCCTTTTCCTTTAAGCAGATCTTTAAGGAGAAAAATTCATTATTACTAAAGAATTCAGGGATTTTACTTTCTGTAAGTAGTCAGGTTGTCTGGTACAAAAATGCACATTGCATTATGAACCATAACATTGCAAGGTTTGTAGTATGAGAGCTGCTAAATATATTTTGAATATGACAAAGACTGTTTCTTGCCTGGAGCATGCTCTTTGCTATATCCTGCTTCTCATATTCTTATCTTTTACATGAGTAGTGAATGTCAATAAAATGTATGGGTTATGTTATGTTTAAAGGCTACTTACTGAACCAATATTTTCACAGATAAGATCAATAATATATGTGTAAACCTTTGAAATTTAGATTGGAGAGGAATCTGCCTAATAAAACCCTAGTACTGAATTTTATACAACATTTTAACTATCCTTTTAATTTTATGTTCTGATCCTGAAGTTACGAGCAGATAAACTGAACATATTTATAATTATCTGGATTAAACCATGATGGTTTATGTAAAAACTCTGGATGCATTTAAGGTTTATGTATTGTGAAGCACCCTGTGTAATAGTTGCTCATTTCATTTCTTTGTTAAAAACCTTTGTCTAATGTTAACATTTTGAATTAAAAGTTTTACATTTATATCTATTTAGTTGAACCATTAGTTTAAGATACAGACTAAGGAAGAACTGTAGTTCTAAAGTGTGTTTCACTCAATGATTTTTTTATGGAGTTACTATCGAATGCTGTATTTGTAAGGCCATCAGCTATTAGAACATGGAAATGCTAAATTCCTTTTGAAGCTTTCAAGAGATATTTTAATTAAGTTTTCAAAATTGCTTTTGGATCGTCTTCATGATTCTTTAGTGCTTTACTTCCATTAACAAAATAGTAATTAAAATTAAATTTTAAAAGAAATAACTTCAGTAGGTCATACTTTTATTAGCTGAGGTAGATAATGAACCTGTCCTATATAAAGAGTGAGTTAAATCTGCTGAGAGGCTGGGAATAGTGTATTTTAATTAAGGTAATTCTTATTTGCATCTAACAAACAGCGTTGCTACTTAGAAATTTAAGACCTCAGTGTTGCATATTAGTACATTACCTCACAAATCTAATAGAGATTTAATACTTGTGTTTAAGGAGCAATTTGTCATAAATTAAGAGCATCTGCATAGTAAATTTCAAGGATGTCATTCTTTGTAGAGTTTTCTATAATTTAGGAACACATGAAACATTAAAATTTTATAATTTTTTTACTACTAGGAAAGCTTGTTTTGTTATTAAACTGAGCCTTGTTTTCAGCTGTGCAGAACCCTATGGAAAAGTCCAGCTTTAATAAAGATATAATGAATGTACTGTCATTAAGATTTTTTTTTCCCTCTTAAATCTGGAGCGATGGCTCATATTTTAAAGAAAGTTTTAGCATGCAAAATGCAATTCCAAAAACATTCATTCAGTGGGATAAAGAGTATTTAATCACTTAAAAAGTAAGGCAAAGAGACCTTCTCTGACCACACTGCTAGACAGTTACGACACGTCGTATCTAAATTAAGAGCTCTCCAATTTGGAGTATGGGTAGAATCTTTCTTTAGTCAGTTAAATGTTTACAGTGTTAACATGGAGTTAGAGGAAAGAAATCAAAAAGCTCATTTAAGTTAAGAATGACAACTTTATTCTCAAGATTCCTTTTATTTTGATGGTTAACAAGATAATTTTAGTATTTACATTTTATTGATCCGACAAGAATGGTTTTATTGAATATAGCTTTAGATAAAGCTCAACAGCCCAGTTCACCTGTGGCCAGGTGGATTTTTGACTTGTGGTGAGTCTCTGTTAATTATACATTTTTACTTGGGGGTGACTTAGGGTATGAAGGGACAAGTTCCTCCCAGAAACAGGAATTTATACCTTAGTCTGTTTACCTTAAATTGCTGTGTATTTTTTCTTCTCACTATTTTCTCCCATAAACCTACTGAATCCCTTTGCTTTTTTCAACCAAGAGGGAAGAATTAGTTCCCTCTTTCCTCAACTTTAAAAGAATACATCAATATGAAAGCTCTAGTGATTTTATGGACAAAATTTATAGCAAGTATGCCTTCTGGTTCTGTTTTTACTACCACTTGCTCATCTCCACCCCTCACTATTACAGTTGTCCCCTCTTATCCATGGGGGATGTGTTCCAAGACCACAGTGGATTCCTGAAACCACAGATAGCACTGAACCCTACATATACTGTTTTCCTCTATATTCATACTTATGATATAAATCATGTACAGTAAGAGATTAACAATAACAAGTAATAATAAAATAGAACAGTTATAATATACTGTAATAAAAGTTAGGTGAATGTGGTCTTTCTTTTGCTCTTTCAAAATATTGTACTGTACTCACCCTTCTTGTGCTGATGTGAGATGATACAAAGCCTACATGATGGAGTGAGGTGACATAAATGATGCAGGTGTTGTGATGCAGCTGTTAGGCTACTTATTCACCTTCTGACAGCATGTCAGCAGGAGGAGCATCTGCTCCAGGTGATCCTAGATCATTGAGCCATGATGATGTCAATGGTTGGAGAAACTGAATATTTTTGGACTGCAGTTGACTATGGGTAACTAAAACTGTGGAAAGCAAAACCCCGTATAAGGGGAGAAGAGTGTATTTAAGAGTTGAAAAACGAAAGCCAGAAAGATAACATATGATTGCTTTGGGTAAAACATGAAATAATTAAAAATAAACAATGAGTAGTAGATGCAGATTCACTCCCTGGGTCACGCAGTCATCAGGATCGATGAAGTGTCCCTATGTGGGTGGAACCCTGAGCTATGCCTCTGAGACTTTGTGAGGAATGTCTATTATATCCAAGAATTTCCAACCTAATGTCTGAGATTAGGACAACTGTCAGGCTATTTTGTTGTTTATGTCACAGTGTATTATATTCTCAACAAAATCTGGGGCTTAGAAGCTGTTCATCTAACATGCTGAATAGTTAAGTGACGAAATATCCATTCCATTAGAGTCGAAAGAGCTAAAAATGGTTTCCAATATTATTCAGCATTTCCTACGTGCCAGGCATCAAGCACTTCACATTAAGTAACTTATTTAATTATCACTATGGCCTCATAATTTTAGTGTGATCATCACTCCCATTATTCCTATGAGAAAACAGAGGCTCAAAAAAGATAAGAAAATTGCCTGTGGGAAGAAGTCACAGAACTGAAAAGCTAATCTAGGCAATCTGAGCCATCACCCAAACTATTAACCACTTTGCTATTCTGACACTTATATGTTGTGGGCTGTCTAAGGAGAATTGGAACAAAGATGTGTATGGGGCTCATATCTTCATTCTGTAATTGTTTTTCACTTTTGAGATAGCTCTAGTGGAAGACACACACAGGAAAGGGTTTGAGAGAAGAGCCGCAGAATGGAGGCTGGTTGTGTCACAGGGGCTTTGGGGCCAGGCAGATGTGACTTTTCTGGTTGGCTCTGCAACTCCCTTCAGGTGAGTTCCTGAAGCTCTCTGAATTTCCTGCTCAGTAAAGGGACACTAATATCTCTGTGGTGGGATTGCTGATTCTTGTCACACATACAGTCTGGTCAAAAGCAAAGGCTTATAAACTGTAGCTTTAATTATATTTGCCCTCTATTTCACCTTAGAGAAGTAAGAAATTTTAACTCTTTTGCCCCAATACTCCCTTTCCTGAATGAAGCTCTGCTTCATTTTTGTTAATTGGGGTAGCCTACAATGTCTCTATTTTCTCTGATCTGGGTTTTATAATTGTGTTTTCAAATATATATAACTTTTTCTTCTGGTGTATTCATTTTCTCACATGCGAGAGTAATGAATACCTGCATGAGATTGGAGCCTCACTGCAAAAATAAAAAAATATTTTTATGAGGCATTTATTCACAATTAATCTCCATGAGAACACTTTGTGGAAATGAATATAGTTAAATGGATTTTGGAAAAGGACAGTCCTAACATAGCATGTTTTCATTTGGAAAGAGGGGTGAGAGTTTTATTTTTTCATTTTGATTAATATTTATGGAGTACTTATTATGTGCCAAGTACTGTGCCTGGGTACAGTGAATAGATGGTGTTTTAAGTGAGCATGGAACGATTGATGGATGCTGTTTGCAATGCGGTGTTAAGATGGCTTGAGCTCCTGAGCTGGCAGGAGGGAGTGCTAGGGGTTGAGAGAGAGAGATGACAGAATTGGACTCTGTACTTGCTGCTTATGATGGAACTGTAACAATATAAGCAAAATTTGAACCTGAGTCGCATTGTATTAGAATCTCCCTATATTTATAATGTTTTGAATATGTCGACTGGTTTGGACTTTTCTCTATTTATATGTATAGATAATAATGTATTACTCATATGTCATATGATTTTTAGTGTATTTGATCTCACCCATAACGTCATTTTATACCATCTTGGTATGGCCAGTGCATAGGAGCTTATCTTCAAAGAGAAGTTATTCATTATCCTCAGATTTATAACAAAGACATAGCTCCTTCTCTTTAGGAGCTTAGAGTTTAAAATAGATTGTACCAAGACTAAAACACTCTATAAATATCCAAAAGGTCCCTACACTAAATAAAACATTTTGTATTTCTAGAAATGTCACTTACCTACCTTAATCAGACTATTTGCTAGTACTTTTTGCTTCTGTTTTTGCACAAAACAGAACTAATGATTCAGTTCTAATGGTGAAAGAGCAAAGATGTCACAAAATCATGCAGTTCTTTAAATTAGTTTTTTTCCATACTTATTATTGTGGTGCTCTTTATCTATGATTGCTGCCCTAAAATATTGACCTTTAAAAAAAAATGTATTGCACATTTGGTTGTAGCACTGTAATGTGCCAAATTCCAACATTTTGAATGTTTCCACACCCTTTGGAATCCCCAGTGGGTCTCCCTAAATTTCCTGAAAAGGAAGAAATATTCAAATTATTGTTTCTCCTTTTGCTTTTGTTCACAGAAAGAACAGACCAGTTCATCAGGAGCAAATGCACGGAGGTGAGAGGCGGCCAAGCTCTGATCTGTTGAGCATCCTCTTCCTCGGGAGGGATCCCACAGTCAGTCACCATGAGTGGTCTCGATGTCTGAGGAGGATTTGTGTGAATTGTCAGTCAAAAGCATTGACAGTGTCCCATTAGTAATGAATTATGAGAGTAATTTTATTAATTTCTTTATCTCAGTATATGTTAGCATAAGCTGCATATCAAACATCAAAAGAACCATTGCATTTTAAACTTGTAGTCTTTTACTGTGTAACCAGGAACAGTAAAGAAATAAATTAGTGTAACATTCTTTTTTAAAAAATGACTAGAGATAAGCAGTGGACGTAATCTTTCCTGTTTTTAATTTAATAGCAGGTTTATGGTTTTATGCAAACCATTCGTATTACATTTGACCCTCTGGGAGCTACCTTTTTTTTTTCCTGTGGGTATAATTTTGAGTCTTTAATAATCTGTTGTTAAATCCAGTCTGAGTTTGATTAATGAATTGTGAGGAGCCAGTACATTAATTTGCAGGTTTGGTCTAATGCCCTAAATGGCTGCTTTGTTGTGGATATTATTAATGCTAAAATCTCAAGAGGAGCCATGGGATGGCAGTGTGCCCCAAATAATGGACCAGCTACGTCTCTACAAAATCCCAGTGATGGAACTATAGCTCTGGAAGGAGCCATGTTATTGACAAAGAAAAGCTCGAGTTAGCTTTGTCCTAGACTTGGGGGCCAAAGACCCCAAGGGGTCTCTGAATGGAATTTAAGGGAGTCTGTGAATTTAGATAGTAAAATATTTTTTTAAACTTTCATTAACCTCTAGCTGAAATTTAATATTCTGTTTAATTATCAGTGTAGGCAACAGACCACAGCATTATTAATAATATCTGTGTGACCGTTATCAATAGAAATCACAGATATTCTCATAACACATTAGAAGGTTGCGAGTACTTCTGTGTCATGCTCATCGCTGCTTCAAAATTATAGTTGTTGTTAGGGTAGCAGTTGGATCTGATTATTTAATATGTTAGTGAAGAAGTACATAGATTATAATATCACAAATTTAAAAAATGACAACCATATTTCAATATAATTGGTTTCATTTGTATTCTTATTTTAGACATTTAAAAATATGATTCTGAGGAGTCTAAGGCCTCCAAAATGGTTAAGATCCCCCTTTCTAGGGGGACTGTTGTCAGTGCTGCCATGTTTCCCTTTGGTAAGTTGATACTTTACCTGTTCCCCAGGACTTTATTTTCAGGAATTGAACCAAGGGTCAGACATGTTACTCGTGAGGCCAGATGACAGCAGTCCCTGAATCGTGCTAATATCATCAACTTCGTTACTCCCTGCTTTCTTCCCCCTAGGCTCCTGGGAGCTATGAACTATTGGTTTTATCCACTGATAATTTCCCAAGCACATTATACAGCTTGATACATAGTAGGCACTTAGTAAATATTTAATGAGTGAATGAATGAATGATAATTTAAGAGGATATATGTATGTATGTGTGTGTGTGTGTATATATAAAATTCCCATTTGAATAAATTTGAGTTTTAAAGTCATTTTTTAAAATGAAATAAAATCTGGTATCCATATTCTAAAGGGTTTATTGAATTATAAAAATTATTTACAAGGCACTAACATGTTTATAGGAACTGATATTAGTCAGTTTACTGTCCAGCAGCTCAACTTATTAAGGCATTGTAGACTCTCATAAATGATTTTTTTTTAAAGCATTGTTATAATTAAACAAAGAGAACTGGAACTCTCCAAAGACAAAAATAACTGCAGAGAGATAGGAAAATTAGATTAAGGAAAGAGATTAACGTGTGTTGGGAGTGTGTATAAGTGTGACGCTGTGTGTCCGTGTGTGTACACATGTAAGAGACAGCCTAGGTGAGAGACTCTAGAACTGCAAGTTGCCTTGGAGATTATTTTTCTATTTAATTTAACAAGTATCGAAACTGAAGCACCGAGAGGTTAAATGATCAGTGACCTCCTAATGGCTAAATCCAATAAAGCCTTCCCAGACCTTATCTTAACTTGACCATTCTGCTGCGTTTTTTGTTGTTTAACTTTTCTTTTTTCTCGAAGCCAGTGCATATGCTGCCTCTGCCACCCAGAATGCCTTCTTTTCCTGCTCCTTCCTGTCCCTCCAGAAGAATACATGTTTTAACTCCCCTGGTCTCCAGCTTTCAAGTAGAGCTCAGCGTTATTTTATTTTTTTAAATTTTGCCCTTCTCAGTAGCCCCTTTAGACCTTTCTTTTTAACTTTCTCCACTCTTCTCTTCTGTCCTTTGCCCTTTTCCTCTGGTGTAATTTTAATGTCGTAGACATACCATATATCTGCTTTCATACTGCAGCCTTTTGGAGAGCAACAAACCATTATAATATTTAAAATATTTTCACCCCACAAGAACCAAATTTTCCTCCCCTCAAGGACCAAATTTTCCTCCCTGGAGGTACGATCACCCCTGTTGAGGATTCATGCTCTCAAAGAACTCAAATGTCACCAGATTTTCCCTGCCTGTAGATTCAAGTGAGATTACAGAGGGCACCAACCTCTGCCCATTTTGCTAATGGAAATTCCAGTCTTTTTTTTATGGGATTCCTTCCTTCCTCAAACTCCTCAGAAGTGTCTTTGTTATGTCTGCCTGTTTCTACCTATAAGAGAACTGGGAACACAGGCACAGACCTCAAGGATGGAATAGAAAAGAACCTGTTCTTCATTTTGCTCTTGGACATGATGGTCAAGCCCAACAGAATGCTATTTGTGGGTAGTGAATCTCAGAACCCTCTGTTGCTGCCAACACAACTGCTTGGTAGGTGGGGATGATGGCCACTGTCACTGCTCTTGCTGCTGACTGGAGGCGCCTGTGTTTTCTAGATCTCTGGCAGAGTAATTGCTCAGCCAAGTGTGGTGTGTGTATGTGCATGTATGTGTGAGAGAGATATATATAACTCTTTCAATTCCCATGTCACTCAGCTATGTTCTCTTGAGTGCATCTGTAATACCAGATCAACTTGCAAGTTCCTGACTGTCCCATGGTCTCTCTGGCCTCCAAGCTTGGCTCATGCTATTCATCTCCCTGGGATGCTCTTCTCCTTTCCAAGTAGATAACTCTACTCTTGGTTACAATATTACAATAATCATTTTTTTTTTCCAGAAAGCTTCTCAAATGCCCTACAGAGTCTATGCATGATACCTATCCTGTGTGCTCCCATGGAGTCCAGGATTCCTGGAGGGAGTCATTATATATAGACTGTTTATTTATCTGTATAATCCCATTATACTCTAAGCTCCGAGCAGGCAGAAAGCATGGAAGGTTGTCAGCTTTAGCAAATAAAAACAGAGGACCCCCAGTTAACATTTATTTTTCAAATGAACAAGTAATTTTTAGTGCCAGTATGTCCCATAATTGAATATTTGAATATAGAACATACATATTTGAATTTGGGACATTTGTATATTAAGAATTATTCATTGTTTATATGCCATTCAATTTAACTATATTTTATCTGGCAATCCTAAGGCCATGTCATGTTTTTTTAAAATTGTATTCATAGACCCTTGCACAGTTCCACTCATCTAGGAGGCACTCCCTAAATGCTTATGGAATGGATGAATTTAAATGCTGGAGATATAGCAGTGAACAAAACAAAGTCTTTGGCCTCTTGGAGATTATGTTCTAGTGGGTGAATGTAGATAATAAATAAATAAATAAGTAAGTAAAATACATAGTATGTCAATGTTGATAAGAGCTATGGAGGAAAATAAAGCAGAAAAGGGGACATGTCTAACAGCAAACTGATATTTTTTTTCTTTAAACTTGCTCTGTTTTAGTCTTTCTCATCTCAATGGATGGCAACTCCATTCTTCTAGTTGTTTGGATCAAAACCATGGAATTCATCCTTCCTCTTTCTCTGATACTCCTCGCCCAACCTGTTAGGAACTCCTATCTGTTATACCTTCAAAATATATCCAGAATATGAACATTTATCACCATCTCTACTGATGATTCTTGGGCCAACCCACCATCAATTCTCACCTGGGTTACTATAACAGCATCTGTGAATGGTGTCCCTTCTGCCCTTGTCCTTAGAAATTTCATTTTCAACAAAGCAACAGAATAAGTCTTTTAAAATATAAGTCAGATCATGCCATTTATCTCTTCAAAATATTCCAACAGTTCCCTATTTCCCTCATCCTGGCTCTTCGCAATCTGGCCCAATTAGTCCTCTGACCTTGTCACCTAGAGCTCTTTTTCTCTAGGGTGACTGACCAACCATCTCGGGTTGCCTGGAATGCTCCTGGTTTTAGCACTGAAAGACACATCTCAGGAATCACTTGAGTCCCTGGCAAAAGTGGACAGTTGCTCCACACACATCACTCTGACCACATGTCAGAGTGATATGCCTTCTTCTTGTTTCTCCAACATGTCAGACACACTCCTGCGTTTGACTTTTGCACTTGTTCTTCCTGTTTGGAATGCTCTTCTCTCTATGTCTGCATAGCTAACTCCCTTCTACCTTCAAAGTTTTTCTCAGATGCCATTCTTCTCAATAAAGCTTCCCTGAAGACTTTATTTACAATTAAAATTCTCTTCTTTTCTCTTCTGAACAATCTAACACTCTTTAACCTGCTCTAGTTTTATTTCCATAGCATTGATCTATGTCTAACACACTGTGTAATTAAGGTATCTATGTTTACTGCTTGTTTCCTCCCACTAGAGTATGGGACTCATGAAAGCAGGAATCTTTGTCTGTTTTGTTTACTAATTTGTCATGAGCACCTAGAACAATACCTGCCTCATAATGGCATCAGATGCATATTTGGTGAATTGAACTGAAGGGGGATTGCCAGTTGTGGTGGAGGGAAGGTGATATTTATGCAGAGAGCTGAAGGAAGTGAGAGAGTGAGCTTCGTGAATCTAGGGGAAGAAATATCCAGACAGGGAGAACAGTAAGTGGAAATGTCATGGGCAGAAATGTGCCTGGCATGTTCTGTGAAGAGCAAAGAGGCCATTAAGCTGGAGTTGAGTAAACAACATGTGAGTGTGGGGTGGAGATGAGATAGGTGAAGAAATAGCAGTCAAGATCATGTAGAGACAAAGGTCATGACAATATTTAGCTTTTATTGCAAGTGAAATGAGAAGCCCATTAGACAGTTTTGTGTACAGTGGTTGTGAAATGATCTGAGTCAGTTTAAGCAGCTCACCATGGTGGCTGTATTGACAATAGACTATAGGGAGCAAGGGGAGAAGTAAAAGGCCAAATATGAAATTTTGAAATAAATCAAGACATGCTGTTGGTGTAGACAAGATTAGCAACTGGGAGGTAGAGAAATGTCCAGATTCTGGATAAATTTTGGATTGAAGCCAATGGGAAATGTTGATAATCTGGATGTGAGGTGTGAGAAAAAGAGGAGTCAGAAATAAATTTTGTTTTAAGTGAACTATTTCTTTGAGTGTAACAGGCATACAGAAAAATGTCCAAATCATAAATGAACAGCTTGGCAAATTTTTTACAAAGGGACAACGTTCATGTAATCCCCTCCTCTGGCAATTCAGCAATTTGTAGAACATTGCCAGCTCTCAAGAGGCCCCTACTGTGCTGCTTCTCAGTTGACATTCTGCCTTCTCCAAGCCACCACTGTCACCACTGGCTTTTCCCACTAAGCACATTTTAATGCATATTCATGAGTTTTGATATCATGTTTTTTATTAAGATTTAGTTCAAAATACATTATATTCTAATTTTGATTTTGATTTCTTTTTTGACCAGTTTCCAAATATATGGGAGATGTCCTAGTTATTATTTTGTTACTAATTTGTAGCTTAATTCAGCTGAAGCCAGATAATACAATAATGGTTTCAATATATAAAAATTTGAGGGGACTTATGGACTTGTTTTATGGCCCTGCATAAAACAAGTTTTGGTAAATGTCTCATGCTGTCTTATTAGATGAAGGATTTTGTATGTCAGTTAAGTCATTTATTAATATATCAATCATTGAGCCTGATTGTTCAATGAGCAATTGAAAAAAGTTTGTTGAAATTACCTACTATCATTGTGGATTTATCTCTTTCTATGTTTAGTTCTGTAAATTTTTGCTTTGCTTTTAGAGAGATTATGAATTTAAAATTTTGTTTATCTGGTAGATTCTAAACATTTTCATTATTAGAATAGTGTTTTTATTGTCAAATAAAGCATATATACAAAAGAGATAATGTATTACAGATATGTACAGTTTAAAGAATAATAGAAAGATGAACATCTGTGAATCTGCCACATGGCTTAAAGATATAGAAGTTCCTCTAATGTCCTTGTTTATATTCCTACCTTGTCTACCCCCATGCTACCTCCACCCACCGAATTTTTTGTTTAATCACTCTTGCTTTTAAAAAGTCATCATGATTATAAGCATTCTTAAATTATTGTTTAGTTTTATCAGTTTTTCATCTCCATATCTGGTAGATCATCTGTTAAATACTGTTATGAAATGTCCTTTTTATGTTTAATAATAGTGTTTACATGATATCTCTTCATTCTTTTTCTGTCAGCCTTTCTGAATCCTTATATTTAAGATTTGTTTATTTGTGATTGATTTTTTTCACCTAGCTGAATAAACTTTATCTTTCAATTTTGTCCATTTACACTTAATGTAATTACTGATATATTTGGAATTATATTTACTGGTTATAACAATGGGCATCCCTTACTTAATAGAGTTGAATATAAATTAGCAATTTACTACTTTCTAGGCAACACTAGGATTTAAGAACACATCTACTCCATTCATCTCATTCACCTGTTTGAGTTATTGTTGTCATGCATTTTAATTATACATGTATTTTAAACTCCACAACATATCATTATTGCTTTGTAGTCAATAGTCACTTATATTTATACTCATATTTACCTTTATTTTGCTCTTCATTCCTTTCTGCATTTCTTTTTTTCTAGGTGGGATCATTTTCCTCTTGTCTATACACCTTATTTATTTATTTTAATACAGGTCTTTTGACAAACAAATGCTTTTCTTTTTGGATGCCTTTATGTCTGAAGGATATTTTCACTGTATATAGACCAGCACTTCATGATATCATTCTATTTTTTCTGGCTTCCGTGGTTTCTGCTGAGAACTTAATTGTCATTGTTGTAGCTCCTTTGAAAGTAATATGGTATTTTAAAATCTGGATGTGCTTATGGCTTATTCTTTATCTTTGTCATTTGACAGTATTACTATGACATGACTAGTAACGTATTTATTCTGCTTGGTGTTTGATATCTTTCATCTGTTTTGGAAAATTCTCAGATATTATCTTTTCACACATTGCTTTTGTCCCCATTTCTTCTCTAATTCACTTCTGAAGCTGCTGTTAACCCTTATGTTAGAATTTTGCCATTTTTCCTTGTGTCTCCTACATTCTTTTCTACATTTCCATTTTTTTTCTTTGTTCTTTGGTCTTAATATTTTCTACTGAGCTATCTTATAGTACCAATCCTCTTTTCACTTGTGTTTAATCTGCTATTAAACTCATCTGTTGAGTTCTTAATTTTAATTATTGTATTTTTTTAGTTATAAGATTTCCATCTGATTCTTCATCTTCTTTTTTGACTCAATTGCTCTGGTTAAGCTATTTTTCTAACATATTATGTTTGATAACTCATAATATCTAGATCATCTGTAACCATGTTTCTACTGTCTTTTCTTTCTTGTCTGATTTCTTGGTACATCTGGTAATTTTTTGAATGCCAGACATTTTGTATGAAAAATTGTAGAGGCTCTGGATGATGCTGTTTTTCTCTAATGAGGGTTCACTTTATTAATGGTAGGCAGCCTAAATAGGGGCAGAACAGCTCAGTTCAATCCAATGACAGAAAAGAGTTTGGGTTTTATAATTTGTAAGGTGCTAGGGTCATTTGCCTGGGTTCAACTTGTAAACTGTTTCACCTTGGTCAAGTTACTTAATATTTCTGTTTCTCAACTTTCTTGTTAGCCTAGGGAATATGATAGTACTTTCCTTATAGGTAGTGAGAAGATTAAATGAATTAATATATGAAAAGTATTTAGACTAATATGTGACACAAAGTAAGTAGTAAATAAGTGTTTGCTAGTGTAGCCATTAATTTTGTCCTGATCAGACAAAAACCTAAGGCCAAAACTTTCCCCTTCATTCCTACACTTAACAAATATTAATTAGAGTGACTACTGATGAACACGTGTGGAGAATGATTAGACCTTGTTAGAAGATAGAATCAGGAAGTAGGGTGGAATTGCTAACACTTAAAAGCTCTTGCTATTATGATAAAAGAGTTAAAGAGAATGCAAGCATCTCAGTGCTGGTTCATGGTTATCCCAGGTAATTTCCTACATGTAATCCAGTCAGTTCCCATAATGCTAGGAGGAGTTTCAAGGTGCAGGTCTTCCACAGTGGAGGTGATTTCAAGGACTCATCAGTTTCCTACTTGCAGCCTCTGGAGTGGGAGTGAGGGATGGGTTAGAGGAAGCCAGCCTCAGAAAGAGGGAATGAAAAGCCTCTAATATTCTCTTCATTCTATCTCTCAGGCTTTTTCTGTACTTCCTTTTGGAGTGGTGTATTCTTGATCTGGTTTCAAAGAAAGATGTTCTAGCATACCATGAAACAGACACAATTTCATTTGAGAAGTTTCCAAATAATGTTTCTTCTCCACTCTTACAAAAATTATCCTAGTAGGATCATTTCAGTTTGATTGGACTCAAGGTACATGATTATGCCACAGACACTGTACGTGAAGCAATCTGTGTTTTGACTGGTGATAAATTGATAATCACCTCACTGGCTAAGTCAGTACACAGAGAGGCAGTTAATATTGTGAAACTTCAATAAAGTCAGCTGTCAATGCGATAGATATTACAGGTGAACTTCTTGATCTCTCATTGTAATCCTTTGAATCTCTGTTATCCATCACTCTGTAATACATTTGTTTAGCAGGGAAATCGGTTTCTAAAATCTTGCCATCAAAGTAAGCCTCCACAATAACATTGCTAAATCTGACACACAAGTCTCAACAACACTGTCAGAACACTATTTAGCCATCAAATTTAGTGAGATGATGTAAATTTACAGAAGGCTGGCAAGAGATTGAAAAGTGCTCCCTCTGTTTTTTTGGACAATAAGATGGTTTTAGAAGCATATTCTTCCCCACTGTGGGTCCCAGGCCTGGTTGGTCCTAGGTCTGGCTGTGATCCAGGCTCGCGGCTAGAAATAGGGCCCCGGATTTAGAATGTTACATTAGTGTAGTAGGGTGCTTGCGCCTAACATGTAAGCGTAATTCAGCTTATTGAATCACGAATGTGTGGCTGAAGGCCACTATGAACTTGGACATGTGTGGAGCCCGTGCAGTCCCCTGGGAAGCAGAAGAAGAGCAGAGGAAGAAGTGTGCTCCCTCCACAATAAAGTTGGTGCTTGCTGTTTCCCATGTCGGCCCCTCGAGAGTTCTTCCAACTGGGCGTCTCACCACCAAAACCCCTTCTCTACCAGCTCCGTGCTGACACATGGTGTAGTTGGCAGGATGAGGTGTATGTGTCCCCCAGTGCTCTGGATGGTTCCTGGGTGGAGGATACCCGGGGAGAGGACATGTGGCCTCCCGCCTCCCAGGGGTGTCCTGTGGATGTGTATCTGGCTATGTGGACACCCCCTGAGGACTGGGATGGAGTGAAGCTGCATCTGGAGACTTCTGGAAAGCCCTGGAGATGTTAGGGCCGAATGTCTGGCTCACCCGGAGGCAGCAGGTCGGGTGGCCTGGATGTTTCTGCGGCAGGCCAACCAGCAGGCTCAGGATCGGGCACAGCAGGTGCAGCAGCTACAACGCCAGGAAGCAGCACTGGAAAGCGGGGTGGTGGCATAAAACACACGGTGCAGGACCCTGAAGCATCGCTGCCATCATCCGGGTCTGGGAGCCCACCAGCGATACCATGGCAGGCGCAGCCAGTGATACAGCAGCAGGTTGAATTGGAACAGTTGTTGGCTTCAGGGGCAAGCTGGCAGTGCTCCCAGGTTAAAGGGCATACACCACCTTGATCCAGCACACCCCACCGAACTCCTGAACCTGAGGAAACAGAAACAGGTACAGCAGAGAGCCAGGGAGATGGTTCCGGGGGGCTGCTGTGGCTGTGGGTCTGAATTATCTCTGGAAGAGATGGCTCAGCTGGCCTCCGTAGCGATGATATCATCCGTCAGGCAGCACCTCCAGAATGTGGCGCGCATGGTGCGGGGTGCAGACAATCACGCGCTGATTACCTGGCTCCTGTCCGCGGCACAGACAGTGTGTGCCAACCAGGGGGAGCTGCCAGAGACAGTCAGTAGATGGATTACATACTTAGACCTAGTCCAGATAATGCGGGAAATGGGCATGCGACAGATGATGTTTCATTCCTAGTATACGAGCCCCTATGACGAGGTATTTAAAACCTGTATGAGGGACTTGATTTTGACTTGGGGCCTGGCTGGTCCTTCTGGCTTCATGGCGGCACTACCGGCCCCTAACGAGGATAGGTGGATCTACACGGTAACTTCCACTATAGCTAGGTTGGGGGAGGTGGAAATGAACACAGGAGCGTTCCATCCAACTGCATGCTGGTCCACCCCCCTCACTCCCAAACTGGCCAGCGCACTGACGGCCTGGAGGCCAGAAAGGGTGGCAGGGGGCGGAGCTGCCTGCAGCCCTTTTGGCCGTGAGAGGGAGATGCTCCACGGGCGCTGCAGAAAAGATTGAGCAGCGACCTGATGCAGTGCAGCTGGTGCTGAGGAGTCAGCTGCTCCCTGACCAGCAATTCGCTGTTAGTCCCAGGAAAGCCACAAGCCGAAAAGTACGGCTGGCTGATGATCTCCCTTATTAGCGATGCGTCCAGGGCACCCAGTTGGCATGGGAGCGGGCTGACCTGTGGCTGTGGGAGCTGAAAAAGGTTATACCACCCCCTGCATGCTGCCGTGCTGAAGGTCACGGACATTATGGACCAGTTGTCACATGAACTTGGACAATACCATTATGTGGTGGACTTGGCAAATGCCTTTTTCTCTATTGCCATAGCCCTAGAAAGTCAAGAACAGTTTGCCTTCACCTGGGAAGGGCCACAGTAGACATTCCTTGTCCTTTGCTAGGGCTATCTGCACAGCCCTACCCTGTGCCATGGTTTCATGGCTCAAGATTTAGCAACGTGGAAATAACAGCCCGCAGTTCACTTGTATCATTACGTTGATGATATCATGCTAACCTCTGATTCTCTTACAGAACTGGAAGCAGCGGTGACCAGCCTGCGAGAAGTTCTCACCCACTGGGGTTGGGCAGGCAACGAGGACAAGGTCCAGGGACCTGGGTTCTCTGTTAAATTCTTGGGAGTTGTCTGGTCAGGTAAGACAAAAGTAATGCCGGAGGCGGTGCTTGAGAAGATACAGGTATATCCCTGAGACTGTGAAGCAGCTCCAAACCTATTTGAGACTGCTGGGGTTTTGGAGAGTGTTCATCCTCTATTTGGCCTCCTTGTTGTGACCCCTGCACCATCTAGTGTGATGGGTGGCTAGTAGGATTGGACCTCTGAGATAGAAGAGGCCTTTAAGGCTACAAAGTGAGCTGTAGCACAAGCCCAAACTCTATGCGTAGTAGATCCAGCCCTCCCATTCCTGCTTATGGTGCAGGTGGAGGATGCAGGGTTTGGATGGAGCTTGCGGCAGAAGCATGGTTCCCAGAAGGTGACAATAGGCTTCTGGTCCCAGTTATGGAAAGGCACAGGAAGCACGATAATCTCTGATAGAGAAGCAACTGGCTGCCATATATGCAGCCTTTCTGACCAGTGAGGCCACCACTAGCCCTAATCCTGTAACCATGCAGTCCACGTACCCCATGGAGGGGTGGCTGCAGTCTTGGGTAAGGACTCCCCATATGGGAATTGCACAGATCCCTAAAATGATCAAATGGTGGGGTGCGTACCTGGAGCAGTGGGCACAGTTCTCTGTGAGCCCTCCATCTGGTTAGCTGCACTCCCTATTGGGACCAGTGTGTTTCAAGCAGAGCTCCTGGTGGAGCCTGCTGAGACAGGAGACATAGCAAGTCTCTATGTAGAGTCGGACTCACATCCATGAGGATGCCTGGTACACAGATGGCTCGTACCGTGGAACAGGTAGTGAAATAATGGGAGCTATAATTGACCTGAGCACAAGCACAAGTTGCCATGTCACAATGTCCCTGGTGTGCTGAGCAGCACCCAGAGAGATGGTGGGTAAAGATGCTCCATGGGGCTAAGCCACTCCAGGAATGGCAAGTGGATTGTGGGCCCAAGGTAGCACCCTCCAGGCCAGATCCTGCGCCATAACACTGTACGGATGGAGTGTGTGTCCCAGGTTTGGCTGGTCCCAGGTCTGGCTGTGATCTAGCCTCGTGGCTAGGAATAGGACTCCAGATTTAGAATGTTACATTAGTGTAGCAGGGCGCCTGCGCCTAACATATGTAAACGATTCAGCTTATTGTATCACGCATGTGTGATAGTGGCTGAATGCCACTATTGTATTCGGATATGTGTGGAGCCCATGCGGTCCCCTTGGGAGCAGCAGAGGAGCAGAGGAAGAAGCATGCACCCCCCGCAATAAAGTTGGTGCCTGCTGTTTCATTCTCATATCGGCCCCTCGTGTATTCTTCCAAATGGGTTCTCACAGTCAAAACCTTCCCTTTTTGATCAGCTCAGCGCTGACACCCATTCCCTTTACCAATCTGACATTTGAGTAGCAGATTTTGTTACTAAGCTTCTGCGATTTTCCTACTGCTACGTTTTAAGTGGTACATAGTGGAGTATGAATTAGATTGGGGGAGGTACAAGTTTATTATCATGAATGGAGGCAAAACTTGAAGCAGCAAATACTATAAATAGATGTTTTTCATTTAGGAAAAAGGATTTAATATTTTTTAGTTAACTTATACTCAGTTTCATTGTCAAAATGAGTTATTACTTCAGTCATGCTTTCCAGAGAACTTGTATCTCAAAAAGGCAAAAATTAAAGAGTAAATTGAAGAGTAAAATTAGTCATGGCTCCACTCAGCATTTCTAGGGTGTCACCTTTTATGAGGAAGACACTCTAACCATGGTATATATATATATTTTTTCTTTAGAGGCGAGGAGGTGGGTGGGCACCCCCTCTCACCCTCAGACTCCCCATCCTACACCCCTCGCCTGCATTGTCAGGTTGCCAGCACCTGACCTGTGGACCCCCACACCCCAAGCACAGCCCTGGCCTCAGAAAGAAGACAAAAGAGGGGTGAAAAATTATGGCAGCCAGGCCACCACCTCCCCTCTTCTCCCCACCCCTTCCTCTCACCCACCACGGGGCACCCGCAATGCCCGCATGGGGGAAGAGACTGACAAACCCTTGTGTGGAGTGGAGGGCTGACTTTCAATAGATCACAGAACCATGGGATGTTTTGAATTTACATGAACATACTAATGAATGATTGTATTGTGTACAGTTCAATCTCCTGAGGAAAGAATTTTCTTCTATTTAATCTCAGGAAGTAGGATCAGCTCTGCCGAAGCATTAGAGAGCTCAAGGAAACACTTCCTGTATTTAAAGTAAGCAGCTTTAAAATTGCTTGAAGGGGTCTTACTAATTAGAATTCCAGTGGAAAGCTTGGAAAGGTTTCAGAATGCTGTATCTGGATCAGCTTCTTTTCTACTCCTAGTGGAAATTTTGAAGAGATTTTGCACAGTTTCCCTAGGTGGTCAATTACAAACTTAATTTTCCCAATAATTTTTCAATTTGTTATTCTCAAATATCAAAATGCACAAAAGAAAATATATTCTTTTAGCTATGGCAAAAGACATAATGATTCAATCAAAGATTTCTTATAGTTTAGAAAAAATTTTGGTTTTCCTCATCTTTATTCTGAATAGCCTGGGAGAAATGTGGAATCAAAATCTTCTGAGGAAACAAAAATTTTCTTCATGACATCAAGCTCCTGAGATCAGAGACATGTATGGTACATCCGAACTTTTCTCTGAGCACCATGCACACTATTGTATGCAAAATTTATGTTCAATAAATGTGTAATTAAATCTACTGTTTCATATTGCTTGGAGAAGTACTTCTCACTTAGGTAGTCCAGAACATTCTGATAGTGTAGAAAAAGATGGATTGTTTCAAGATGTGTTTCAAGCAATTGTTAGGCTGTTTTACTTACAGTTGATTTTTCATAAAAATAGGACTCTCCTGGTGTCAGTAGAATTCTGCTAGCTAACAGGATGTTTGCTTTGGCTTTTGACCCTGTCCTAACTAAATTTAATAAAAGGGCAGAGAAGCAGGGAAGGCAAGAATAAAATTAAAACAATTTTTTTTTTTTACATAAGGTACATTATTATTTAAAAAAATTTTATCTAACATGATAATTGAAGCAAAGTTTTACAGACTTGTTGGAGGCATTGGGGTAATGTGTTTAATCATAGTAATAAGCGGTAAGTTGAAATGCTCAGAAGGGAAATAGTAACAGTAGCTAATATTTATTGAATCTTTAGGTGAACCATATTCTTAACCTCTAGGAATATTGCCTTCTAGAGCTGAGTAACATTTTTCTTTTTTTCTTTAACAATTTACTTTCTCACAAGGTGACCAACTGTATTTTAGGTCCAGCTTAATTTCTTTCAGTCCTAGTTATATAGGCCTATGCTAATATTCATAGTCATATTAAAGGTTTTGGATTTTTTAATGTCATTTCATCAGATGCTTCCAAGGATCTTCCAGAAAATTCTGTGCCCCATCTACCTTGTGTTTTCAAGCCACACTCCGTTCCCTGTTCCCAGAGAACTTCAGTCATTGGACTCTGAGGAATTTGAAGAGCTCCCAAGGCCCTTCATCTTGTGAAGTGCTCCCAGTGCACCTTCATGCGCTATGTGGAATTCCATTGATTTGGAACTCAAAGTCATTGCATTCAGAAAAGTGCAGTCCAGAGGGCAGTCAGAAGGATTCATGGAAGGAGGGAAGCTAGAACATTACCCAAAGGAGGATCATAGTGGTTACAAACCAGCATTGTTATTAACCACACTGAGGATGAGCTTAAAGGGATTTAAACCTCTTTGTATGAAAACGCTGGTAGGTAAATTGACTGGATTTGGGAAGTAATACAGTCCTGCATCATTGCCACACAGTGGCAAAGTTGGGAGCAGATGAGCAGGAGGGAAAAAGGCTCTCCTTACCACTGTCAAGGGCTAGTGCGTAGTAAGCTTCCCGTTAATTTTAGCTGAGTGAATGAAAGAAATTGCTATGAAGGGAGATTTTTCAGGGCAATAGACTAGAATATGAAAAACAAGATCATCTCAAAGAACATTAACTGGATTCACTCATGCAAGTGAAAGGGCAGTGCAAGGGGCATTGGGGACAAATGCTTGCTCGCTTTAGAGTCAGTGTGTCTTTGTTCATTAACATACTTTACAATATAAAGAAGGCAGGTGCAGTTGGGGAACTGTGAAGATGATTAGGCTTTTGTTTGATTTTAAAACTTTATTGTTTGTTTATTTGCCTCCTATACTCAGTAATACCCTCTGGTAGAACAATGGGTGGGATAATCTTAAATGAGTTGCTTGACTTGTATTTTTCATCTATAAAGAAATAGGTTGTAACAAGTGAGACTTGAAATCAGTTTGAGCTCTAATATCAAAATTTTCTCTTTTCTTCCTCCTTCTCTGTTACTTGCAACTGACATCCACTAATTGGATTTTACATATGTTGGTGTATACAGAGTTTCTGATTTTAAAAATTACCTGCAAATGAGAAAAGTACAAAAAGAAAATGAGAGACTGATGGGGCAAGGGGGTTGGTGAAGTAGAAAGAGGCAGTTGAAGAAAGACTGATTCCCTGGCCCTTTATTTTAAGGAGTTTAATAAGACAAAGAAGGGGTTCCCCAACAGGAGAGACAGAGCAGTGGCTTTCTGTCTGCAGCTGGGATGTTCTGTGATGCTCTTGGAAAGGCCTGTGTGAATTTTACCTCTGGGGTCCTTAGCAAGGAGGCTTTCCTAGCTGGCTCCTGTTCCCTGCCCTGACTGACACACTTGACAGAGTAGTGGCCCACTGCCCCCTTCTGGGAGTCCTGGGACAACATTCTCAAGATGGGATGATCTTTAAGAGAGAGGTTAATAGGCTGCCACAACTGCTCAGCCAACATTTGTCTCCATGTGTTCATTTCTCTAGGTTGGATGAACTAATATTTGCTTTTTCTTATTTTAGAAATTATCTTACTGGTACAAGTAGCTGCTGAGTTAGTATGGTGGGGAGAGTGGTTATCAAGTTCATTGGCTTCCAGTCTCACTTTCTGAATGCAATTTATACTGTAATTATTTCAGATATCAAGTCTAAGTTTCAAAAAATTAAGCTTATTGAGTTTGGGGTCATCATTTCTAGTGAGTATTGTAATGTGTGTGGAAAAGTTAATGTAATATCTGAAAAGTAATTCTTTATAAAATTATAAATAGAATTTTATGGTACTTTAGAAGCTTCATGGATTTTTAAAAATATATTTTCAAAAATTAGATTTAAAAACATAAATTAGCTATGTCCTTCAGTGGACTAGGTAACTTGATGCCTTTGATAGTAATATGGTTAACTTGAGACTAAAATAACCCCTGTATACCTGCCTACCCCTCGGACCACACTGCATCTCATCATAGTTGAATACCAATGGGGGACACCATTAGAACTCTACCAATGAATAAAAACTGCAATTGGGGATCCAAACAGTAACACTCAAGAGGTCTTGGCATGCAGATGATGTTCAATAGATAATTATTGAAAGAATGAAACATAGAAAACTGCTAACTGTGTGCTTGGGATGAGGAGGTTTGTGTTGCTAACTCTGTAAACATGGCAAAAGTAAACATTTATTCAGAAACCACAACACAGAGGACATGGGGGATTGACATGGGGCGAAGCGTCAAAGATCTAGTTCAGCCTCCACTACACATTTGTGTCTGTGGATATGTTTTTTTCTATTCTGTGGACCTCAGTTTCCTCTCTGTAAAAGGGAGAGGTTATCAGTAGTTTGTTTTCAAACTGTGGTTTTTATTTTTCAAACTAAGTCTTCTGAAGAATATTAATACACACAGTAGATAAAAGTAGACCTTGCTAGGTTAAATCAGGGAAGGCAGCCTGAAGCCCTGCCTGCCCTGCCAGCCCAGAAGTTTGAAAGTTGATGAGACTTTGCAATCTGTGAGGTCTCCAGTGACATTCTGGGCAGCAGTAATAACCAGTATTACAAGGAGCTAGCTGTCTGGAGGGTACTTGAGAAGATATTGTGAGAAGTACTTCTTTAGTATTGTCTTCTCCCTTCAGACCTGCTCTGGCCCCTGTGGTAGCCAACTCATTTGATGGTATCACAATCTACATTGTTTCTACACTGAACCCTGGGAGTCATTCAAGAACCCCACTCACTGCCCATATTCAAATAGTTACCAAGTGTTGTCAATTTTTACCTATGACTATTTTTAGAACTTACCATTTCCTCTCCAATTCCATTTCTACCACCAGAAGGTAAGGATTCAGGACCTTACCCTCTTTATTTTGGACAATTATAGCAAACCTCAGACAAGTCTTCTGACTTTGTCTTATTCCTCCCACAGCTTTTTCACTCCTTTACATAAATCTTTTAATTGTTACCCATGGCCTATAGGACAATTTCATTCTCATTAGGAGGGTGGACAGGGCTCTCCATGACCAGCCTTACTCACCTTTTCAGCTTCTCCTCTATCATTCACCATCTTGTAATTCATGCTCCGGCAATATCAATCTGCCCGAGGTTCTCTGGATAAACCATGTAGTATTACACCTTCACCCCTTGGGTCATAGTGATTCTCCTATAGTGCCCTCTGCTTCTCTTTTCTGTAGTGAATATCTAATCTTTATTTAAGACTTCCTCCATGTCATCCCTCTAGAAAGCCAGCCAAGTGCCCCACTGTGTCTTTTAGTACTCTACATGCTACCCCATTATATTCAAATTATTCAGATAGATCTGTCTCCTCCACTAGATTGTAATTCATTGGAAACCAAGTCTTATTTCTTTTTATATGTCGTATTTTCCAGTATCAAATACAGTGCTTGGCACCCATTAGGTATTCAGTAAGTGATCTATCATGGGATTATCTCTGGTCTCAACACATCAGCTCACTGATTCAGTTTTACATGAGATCAGTCAAGAGATCCAAATGACCTCAGGGGTGGGTGAAGGCCTAATGTGAAGTCAGAATTTAAAAACCATTGTTTAAATATAGATTCATATTTATTCTAGTAGAGTATCATAAATCTATTTTAAGTTTTCAAAGTACTTTTTGCTTCTTTTAATAAACAGCATCATTTAACAAGAGAATAGTCAAAATACACATGTGAAGGATGTAGAGTAAATTTATTCAAGTATACCTTTGAGTATTTTGAGTAAATTTCCAATTGTTCCTTTGTCCTAGCCTGAGCCTCATGTCGGATGAATGCCACCATGTTCCCCAACCCTGGCACACTTGAGAACCTCAGTCATGAAAGCAAACTTCTTCAGTATATAACTCTTCCTCTCCTTGCCTAGCACCAGAGCCACCTCTAGTTTAGATGGCACCTTTGTGTGAATTAGGAAAAAGCAAACTCTCTGCAGTGATGCAGCCCCAAAGGCACAAGGCTTGGCAACGGAACCAGCCTCTGTGCTAAGAAAAAGGTTATGATCTTCTAGGTAGACAGCCCCACCAGCAGGAGAGAAGAATCTGAGCTCCTCTGCCAGGCACCTTTGTGAAGTGCAAGGACTTACCCTGTTTTATGCAAAGATCCACACATCATCCTCTTGCTCCTGGATGATCATGTGTGGCTGCCAACTAAGCAGAAAGAGGACTAGTCATGATTCTTAGAAGAGTATTTGGGTGAGCTTTCTTGTGAAGCCTCACTTGCCATTTTGATGTGGCATCCTGTGGTGCTTTCTCAGCTCTGACCCTAAGAAATTCCTTCTTTGCATGGCTTGTCACTCAGTAGAGCTAGCTCATTTTGCTAAGTGACAAAGCTGAATCTGTCACAACAGGAGCCACACAAAATGGTGACCCCTAGCTTCTGTGAGTTTCGACGTACTCTATGGTAAGCATTATTCATGAGCAGTTAATTACTGGTCTTCATGCATAAAACTAATGTGACATTTGAGGCAGATGTTTATCGTTTGTTACATATATTTTTTTCTTCAAAACTCCAGCTACTGAAATTGGCCGCATTACCATCACAAAGTGCAGTGTTTGTCTCTCTGGAATTGTATTCTGACCTCTGACCCATAGGAACAGACTGCAGGTGTGACCACATGGACACGTTTTTCTTTTTGTTGACAGGATAGATGGAGTTTCTGGAACAACTGTGCTCAGGCTGAAACAACTGCAGAGTTCCACCAGGGGCTGCTGTTGAACTTCTAAAAAGATATCGTATTTTGGAGGAGAAGGGGGGTGGTGGTGGATGGGGAGGAAGGGATGGGAACAGGGGAAGAGGAATAAGAAAAAAAATCTTGGAAGAAAACCTGACATTTCAGTCTGAGGTGGAGCATGCTTTGCTGATGCCGTATACATGGAATGTTTCTGAAGTGTCAGTAATAAATACTTCTATCAGAAGACTGAAGAGGTATTCTATACCTCTGCATATCATACTCCAAGGAGAGTCATACAAAGACATAGCTGTCAGGGTCTAATTTTGGATCTGAAAACGATGGCGATTGTCAGGCATCTTTTCCCATATGTGATATTTATCTTCTCTCACAAACAAACTGAGTGCAGGGTTTTTAATTAATTTCCAAGTGTCTCCCATGATAATTCCCCCCATAATATGTTAATATGATGATTTAAATCTTCATTCAGAGGCAGACTTTTGGTTGAAAATCACTAAAGGCTTAGATGGTGTTTAGTGTTATCAATAAGCTACACATTCCTTGGTTTCAGGGAATCAATAAAGTTGCTCTTTCCTTCATTTTTATTTTTAGAGGCAGCAGTGGGATTTTAGTTCTTTTAAGGATATTAAGGAAATGAGTGAGCTGATTTTATTTTTCTTCTTTTGATTGGAGGCAGTTCTTAGACTTTTCTTTTATTGCCTAAGAAATAGGAAGAGTTACTTTAAAAGTTCTTGATTTGATGATGAGGAAGTGAATGTTCTTCTTTAAAGTATTCCCTTCAGAGAAATTTGATTTTTTTCTTTTAATAAAGGAATTAAAAATAGAGCATTGAATGGTGCACCTCCCTGAAATATACAAATCAACTGGGGACAGCGAGTGAGTTCATCTCTTCTCTCCCTGCCCAGTATCTTTCTTAATAGAAAATGTGGAATAAAATGTATAACATCATAAAAAGTCTAAGGACAGGAGTAAGTTGGAGTTATAATGTATGTTTCTGAAATAGAATATTTTTAAAATAGATAAAAATGAAAGTTATGTCTTCCATAATAAGAAGTCACATTTGGAAGAATTTTATTTATTTTAGGCAATGTTTGTATTTTTATTTAATATCATTATACCTTTAGATAAATGTTGCCTCAAATTTCATTTTTTCTCAGTTCACCTTTAAAACATTTGATTACTGGGGTGATAGGGCAGTCCTTGAAGAAATATTTATCTTTCTCTGAAAAAGACAATCAAACATCATTGGAACATCATGACAATAAAAGATAAATTCTTAGTCTTATAAGGAGTGTTTTAATTCCTGGCAATAAAATATTAAATTTTTGGAAATGCATGAAACTTCTTCTTATAGGGCTGGTGCTTACCTTTGTGAGCTTTTTTTTTTTCTGTATGAGGATTTATTCCTTTTCTTCTCTCTCCAATCCCCAGCATCTGCCATTCAAATGGTTTTCTTAGATCCATTAGGAAAATTTAATAACCAAATATCTAGTGAGAAAGGAATTTTTAAGGTTCAATTGCTCTGTTCGTAATTTGTGTATTTCTTCTGTTTTGGAGGCTGTATGTAAGCACTACAAAAATCAACCTTTTAAACACAGATTGAGTCTGACAGTTTTTATTTTATGCGATTTCCAAGAACTGGTATAGAAATGTGTCTTAATTGAAATAGTTCTCCTTTTGGCTTTTATTTTATTGTCCTTTACTTCTTGACATCTTGCACATTAAATCAGAGGCTGTTTTAGAGACATGAAATGACAGCTTTTTCAGAGCTCGATTCTGGATCCTGATAGATCTGCACTTCTTAAAGCAGACAGGCTGCTCTCTGCAGCCTCCGAGAAGCTTCTGCGTGATGGGCACGTCACCTGAAACACAACCATAAACTGCAGGTTAATCACCGAGGACCAACCTGTGTCAATCCCCTGCTGCCCTGCTTCCCATCGAAGAGGAATAAAGCTAAGAAGTATTTTTTCTTTGCTATTTAATTGAACAGAATTGGGGTTCAACTTTAGTTTGAAATAATATTTCCTGTTGACCAGGATGGAAAGGTTGCTCAGTAATTCAGTCGTGTGTTGTAAAGAAAAATCAAAGCATCCTTATGGAATATTTCTCCCTGTTGTATCTTCCTGTGAAGACAGAACACATAAAGTGAACGAGATGTGACACAGGCTTGCACAAAGAACCCATTTGTTACACTGAGATTCTGAGAAAAATGTTATTTGTGTTAATGTAATATTTTGGAGTTAGAAAAGGTTATTTGGGAAGAAAATGTATTTATATCAAAGTCATAGGAATAAAAATGAGACAGAGAGCAACAATATGATATAGCACAGGAAAGAACGGTGGGGTAGAGCAGACCTGTCCTCCTTGAAGGTAGAAAGCCAACTTTTATAACGGGAACTTGAGGATGAGTATTCTGGATTTGTTTTCCAGTTCTACCTAACTCTTTGTAACTTTGCCATGTAAAATTCAGAAATTGGAGCCAATTACCATAATATGTGGTGGTTTGTGGGAGCTTGTTCTACATCAGACAGTTAAAAGGTTTTATTGCTATTAGGAGCATGTTAATGCCCTTGATTATGTCTCTGCTTGCTTTGTAATGTCTCTTGTTGAAGTATAGAATTCTTTTATCTTCTTATTACATTATGCAAAAACTTGAATTGAAAAGATATTTGCAGGAACATTTAAAGTAGGGCATCAATCAGCTTCAAAGAAGAGAAAATGTTCTCGGAATAGCTTATAAAAGGATAACTGTCAGTTTTATTTTGGATGAACAAAGGCGGCAACGTAAAAAGCACTTTATTGTAAAAGCACACTGTGCAATTCAATAAATATGCCATATAAATATAGAAGAGAAGAAAGTTCATAATTATCTGATGACTTAAATGTAATTTAAGTAATACTTTAAAAATGCATCGAGCAGCGAAGTATTCTTTTTCTCCTGGGTTCCGAGTTCTAACCTCGCAGCCCCATCAGGTGATAACTTAACTCTCTCACTCTGATAACATAAGAACTTGAATGGATTAGTCACGGTCATGTTTTTAATATATCTCGGAAGGAGACAGGAAGGAGTATGTGTTGAAAGCATTAACAAAAATTTTAACAACCACTTAACGGTGCAGGCTTTTCAAAATGATTTGTATGTAGCTGCACAGTATTCAGTTGTTTCTCATTCTGTCATTACTGCTGTAAGAAAATCTTAAATTTGCATGTAATGGTATTGGGACTTAAAATACCATTTTCAAGTGTTTCTGTTTGTTAGGAAAATCCACTACCTGTGTAATTTCTGGACTTTCTAAATCAAAGTGCTTTGTTACTTTTAATATAAGGATACTTATTTCCTTATAATTAGAAATTTCTTTTTTTTAGATGGTTTTTAACTGTAAATTTTAAATATATAATTTTATTTTCAAACTTGTTTCCCAGGTAGTAAACTTTAGCATGAGAAATGCTTCAAAGAATACTCCTTTTCACAAGGTGTAAAAACCTACACTGTGAGCTATCTATTTAAAGGAAATAGTTCCAGCACACGGAAAACATAATGTAAAATTTTAGTATTGGAAAAAACTATTCATTTTTCTGGATGTTTCTACACATATCTATATGCCTCAAGGCATGGATAGTCAGCTCTCTGCACATAGAGGGCACTTGATAAATATTCATTGATTAAGGTTAAAGTATAAAAAGAAAAATATCCCAATTAGTAAAAATCTGTCTTTTGTTTGTAACTGGACATTGGAATGTTAATTCTTTATTAAATATAGTAATAGAAAATTTTTCCCAGACTCATGCCTTTTTGAGATCCAGAAAACTTCATCTGAAGTCAAGTAATTAGGCTAATTCACTCCCCCACACGGTTGTAGCTTGTACAATTATATTAATGCTTGTACCATTTCTAAGGAATAATCTTCATTTACTTTAAAACTGCAAATATATCACCTTATAATATGAAATTAATTTACAACTTTATTTGTAACATCATTTTGTAAGCGACTTATTTCTCGTCACTATTGCACATGATACCTAATTCATTAAAATATATATATTTTTTATTTTGATGGGTCTCAGCCAGTCTCTGTAGAAAACAGTATTCAGTCTGCTGCTACTCTGAGATACCCCATTTCCTCATTTCTCCTTTCTCTTGGCCTGTTGGGCACACTCTCATTTTGAAAGTACACAGAAAATTGTCTTATAAAAGAAATTTAATAACAACGAAACTTCTGATATTTTGAAAGTGTAGAATTCTCAAGTTGTTGAACTATGGAAAAAGCTGTAATTTATAACCAGTAAGTTAGTATGTTGTACACATCTGTGTACTGTTTCAGAAAATAAAGGTTGTTACCATAGCAACTGCCACATAATATGGAACATATGTTATTTGTGAGATGCCAGGCTTCTTGTTAAAAAAAAAAACAAACAAAACAAACTCCCTCCTCGTGACTGCTCTCTGATGTTTCAAAGATTTCTACCTTTTCTTTACTATTTTAAGTGATTCTCTTCTTTAATGTTTGTCATTTTATATATTTAAAAAATTTTTTATTTCCCATACTTTCAGAGTTTGTTGGCTAAATTGATGTTTGCCTAAGCACTGCTATGATTTGGTGACCACTATCGCAATATTTTCTCACCTAGTCATATCTTGTTAATTTTAAAGAAATTCTAGGTTATTTTATTTTATTTTTTTTTTTAGAAATAGCATCCTGTGTGTAGTAAGGACACATGTAGCCACTGTGAATACAATAGGTAATGTATCTAGTAATTTTGTTTTGTACAACCATTATGATACTTAACTCCTTTTTAAAAAATTAAAATGTCACATAGAAGTATGCATCTATTTTATGGATATCATATTTCATTTGAAAATTTGTTGTATTTAAGTTTATTTGAAATAATTGTTTATATAGTATTGATCATTCTATCATGAAAAAATTTAACCCCTTTACAAAAGATTTCCAGTCTTTCTTGGTTTAAATGGTAGTGTCTAAGAATAAGGAAGTTGACCAACAATTCTGAAATCTCTATTTTAGTAGAGGTCCTTTTAGTTTTATAGGCAGAATAATGAATCAACAAAATCAAAGTCATGATGTAAAATAGGGGAGCATTAAACAAGCGATCAGAATATCCAGCTGGTTTGAAATGAGAATCTGAAAACAACTTGACAATGGTTTTTGACTCTTTCTGGGTCCACTTTGTAGTAGATATTTTTGATAGGTATATGCATCTGATACAATCCAATTTCTTATGTATGGTAACGTTTTAGTTCAGATTTAATATATCATTGCAATCACTGACATGTTTTTCAGGTTAGAGTTTTCCTGGGGAGCAGATTTTGAGTTTGCTTTTGCACCAAACAGGATGCTGGGAACTAGCTCTTCTTATAGACAACTATCTTCAGAACAGACCATGTTATAAAAATGTACTATACCAATCCTAAAAACAGAACATTTCTGGTGAAAAATGGCAGAATGAATAATACCTTTCTTTTCCTCAAAAAATTTGCTTAATAGTTTAATCAATAAACATTTATTAAACATCTACCATGTGCCAGGCATAGTTTTGGGGATAAAAAGATGAATTACGGTGTCCCTGTCTTAAGGGATCTCACAAATATAATCAGGGAGAGAAGTGCCCTCCTAATTGATACAATGAGGTATGTGCTATGACCTAGTTTTCTATGGACCTCACCAGTCAACAGCAACAGCAATACTAGTAGCCAACAACTATTGAACATTTACTTTATGACAGGTATCTCAGGTGCCTTTTGTAGTTTAATTCACACAATATGCTATGAGGGTTTTATTGGTAAGACACTGAGGCTTAAAGAGTTTGAGTAACTAGCCCAAGGTTATATAACTGAGTTGGGAAACTCACGCCTGTTATACCTGAAATCATACATCTTGACTACTTGTTCCCTTCTGCACTGCCACCATCCTCATCGAAGTCACGTTCATCCCTCACTGGGCTCAGCTACAGCTAACTAACTGGTTTCCTTGCTGCTACTTTACCCCAATGCTATATCTTCATTCAGCTCCCAGAGTGAAGAACATGTATAAGATCACATGTCTCTCCTGCTTGGACCCTTCCAGTGGCTTTCTCTTACATGTAAAATATAATCCGAGTTTTTTTTTTTTTTTCCATGGTTTATAGTGTCCTGCAGAGTTTGCCATCCCCATCATCCCTTAAACTTCAGTTCCTACTGCTCTTGCCTTAGCTGGAATACAGAGGTCAGCAAACTTTTTCTGTAAAAGGCCAATAATAGATATTTTAGGTTTTGAAGTTCATATAGTTGCAACCACTCAACACTGCTATTATAGTGTGAAAGCAGCCATGGATAGATAACACATGAGCAAATGATCATGTCTGTGTTCCAATAAAACTTTATTTACATAAACCAGGCAGCAGGCTAGATTTGGCCCACAGACCATAATTTGCTGACTCTTGTTTCAGACTTATTAGCCTTCTTTTTATTTCTCTAGTATGCCAAGTCTTCCTACCTCAGGGTTTCACACTCTGCCTCCAGATACTCCCTGAGCTGCCTCTTCTTGGCCATTATCCCCCACTATGAATGAGAGATTTTACTCGACAGCCATATTTAAGTACCTCAACCTACCCCATCTGTATACCATATCACCTGTTTACTGTCTGTGTCCTTTCTGTAAGGTTAGATCTCTGTGAGGAGGAATCCTTTTGCCTTGTTCACTGTGGTATTTCCATTGACTAGAACAGAGCCTGTAGCACAGTGTAGATGCTCAGTAAATATTTTCAGTTGAATGGAGTACAAAGCTGTCTAAATCCAAACCTTGTGATTTTAATGGTTTCTCAGTGTTCTTTTTCTGTTAAAACAAGGCACCTCAATGGTAATTTGAGAGATTTATCCCATTTGACTCCTAGAAGACCTCTGCACCATAGCAAATCCTGGCCTCCCATGTATTTCTGCTTGACCCCAGGGAATATATCCCACGGGCATGTGAGTAAGTCTGATGTCCCACTTTGTGGTGTCTTCTGAATATCAGCCCTGCTTATGCTATTATCACTACCATTATCGACACAGTTATTACCATGTATATTGGCTGTCTTCACTTCCCACAGTATCATTTCTATTTCATTGCTTTGCACTCACTTGACATTTGGGATGTCTTGCAACACCACCTCTGAGTACCACAGAAAACACACAGCAACTGCTATTGCTCCTGCTGGGCACTGCTGCTGCCTCTGCTGTGAATCCATCTTTCTGAGCACTGCTGATTCTGTTCAGCACTCAAGCCTTCTTCTGCTGGGATGATTGTGGCTTCCAGTTCCACTAGATGCCCCATCTCAAAGGTCCATGCTGCCTCTGGTCAATGGTGGAGTTGGAAAGAACTCCCTTTTACATTTTCCTTCAACTGAGTGGTCCTGAATTAGTGCTGTGTGTGCCCCTAAGGCATTATGGCAGTTCCAGTTTTTACTTACCACAAGTCTCTTTCTAAGTATCATAGCTGACATTTATGTGATGCTTGTATGTGCCAGGCACTGTGGGGAAGCTTTACACACATTAACTTGTGTAATCTTCATAATAGACCTAAGGGGCAGAAACACTATTATTATCATCTCCGCTGAGGCCAGAAACATTAATTGACTCATTCGAGGCAACCAGTAAGTGACAGAACTGAGATTTGAACTCAGGCAACTGGGCTTTAAAATTTATGCTCTTACTCAGCAGTCTATATGGACTTAGACATGTGTCTATAGGGTTAGCCTGGGGAAAGATACAAGGGACCAGTCCCACACTGTACTTCAAATCCGCCTTCTCCCATCATCCTGGGGCTTGCCACCTGGTCTATTACTTCTCCTCAGTGTTCCATGTGCAGAGATTTCTGGGTGCACACTGTTGTTTTTTGAGATCTGTGCAGATATGTCTGGCCTGAGGCTCAAGTGAGCACTGCTGTCTCCATACCCTCCACTGATCAGTTGCTAAAGTAGATGTAACTGTAACACAAATAAAAAGTCATGAACTCTTCAAGGAAGGAAGTGAAATTTGAACCAGATTCTGAAAGATGAATGTGATTTTGCCAGAGACAAGGGGCCAGTACCAATTGCATAACTTATAAAGAACAAACAAATAAGGAGTGGTGAGAGATAAGGCTGGGAGAAGAGAATAAGCTGGATCTTGAAGGGCTGTGATGCATGCTAAGGGATTTGGACTTGATTTGACAGTCAAGGTTAAGGGTGGGATGGTGGGGACTAGCACCAGCTTCACCATATGAACTAGACAGAAAGGAGCTCTCTAACATTTCTGTCAAAGGAGGTTTCTAATCCGTGGTTCAGAGTCTGCTTGATGTCTGCTTGTTCCGTGTGTATTTTGTAGACTAACTTCTTATAATACTAATTAGGATAGGACTCTGTTTTCATAATGTGAACTTACAGACTCACAATGCCCTTTATCTAGATCAGTTTCATTTTTTTTATTCCTTGTGATAAAGTCTCTTCTTTCTATGTCTGCTCCCACCCGGACCCCAGCAGGAGTGGAGGTGATTTTTTAGTATTCTCTTTTGCCCAAATGGTTTCTAAAAGTTCTAGAACTACTGCTCTAGAGGATCTCAACCACACAAATATTGTTATACCCTATTGTCTTGAATTGATTCATCCAGGTTAACCTGTCTTCTGGGGACCTATGAGGACTCTCCCAGCAACCTTCTAGCTTTGAAGGTAGCACTAACCCTGCCAAGCATGGTCATCTCTAACGATGTTGGAGATGCCGCAGCTTTCATGGATGCATTATTAGGCAGCCATTTACATTCCGTTTTACTTATCCTCATGACTCCCTTCTAACAGGCACACTAATGAAATTCCTCTGTGACATCACAATGCTCCAACTGAAGAAGTACGTCTTCCTTTTGAAAGTCAAATATCCATTCAAAATTAATGGGTATCTTTTACTCAAACTATTTTAAAATTTTGTCAGCTTTACTGGCAAGAAATATTTAGATTTGCCTGACTCTTGTCAGAACAGAAATCTTAGTACTTTGGCAAGTTTATGGGAAACTGTAGGGGAGAGAAAACCTACTCCCCCTTCTCACACCCCAAGGAGTAAGAGATATGGGGGTGGAGAATGATTTACAAGGCTACAGAAGAGCAAGATATACCCCAATGAGCCCTCTGAGGCATTAAAAAGGAACTGCCAGTCTGGAGAAACATTCACCATCCTCGTAACTTGTTTCTTGTTTTTCCAGACTCAATCCAGGCACATTGATTTTACCATTTTCTTAATTTCTAAAGTTTTAAAAACAGTGAGATCCTTTAAAAAAGGGAATCTGAATTGCTTTTCACACAGAAAACAGTGGAGCTGCTGAGGCTGAAGAGAGTAGTGGAATCTGGAGAGCTTTCCCCTTACTCCCCTTCTCCTCACACTACAATTCCCCTCTCCCATCCCCCAGCAACTGCAGGACTCTGAGGAATTTGGTGTGAAAATCCCTGCTCTGTCCCATCTGTGCATACTGACATTTGCTCTAAGAGTCAGAACTTATATGAAAAAGGGTGTAAAGACCAATTTAGGAATGATCTATTTTCTCTTAATAGTGATTACTCTAGACTTTTCTTGATAACCACTGGAAATGGCATGACTTCTTCAGGATACTACAAAGAACACCAAAACACTGTGGTTCTTTTTGCTCTGGGAGCTCCATCTAGAATCTCCTTGGGGAGCAGCCCTCATCTTATGGTCAGCATCATGCCAGTCCTACCCTAATATGACCAAGCCACTAGTAGCAACTGGAACCATATCCACAAGTTGGCTGAGGCTTTCCTGTATCCCTTCCTGTCTTGGCTTATTGTGAGGTTCCTTCCTGAAAAATTCTCATAACTTCCTGGGCATGCCTGCTCCTATCTTCTTTTTGCATTCAAAGAAAGTCACTGTGCTGTGATGCCTTTACTCTTTTTGAGAAATGTTTTCCTGAATCAAAGAGAAAAAGTAAAAAGTGAAAATATTTTGTTATTCCATGTGGTTTTAATTTTATTTCAAAAATATTATTGAGAAATGCTTTTATAAAAAAAAATGGAAAACTCAGCCCCTGATAGAGAAGTGATTTTCTAGGGCACAGTTTCCTAAGCTTTAATCATTTCTATATCCCTTTTATGGCTCTGCTATGCCTGCACACCATCTGTGATATTTTTCCCAATATTTTCCCTCAAATTAACTTAAAAAGGAATAATTGCAAGTAATAAAATTGGTGAAATCACAAGTTTGATGCAATGTCATATTTGAAAAAATAAATTGATAACAATGAAAATATTTGGATATGTGGCAACTAAAATGATTTCGCCAGTTGTAAAATGTTCCACCATTTGGGAAGCAAATGGAAACCGTCTGCTGCTGGCTTATCACTTTGAATCTAAACTTAGGGTCTGATACAATTACTTATAGTGCATCAAAGAGAAAAGAAATGGGTAAGCTGGTAGGCCAGGAGATTGATAAGAACCTATAGGCCCCAGTTTAAAATTTATTAAAATCTTGAATTATTTCCAATTTAAATAGGATGTATACATATTTATCATATATCATATATCATGTTTATCATTTATATTCAATTTACATTCCAGTTTTTTGAGTGGTGGAGTTATTTTAAGTCTGTCTCATAAAAGATGGCTATTCACAAGGGCACTATTTAAGTAGCTCCCTTGTTCGTTTCAACAAGTCATTCTAAGTAGCAGTGTATTTTCCTGAAGGTGGTGTGTTGGTTCTTTCATTGTCTTGTATTTTTTATTCTATAAACAAACAGGTTTCGGTAATTGAAAAAAAATCACATTACTTAATAATACTCTCAATCAATTGAACACCTTTGTGGTTTCTCAGGAAAAAGATAAAATAAGGTTATATTATTACTTTATATTTTTCTGTTTGCCATAGAATTTTCTTTTGATTCTAAGGCAAATAGAACAAAGGCTCATTTTTTATAATTCATTTTTTTCCCAAAGAATATGTTCTTATGTTTCATTATTTGGAGATAACTGTGAAAAAAAGAATCAGGAAAATAGAAAGGCATAGTTAATTGTGTAATTCAGAATAATAGAAATTTTTTCCACTTATATGTTTTTTGGATTTTTTTTTCTGAGAAAGATTGAATGAAATAATTTTCTCTCTTTTCTCCCTCAAAACTCACTGATGTGACACAATACATGTTATGTGATAATCATAGTTATCATGACTTCGCAGAAGCAGGGTACCAAGTAAACATGCTGTACAAAGTATTTTATGAAAATTTTATTCTCATGTTTGAGGATAAAAAAAGCATTCCTCTGCTTCTTAGAAAAGAAATCCTGAAAATAAACTAACAAATGGATTCAGTGCACTGACACCTAGTTGAGCCCGAGTCTGGGAAAAATGACATGCCTTCAGCATGAAGTAGCTACAAAAAAACTCATGTAATTAAGGAGGGAAAAAATCAGAAAGTGGAGCCATTAAAGAGACTGTAATATGAGGAAAACATTGTACAGGAGATATGACCAAAGATCTGAGAGCTGAAAGGGAAAGAAACTAGTTAAAATTCCACTGCTCATTCACTCCATGGGAGAAATAACATTACTGTTCAATGCCACTTGCCACTTTCCACTTCATTTTTAGACACAATTAAAAGATGCAAATATTTATGAATTGCTGTGTATATTGTAATTCTGTTTTGAAAACAAACAGTGCCTTGTATCTTAGGTGCTCAATTCTGGTTTCTGTTGGGATCCAGGGGTGAAAGCAAATCCTTCAAAATGAGTTCACTACTGCAACTCAGACAAAGGGATGCAACTCAGAGAGTGTGTTCTGTTTGCCTGCAAGCTGTTGCCTATGCCAAATGAACATTTTAAAACCATTCAAATTAAGTTGAAATTTGTAATTATATTTTCCCTTTTAATTGTAACTTATGCAAATGTTATATTCCAGCTGTACAAATAATTTTTGCTTTAGACTACAACATCTACATTCAATCTAGCACGTAATACCCTGACACAAGATTCTTCCTAAGCTGTAGTTGCAGATTTAGAGGCTTGAGTTGGCACTGTTATGGCTTCTATAACTGTTACCCTGCAGTTAAGTAGAGATTGCAAAGTGGTGATAGAGAAGGGAGACACCTATGCTGTAATGTGCTGGAGACAATTTATGAGCAGACACAGAGAGAGAGACTATGAAGGCAAACAAACAAAAAAAAGCACAAAATCTAATAAATCTGGACATTTGGTGAAGTTGACATTGTAGTCTTGCTGTAATTGATGAATCCACTTGCAGGGCATTAGTTATAGGAAGAGGCTGTCTGTGACTTGTTAATTGTCACGCATTTTAAATCACTCAGTGCAAACAGAAATTGTGTATTTTCCATAATGAATGAAAATTTCACTTGTGAAAAACATGAAGAAATCCGTTAAAAATTTTAACTAAGAGTGAAAGAAGCATGGATTATTTTAAACATACACACATACACACCCACACACACACACACCACACGATTACACACATATGAAAAATAAAACAGAAAAGAAAAAGCTCCCAACAAAATGCAGTGCATTGTTCTGATTACTGAAGCACTTTCTTTATGTAAATTTGGGAAGGCTTTCATAGTCTTAGGAAGATACTGTGGGCAACTTAAAAAAAATTTTAATTCAGTTGACCACTAATCAACTTTTTGTGTTTTACAGTGTTCTGGTAGCAATGAAATAAATGAAAGAAGAAAGTTTATGACACATTGTTGAGTAGGTGCCATATCTGAGTCTCCATCAACCTGGTTAACACCAATGGCCCTGCTCTTTGAGATTGGGTAATTCTTTGAGACCCCACCCCACCCAACTTGCGGGTTCACCCAAGCCAATTCCAGTGGCTCTTCCATACTAAAAGCCTATCTTGGCTTATGTTTCAAACTTTCTTAAAATCTTTTAAAGGTTCACAAACCACAAATAAGCAACATCTGGCCTAAGTATGCCCTGTATCTCTTGCTTAGCAGCCTTAAGTTCAGTACCAGCAGAATCGGCTTCAGTTCCAAGCTTATCCTTTCCCAGGCACCTCCAAGCCTAGCACAAGTGGCAACCATCTGCAGATCACTTTTTAGTTCATAGCAAGTGGCACTTTATAAGACACAGCCAGGAGCTGACTATGGCCTCCCACAAGACCTTAGAACCAACAAACCTAGTGGTCAGCTTCAGACCACACCAGAGTACCATCCAAAAACCTCCACAAAGAATATACCCAATGGGTGAACTCAGCAGGCACAGTGAAGCCCTGCTAAAGTGAATCCTGCTCTGTAGGGTCAGCCCTAACACCACAGTTTCTTCACTGTAGTCACAGCCAGTCCTCACAACTGATCAGTCTGAGAATCAGTTCCTCCCATTGATATGCCAATAGCAACCAAGGCTCAACTACAACAAGAGGACACACACAACTCACGCAATGAACACATTTGGAGCATCCAGCTCAGGGGACTAGGGAGACTGTATCACTGGGCTCCACAGGACATCTAGTACTTAAAGCCACTCTACTAAGACTAGGAGAACTAGCAGCTTTATGTAATACATATAAACAAACAGGAAGGCAGTAAAAATGGGAAACAAAGAAACGTGTCCCAAAGAAACGTGTCCCAAGAACAGAGCAAAACACCAGAAAATGTACTAACAAAATGGAGACAAGCAAGCAATCTACCAAATGCAGAGTTCAAATCACTGGTTAAAAAAGATGCTCCATGATCTCAGTGAGAACTTTAACAAAGAGATAGGAAACATAAACATGCAATAGAAAATAAATGAATAATAAGGCAGAAGTGAAGAATACAGTAACTGAAATAAATAATATAGTAGAGGGAATTAATGATAGATTAGATAAAGCAGAGAATTGAATCACAATTTAGAAAAAAGGTAGCAGCAAACACCCAATCAGAATAGCAACAAGAAAAAAGAATCCAAAAGAATAAGTATAGTTTAAGGGGCCTCTGGGACAATAGCAAGAGAGCAGAGAATTAAAAACCTATTTGAATAAATAATTTAAGAAAATGTCCGTAACCTGATGAAGGAAAGGAATGTATACACCCAGAAAGCATAGAGTCCCAAACAAGTTAAACCCAAAGAGCCTGACACAAAATCACATAATTAAAATGTTAAAGGTTAGAGACAAAAAGAGAATCTTAAAAGCAGCAAGAGAAAAGCAGTTAGTTACCTATAAGGGAGCTCCCCAGACTGTGAGCTGATTTCTCACAGAACCTTTGCAGGCCAGAGTAATTGGCACAAAATATTCAAAGTGATGAAAAGAAAGAACCTACAACCAAGATCACTCTACCCAGCAAAACTGTCCTTCAGAATTGAAAGACAGATAAAGAGCTTCCCAGAGAAGAAAAAGCTGAGTTCATCACCATGAAACCAACATTACAAAAAATGTTAGAGGGATTTCTTTAAAATAAAAAAAGAAGAAAAAAAGGCAAATATATGAATAATAAAATGGCAATAACTACATGTCTAGCAACAATTACTGTAATTGTAAATGGATTAAATGCTCCAATCAAAAAACATAGGGTGGATGAATGGCTAAGAAAGCAAAACTCTTGCATGTGCTGCCTACAAGACTTACTTGACTTAGATACACACAGACTGAAAGTAAAGAGATGGAAAAGGATATTTCATGAAAATGGAAACCAAACAAAAAGCTGGGGTAGCAATACTTATATCAGACAAAATAGATTCTAAAACAGACACTACGACAAGAGACAAAGAAGAACCCAGTAATTCCACTTATAAGAATTTATCCAAAGAAACCCAAAACACTAATGTCAAAAAGACATACACATCCATGTGTTTATTGCAGCATTATTTACAATAGCCAAGACATGGAAGCCATCTGGGTGTCCATCATTTGATGAATAGATAAAATAGATGAGGTAACAATGAGATATCACCTCACACCTGTCAGATTGGCTATCACCAATAAATGAAAAAACAAGTGTTGGTGAGTATGTAGAGAAAAGGGAACCCTTGTACGCTGTTAGTGGGATTGCAAATTGCTACAGCCACTATGGAAAACAGTTTGGATGTTCCTCAAAAAATTAAAAATAAAACTACCTTTTCACCCAGGATTTTCACTCCTGGGTATTTATCCAAAGAAAACCTAAGCACTACTTTGTAAAGAGCTGTGCACCCCTATGTTCATAGCAGTGCTATTAACAATAACCAAGATAAGGAAGTAACCTAAGTGCCCATCAATAGATGATTGGATAAAGAAGTTATGGTTAATATATACAATGGAATATTACTCAGCCATTAAAAAAATGAAATCCTACCATTTGCAACAACATAGATGGACATAGAGGATATTATGCCAAGTGAAATAATCAGACAGAAAAAGATAAGTACCACATGATTTCACTTGTATGCAAAATCTCAGGAACAAAAGAAATGAACAAACTAAACAAAAACAGACTCATAGTTACAGAGAACAAACTTGTGGTGGCGGGGATTGGAGGGCTGGGTGAAAACAGTGAAGGGATCAAGAAGTGCAGATTAGTAGTTATGAAACAGTCATGGGGACAGAGTACAGCATAGGAAATATAGTCAATATTATTGTAATGACTATGTGTAGTGCCAGATGGGTGGTAGTGTAATTAAAGGAATCACTTCATATCTAAATGTCTAACCATTGTACTGTATACTTGAAACTAATAAAATAATAAAAATGATGTTAATATATATAATGGAATATTACTCTGCCAGAAAAGAAGAATGCAGTCCTGCCATCTGCAACAACATGGATGGACCTAGAGGGTATTGTGCTGAGTGGAGTAAGTCAGACAGAGAAAGACAAATGTTATATAATTTCACTTATAAATGGAATCTAGAGAACAGAATAAATGAATAAACAAAACAGAAATAAGCTAATAGATACAGAGAACATTTGATGGTTGCCGGATGGCATTTGAATAGGAGCACAGGTGAAGGGGAAGGGATTAAGAGGTACAAATTAGTAGCTACAAAATAGTCATGGGGATGTAGAGTATAGCACAGGGAATACACGCAGTAGTATTGTAATAACTATGTAGTGTGTCAGATAGGTACTAGATTTATTGGGGTGATCACTTTGTAAGTTATATAAATGTCTAATCACTGTGTTATACACCTAAAACTAATATAATATTGTATGTTAACTATAATAAAAAAATAAAAATATAAAAATTATATTAAAATATTTTTTCTTCAAAAAACTTTTACTCAGTTGCAAAATTGTATAGTTTTTAAAATACTTTTATGGGTTCATTGATCTCCAATTTGCTCTGATTAACTAAGATTGACCTTTTAAACTATGGAAAATGCAAAATGAAGATTTCATAGTCCTGAAAAGTATGTTGTAAATCTATATGCTTTAGATCAAAGAACAAATGAATAAAAGTCCGGATTAATTCTTGTAGTAAAAGTGCAGTGCAAGAAAATGCTAAAAAAAAATCTGTGGTCCAAAAATCGGGTGTGTGAGTTATTGCCTTGGGAGCACTCATGGTCTAAACTTCACTTTTACTTCTCTTGGTCCAGTCTGTTATATAAGCAGCTATGATAACCTCTACCCCTGTTTTCTTGTGCAGAACCTTGGGGACCAATGTCTGGCAAAAAGAATTGATAAAGGTGGTGTTGATGTGTTGGTATATGAGCAATGATTTCTTACAGGTGAATATGGGGATGCTTATTTTTTTGTAAACAGATTCCTTCATTCACTAGTTTATGTGCTTATTGACTCATTCATCAAGCACTTACCGGGCACTTATTATGTGTCTGGCAATATCATATTTAACATTGGAAATACAGATCAACAAAATCAAAATTAAAGAATTTATTTAATGAGTATCTATTTTCTGCATGTATGTTACAGTCTGATGAAACCAGAAAAATCTTGACTAATGATCTCAGACCTCACCCAGGGTGTCAGGTGTGCTGTCCATATCCAAAGCCAGCTTAGTTTCCCTAGATCTCTCAGTGTCTCTTTCAGCCACATCAAGTGTGAACTCATATGTGTAGATTCTTCCTCCTGTGTATCTTACCTGGATGTCAGCTTTTCAGCCTATACCACTGAAGTAACTCAGCATCTTCCATGCTTAGATTGTAGTTCAAAGCATGGACATTGTAGTTAGAGGTGTATGGTTCATATCCTGGCTCCACTACTCACTAGATGAGTGTCTTTATCGAATATTTAGTTTACTCATCAATAAAATGAGTATAATCTAGAAAGATTGCCATGATGATTCAGTATAAATAAATAAATAAATGTGTGACACTTAATAAAAGGTTGACAAATGGTGGTGACTAGCAACATTTTGCTAAAATTTGCTCTTCTCTCAATATCTATTTTCATTTGCAAGTGATGGTCCTTGCTTACCATAGGTTAGTTCTGTGTGCCCATGACATTTGGAGGTATGAGTAGTGATTTATATATCTGAAGTTTATATAAATCCTCTGTTTTTTTTTTTAACTACTCTGATAGGCTGCTATTTGTTTGATTTTTAATGGTGACTGTGGGTATGGCTACTGAGCTTATCTATGAATACTTTCTGGAGCACATCCTAAAGTGCAGCCTGGAAGAAAGCCAATCTACCCCAGCAGAGAGATTTCTGGTATGTAAATTGTATCAGAGTTCCTTGGTCATTACGCTTGGTTCTCTCCTTCACCTTTACTTTCTACTTTCATTTTTTCCTCCTTTCTTTCTCTTTCTACCTAGTCTTGAGACATTTATAAAATGTACATTAACTCTACAGTTCCTGACTAGGGCATTATCTTTATTAATATTTGCAATTTGTGTGGATTATAGACCTTCTTATGAACCTTGCAGTGCCATTAGATATGCCACTGCCACTTATTTATATCATTTTATACTTTGACAAAATGCAGATGAAAGGAAAAATCTGCCAAGAATTGTCGTTGGTATTTTAAAAAACAAGCATTTTCACAGTTGGTTGTATGCATGTTTTTGATTGTGGCCCAGTAAATTGGTTTTTCTTTTTTATTCCTTTAAATTTCTCTCAGAAAAATCACAGAACATTAACATTTTTGCTTTACGTGTGGTCACCTGCCCATCCTCAGAGTACATGCTGAACTGGGTAGAGCAACCAACAAATTAGGTGAGGGAGGGTGAGATTTTTTGTAATTCAGAAGCAGCAGAAATTTTTTCTTTCATTTCCTTTGTTTCCTTGGAACTATATTGGGCATCTGGGGTAAAGGGTAGTCACACATGATATGGCAGCATCCTGGTGAGCTAGGATTTAGAACAAAATATTCTCCCCATTTTCTTGACTTTTTCCCTAGGCAAGAGGTCCTTGCAGAGTTTCTTGGTCTTTAAGACATGTAAGAACTACTGGGTGTCTGTTAGGATGCTGATTCTCAGGCTATACCATCCAGGGATTCTCATTCTCTGGATAAGTTCAGGCCCGGCATACTTAATTTAAAACCACCGTGAGGCACAAAATCTGCTTTACTCTTTCCTTTGGTTTCTACTCTTGGCTCTACCTATTTTTCCAGGCTTGGCTAAGAAAGCTGGTGTAAGAGGAGGAGCCTGGCAAAGCAGATGCTTCTGTGTCAGCACTGTTTATTCCAAACTCACAGCACTGCCTAATGCACAGTGCCATCAAGTTATTGCTAAGGGAGGTACCAATGATGCCATTAATTATTTAGGGATCCAAAGTAGCCACCATTAATGAATCCGAATGTATTACAATGATCCTAATCAGAGTAACAGATGCAAAACGACAATATGATACACACAATTTTCCCCCAGCGAGTTACACACTATTAAGGTCTGTTGCAGTCAATGAATCCAGATGCTTCTGCAACTCTTACTGACCATGAAAGATCCTGCTTTCATTACAGGAAAGAAAATAAGTTCATCTTGTCATCTTGCAGAGTTAAAGTGGGATCCAATTCAGCAGCTGGTAAGGCATCATAAGTTGGTTTGCAATAATCCTGCTTCCATTTCAGGACTGACTGAGTGGAAGAATTGTATTGCATCTGGGCTTATCTTTCCCTTTACATTATTTTTATGCTTTCCCAGATGAGATGGTTTACTCTTGCTAAGAAAGCCTCTGATGGACTAAACAAGTTTTATACACACACTGAGTGAGAAGAAAGTGAACCATTTTTATAGAGGGTAAATTCATTAAAATTAGAGTAACAAAACCAAAGTCAGCCACAATAAAAGCAGAAGCATAAAGCTTTTCAAGAGTGCCTCCTTAATAATGTTGTCAGACTTCTGGTTTCGTGAAGCTAGGCACGACAGCATTTTTCCTCTTATACCTAGGAAAGATACAACAGGGAAAAAAATAGAACAAGAAGAGTCTCTGTCATTTTCAGAAAAACCAGGAGACAAATATAAACCACAGACTCTGCAACACCTGTAAGAGCTGCGAAGAGGAGCTGAAATTGTGTGGTAGCTGCAGAGGAAGAAACAAAAAGCAGCAGCACAGATGGTGGTGAGAGAGACCAGGGATGGCAGATTTCAGGAAGTGCTAGCGAGAAACTCCTTCTGTAAATAATGCTGCAATGAACATTGAACATAGGGGGATGGAAAATTGAATAAAAGGGGGTTGTATATATGGTAACAGAAAGGAACTAGACCTAGTTGGTGAGCACACAACAGAGTATGCAGACATTGAATTATAATGTACACCTGAAATTTACATGTGATCAACCACTGTTATCCCAATTTAATTAAAACAAAAACAAAAACAAAAACCTCACACTGAAGGTTTTTGAAGTGCATAAGTTAATAACATTTTTCAGGAATTTAGGTTACCAAGGCTGGTGTAATCGTGCTTCTCGCCTAGTTTGGCTCACAGAAATACAGTAAAAGGCTGAACAAAAAATGGGAAGATGATCCATACTTACAGCGAGCAGTCTAATTCTGGGCAGCAGAGAAAGAGAAAAGCCTGGCAGGCCACCCTGACCCAGCTTCTTGAAAATAGCCCATTTGAGAAAGTGTAACTGATTCAATGATGAAAAGTTTTAAAAAAAGGCATTGATGAAAAGATGCTCTATGAAAAATAATGGGAAGGAGCAGCATAACTAATCAGCAGACAGAGAATACTTACAAGCAAATGAAAATGTCGTGCTATCAATTTGCCATGAATTAAAGTAAATATGTTCTCGACAAAGCAATTTCCTTGATGAAAGAAGACCACAAAGCAGAAATACAAGAACACAGAGATGAGGTAGGGAGTTAATGGAAAATATGAAAGATGAGCTGAAATGCAGGGAACAAATGATCACACAATGAAGATACAATTGGAAGAAACATGAAGGAAAGAGACACCACAAAAAGAGTGATGAAAATAATGGACATAGAATACATGGAAGGGATATCTAGATGTGCTCAGTTGAAATTCTGGAATAAAAACAAGAACAATAAAAGAAAATCAGAATATTTAAATTGAAGGAAACTTTATGATAATAAAACATATTGAAAAAGTACTGTGTGTGCTAGGGAAAATTGATCTAGACCATGAACAACAAGAAATATTCTAGTTGAATTCTTAAACTCTAAAAATGAAGGGAGAATTTATTGCTCAGTAAAAGGATGAGGTAACTTAGGGAAAAATATCAGACTGACTTCATTTCATACCCACAGCAATATTCAATATCAGAAGGTAGAGGAGCAGTAGCGGTCAGATAATAAACTTAAGGATATAGAAATATGTGATTTAAATGACAGAGAATTCAAGATTGCAGTTCTGAAAAAAATCAGTGAGATGCAAAAAAAATTCTGATAGGCAGTTCAACAAACTCAGAAATGAAATCAATGAACACCAAAAAGATTGAAACTCTAAAAAAAAACCCAAACCAAAAACCAAACAAACAAACAAAAAACCAGACAGAACTTCTGGAGCTGAAGAACTCAATTAAAGAGGTGAAGAACGAAACAGTGAGCTTAGGAAATAGAGATGACAAGATGGAGGAAAGAATTAGTGATATCAAAGACAAATATCTGGAAATGACGCAGATGGAAAAGAGAGAGGCTTGGGAGTATCTGACACCATCAGAAAAAGCAATATAAGTATAATGATTGTACCAGAAGGAGAAGAGAGGGAGAAGGGAACAGAGAGCCTATTCAAACAAATAATTTACGAGAATTTCCCAAACCTATATAAAGAACTGGATCCTTGAATCCAAGGATCAAACAGAATACCTAATTATCTCAACCCCAAAAGACCTTCTCCAAGACACATTATATTAAAACTGTCAAAAATTAATGACAAAGAAAGAATTCTCAAAGCATCCAGGAAAAAGAAAATGGTAACCTAAAAAGGAAAAACCATTAGATTATCATTGGATTTTTAAGTAGAAACTTTACAAGCTAGGAGGGAGTGAAATCAAATATTCAAATTATTGAAAGAGAAAAATTACCAGCTAAAAATAATGTATCCAGAGAAGTTCTTCTTTAGCTATGAAGGAGAAATAAAGACCATTTTAGACATAAAGAAGCTGAGGGAATTTTCCAGCACAAACCCTGCATTTCAGGATATATTGAAGGGGCCATTCTACCTTAAACAAAATGACAAAAGAAATGCAGAACTGTGAGAAAGATGACTAATAGACAGACAAAAACAGGAAATTGCCATCTTATGAAGACCGGGGTATTATGAACTTAAATATCACATCATGGTCGAAGGAGGTGAAAATATTTTAAAAAGAGAAGGCAATAGCTACAGCAACTCAGAAATGAACTCACAGCATAAATAGAGATAATTTGAGACAACAAAAATGGAAAAGAGGAGTGAGTAAAGACCCAAATCTACAAAAAGGAATGGAGATAAGATGTATGCAGAAGAAAAAGGATTACTGTATATATGAAACTATCTTTTACATAAACTTAATGGTAACCACACACACACACAAAATCCAGAGCTGAGACACATAACATAAAAAAAGAAGGAATGGAGGGAAAAGTCATAGAATATCACCAAACTAAAAAAATAGGCAGAAACATAAAGCCAAAGAAACAATGGAGACACTAAGCTGCCAGAAAACAAAAGATAAAATGGGTATAGGAAGACCCCATATCTCAAAAAACCTACCTATAGGCTGCTAGTTAACAATCTTTATGGATTATATATAATCGATATTTACATATGTGTATAATCTGATTTTTTTCACTGAATTCTTCACATCTTTTTTAGTCAATTTTACATGTATATTTTAGTTCCAGATACTATTTCGTAGGGCTGTTGTGAAGATTAAGTAAAATGATGCATACAAAGCCCAGAGAGCAAAGCTAGGCCCATGAATGGGAGTGTCTCTTCCTTCTCAATCAACCTTCATGTCCAAGAATCAGTAGTCCTTGGAAGTGGCTAAAGAGTGTGTTTCCTGAAATGCTTCATGAGGTCTTATAGATATTAGGGGAGAGGTTCTGTGGGCAAATAAATTTAAAGGTTATGACCTTAATTGATTTAAGCATGTATCCTTACAAAGAACTTCTTAGAGTCTTTAATATGCTAATATGCCTGGTAACTCTTTGAAAAGGAGGGAGAGATAAAATATTCCTCAAAATTTAATTGACCTGAATGAAGCACACTTTGTAAAATGCTGAATCCTAATTCCCACACCCATTGGAATCTGGCTTTATTGTCTCCAGGGGGTTTGGGCATCCTCAGCAGCAGTGGTCAGAGCCCAGGAAACCAGCTCCCACCAAGTGGGCCTGTATTGCCATCCTACTGACCAGCTCTTGTAGGATGGAAAGTGGTTCTATAGAGTAAGCAAGTCAGGGCCCCAAACAACATCACGGATCCTGCAGTGTTTTGGTAGCAAAGGCAGACGAATGCACCCTCTGAACAGCAGTGAATTGATGTCGGCTAACGAAGCCACCCCTCTTGCTAGTGTTGATTTTATCTTTAACTAGCTATTCTCCCAGAAGAACCAAAGGAGGAGATTTTATTTCTGGTGATTCCATTCTTGAGATCGTTATGCTGATTATGTGTATTCTCTTTTTTTCTGTGTAGATGTTTGAAATTTCCCTGGGAAACATTTTCTTCTGCCTAAGATTGCATAGAGCATCATTTTAACACATAGTAAATGTTGCTGAGTAGAAAAATGCATGCATTACTATATATTTTTGCAAAGTAAGAGGTTTATATCTTTGTAATTATTTTCAATGTGTGTTTATTGATTTTTATAATACAGGGATATTAACTTGAAAGGGAGCAAATTACACACAACAAATTAGCACTTGCATGGATTAGAAAATCGAGGTAGTGCACTCAAGGCATGACTAATACGAGTGTTGCACGAGGGAAGGACTACATGGTTTTACATCACATCTGGGAGAATTTCATCCAGCCACTTGTCTGAAAGGGTATTTAACTGAAATGCAGGTGCAGGATGGCATGCATTTAAAGAATTGTAAGATTTTAGAACTGGGAGAGAACCTTATATAAGGAAACTGAGGACAAGATGAATTAAGTATCACACTCAAGGGCACAGAAGTTTGGCATGGCCAGAGCTAGGATTTAGGATCCTGGATGCCAGTCCTGCATGACTTCCCAACCACACATAGTGTTGCCCTGAGCCCCAGTGTCACCATTTGTCAGCTCTGTAACCTTGGGCAAGTAACTTTACTCATTCATAAAGCAGGAACAATATCTAACTTATAAGGTAATGTGCATGGATTCAGCATTAGGTCATCACAGAATAATGCTCACTAAATAATACTTCTTTCACTCATTTGAAACATATTTATTGGGTTCCTACTTAGTTTCAGGCATTCATTTCTTTGAGAACAGATTTTCCCTACAAGCACAGATATTTTCTGTAAGCATTTAACATAATTTGTATGGCATATTTGTGTGTAGCATAATATTTTACATTTGAATTAAAAGAATACGAAGAGGATGAATTCAATAATCTGAAAATTCTAAAATCCAGTGATTTGCAATATGATTCTGGAACTCATTGGACTAAAGTTGCTATATAAACTCTTAATATTACTAGCATAACCATCCCCTGATGTCTTTTCTAAAAGGGACAGTGATAAGTGACACTCATCCCCTTAAATAAGGTATCAAATGCCCTGGGAAGGTGGAAGTGCTAGCCCCAGTGGGACAGTGCTTCCAACAATGGAGCAGCTGAAAGGGTTTGAACATCTCCTGCTCCTTCTTTATCACAGGCTTCCTTTCAATTTGTTTTCCTCTCAGTTCAGTGACTTTGTTTGATTTGTACAGGAGGCTTCTGGGCAGGATGAGCTTAAGATGGAGATAAAAATTCATCTGGCTCCTAGAAAGACTCAGTCCATGATGTCCATATCTTGGTTCTGCTTCTCTCCAGAGGCTGGAGTTGAAATTTGCAGAAATAGAATAAATGATTATGCATCATTTGTTGATCAATGCTGGGCACCCCTGCCAAAGATGATTTTAGATCTCTTAGTAGTTTTTAAGAACTTAAAGGTAAAATTGGAAAGAGTACAGTGTGGGAAGAAGTAATAGATTTACTTGAACGTCCTCTTCAGCAGGACCTGATGTGTCCTTTAATTTTTTTAACATGACAGGTGGGTCTATGACATATTGTGGTCAGCTCTGGGCAGGGGAAGGTCTGCTCCAGGATTGCAAGAGAGTGGGCGTTTTTAAAATGGCTTTATAGTTTCAGATTGAGAACTGAGGGTTTTCAATGAGACCACATCTACTTTTTTAAAAGAAGGTCATCTCTAGATCTCTCTGGTTGTTTCTTTAGCTTTCCTTTCGGTCAATGGCCTTTCTTGGTTCTAAATTGCTATAGAAATACTGTCTTTTCCTAGAACACACTTTAAAAAAATTGGTTTTGAACAAGTGTCAACTTTTCTAATAAATTGAACAGATTTATTCTTTAATTTGTATTTGGAAACCCTGGCATTACAACAAGTTTTGCACTTTCATGGAGAATCAGTAATTATACACTGGTACTTGCTGTCATCTGACCCTTGTGTATGTCTCTCTTCCTTTTATTAAATTTGAAAACATGTTTTCTAAATTTAACTACATTGCCTCAAATCTTATATTAGCGAATATAATGCTTTTAACAGAATGGTCCCCAGTGTACAGATTATTTCTTTCCTATAGATTTATTTAAATAAAAAACTTATTTGAATCCCAGAAATAAATTTTCCCAAAGAAATATAGGTGAAAATAGGTGAAAATGGATAGATTTCTACACAACTCTTTTCATCCATAATACACCTGAAATAGTGTATATTTATATTGAAAAATAGAGAGAAAAACATTACTAAAATAATATGTAAGACTAAAAATGTGCAGACTGAAAAAGAAACCAATATGTAATTATAATAATTGCCAGATGTTGAAAAACAATTTTAATCAGAGGAGAATTTTTAGAACTTTAGGAGAATAACTAAAGGGGTTTCAGGATTGTTAAAGGGGTTTGTTATATGAGCTTTTTAATAGATTAGCTTTTGTTTTACTATTCTTTTATAAGAGTATAATAATTTTTTAAATGTAACCTCAGCTATGACCAGGGCAATTCTTTAACTCCATTTATAATTTTGGAGAGGGAGTATGACAAGAATGACTTGAAAGAATTGCCATGAGCACTGAAGGCCCTGTAGAGAGTAGACATAAAGAATTAGAAATGGGACTGCTATGGACTGAATTGTGTTCCCCCATTCATATTTTGAAGCCCTAGTCTTTAATGTGATGGTATTAAGAGGTGGAAGATAATAAGGTTTAGATGAGGTCATGAGTGTGGGGTCTCATGGTGGGGTTAGTGCCCTCAGAAGAGGAAGAGACACTAGAGCTCTCTCTCCTCCATGTAGGACAAAGTGGCCATCTGCAAATCAGAAAGTGGGCCCTCACCAGAGATCGAATCATCCAGCATCTTGATTGTGGACTTTCCAGACTGGAATGGTGGGAAATAAATGTCTGTGGTTTAAGCCGCCCAGTCCATGGTATTTTGTTATAGAAGCCTGAGCCCGAGAAGACTAATACAGGCCAATTTATGAAATCCTATGATCCTCTGCAGAGGTGGAAAATGTGGATTGTAGCATGGCTCCAAGGTTAACTTTTCATCAAGGGGTAAACAGGAAGGACAAGCAGACTAGAAAGTTGAAGATAGGAGAGAGAGAATGATTTAGATGGTCAAATCTGGAGTGTAGGCTTGTGGGGAGGAGGGAGAGTCTGGAGAGTTCACCTTGGGAGGGTGTGGAGTTTCGAGGAAACTAGAGGCTTATTGTTGGATAAGCTCATGTCCGGGAGAGTGTTGTAATGATGAGGGTAAGGCTGTTATTATATCGCATTGTGAATGAATGGCTTTACTGCGATATTCAGATTTGGAATTTGAAGCTGTGTGTGTGTGTGTGTGTGTTTCAAGTAAAACCTATGCATTTCAATTTCTCTACCTTTTACATTAAAACACTATAAAATATTTTTAAAGACCCCATAAGAAGACACTATGTGGTATGTAATTCTGTTAATAGTATTTATAAGCTTTGGTTCCTCTCTCTGAATAAATTGTATTTTTGGTGGTTAAATAAGGTATCACAGAATCTTGTGCAATTGTCTAATAAACTAGCCTTATTTAATTAATTTAATAAACTAGCCTAGTTGTAGTAAAAGAATAAAATCAAATATCTAGAATATTCAAATGTAAATATGTTGGATCTAGGGCCAGACATCGCTGAAACACATTTCTCCCACACCTTCACCTCAATTTTGAAGGGGCATAGATGCGGATGGGTTTTCAGAGGTTTTTTTTTTTCACATTTCACTAGTGTTTCGAAATGTCTTGTTGCTGCTGTAATGAGTGAATGCTTTTCTCCATTTGTCCCCTGAGATTCTTTCAAGGATCGAGTGAGATAATGCTCACGTAAGTGCCTTGTACACGGTCAAGTTCTATGTGTGCGTTAACACTTCTCCGCCTTGCTGCTTAGTTACAAAGACTGTGCTCGCACAAATGCAGCGAAGATAACTTCCAGGACTGTGAGCTAGCCCCGCGCTCTTCCCGCTGCACTCCTGGACTCTCTTCTTAGTGAATGCTAAATGTATGTGGCAGGATCCTGACCCCCAATCATTTCAATGGATAGACTGTGCGCACAGAACTTAAACTATACATGTGCTTGCTGCTACATGATGGATATAACTGCTCACTGAGAATTCGATTTATTTTCCAATAGGTTAGCATCCCTCTGCTTTTATCTGATATGACTATTTTACAAGCGTGTGTACCAAGCATGGCTTCAAAATTGTAGGTTATGAAATACAGAAAATGGAACAATTGCCGTGCATAGCAGAAATCTTCCTGTTCAGTCTGTGTGCTGTGTATTTTAAAGGAAGATGGACTGCTGAATGGTTGTGGGGGCTTGCCTTGGTGTCATCATTTTTTTCCCTCCAGGTGAAAAGAAATGCAAGACTTTCTTCATTTTCAACTTCATATTGTTAGTTAGTTTTTCACAGTCTGGTTTGTGATGATGGGTTTTTGCCTTATCATTTGTTGACATGGTAAGAATGACATGATGATGGGGGAGAGTAGTAGTCCCCTGTAGGAGAGAACAGAGCGGCTGCTACGTGTGATGAAAACGTAGCAGGCTGATGGGATGCCTCCCCTTTTCCCATTTCATCTCAGCCCGAATCTCTGTGTTTTTATAATACACTTGCTTACTGAGAAATGCCCATCAGAAACTCACTGCTATTATGTGTGTGACCACACAGGTGGATAGTTAGGTAGAGCAGACTGGATAGTTGGTGTCTGCGTAGCTGATGTACCTACATGGGCACACATTTCCTAGAAGGACAGCTTGCTTCATCCAAGATTATATTTATTTCAGGGCTCTTATATGAAATATTCATCCTTACCCCTGGTCATTGGACATTTGGTTGTGAGTAATTGGCATCTAAGGACAGAGCATATGGAGGGTTGGTGTGACTGTGATCGCACCTCTACTTTCCTGGAGGGTGTTCTCACTCAGCTGTGTGGGAGGCCTTGCCGGGCAGTGTGAGGCCCTGCCGGGCAGTGTGAGGCCCGGCTTGCCGTCACTGGGAACAGACTTCTGCAGAAGTGAAGTGAGACTGACTGGGAAACTTGTGCTGGCGTAGCAGAGAGCAGGCATGCTAATAGCAATGCGAGAGGTGATGAAATGTGTACCCATTCGTGGGCTATATCCAGGCTGTCAGTCTTCTGGGTCCTCCTTTTCTAGCACTGTTTCCTTCCTCTCTTTATAGTCTGGTTCTGCATATTCTCTAAAACGTCTGAGTATAAGACACTTGAGAAATTCTAGGGTCTGTTGGAAATGAGCAAATGCTTGTTGTTGGGCTGATCATCCACCTTCATTCACCTCATAATACCTGCTCACTCTTTTTCTGGTAACAACACCTTGATTACATTTGGGAACATTTCTCCATGATTCAGAGTTTATGTGGTTCAGCCTCTAACCATACTGTCAGCTGCTGGATGGGTACTTGGTCTAGCCATTTCCCCTCAGGTCATGGTAATAAAATTCTGATTTTCTTTGAAACTTTAAGGAAGAGACTGTCTTTCCAGTAGACTTTCTAAGAGGAGAGAAAATAGATACGGACCTCCTGGTGGCCTTCTTGCATGCAGTGGGGAAATGAGATTAGATGGGAGAGACTTTCTGAAGACAGTGTTGAAACACCTGACTCCGGCGTTGCCAGTCTAGAGCTATCCCATGCTTTTCACTGGAATGACCCAATGCATTTCCTTTTGCTGTAGAGCATTTTGGTTCCTAATGGATACACCCACCATGAGTTCTGATCAGCTCCAGAATCATTGCACTGCCCAGAAGAGAGGGACAGTAAATTTTGGAGACAGGAACTCTCTCAGTCTCCAAAGTGCTTCTTGTATTTATCGTTAGGCAGCTCCAGTAGAGAACAGTAGTCAGAGAAGGAATATAATGATTTTTCTGTCAACTTGAACTAAAATAGAAACGATCTGTGCAGGTGATCAAGGTGAGAGCCCCTGCAGACATGTATGTTCCCATGGTGTGGGAGGAGCTTAATGGCTCAGCTTATTACAGAAGAGAAATACCCAGATTGTCAAAAACAATTGTGTGAAAGAAAAACATCCTTTTTCTCCTTCTCCTGCTTCCTTCCTTCCTTTGTGTGTGTGTGTGTGTGTGTGTGTGTGTGTGTGTGTGTATGTGTGTGTGTGTGTGTGTGTGTTGTAAATATTAACTAGGAAACTTAAACCAACAAGAGCAGATTTTCCCATCAAAAACAGGCATCAGTTTCTGTTTTCTTTCAGTGTTTTTATTTGGGTGGCTAAGAGTAACTGAGAAGGTTTTACCCCTTCTTTGTTACTACTAATGACACTCCTGTTTTTCCTTGATGAAGTCTCTTTCAGATCATGACCAAAGTCTGGACAAACTTCTCCAGAACTAGGTTCATGGGTCATGGCAGAGTGAGTGCTCTGGAACATGGATTGCATGACTTGATTTATTCTAAGGAATTCACTTGCCACAAGCCTAAATTCTTTGGTGGTTAACTAGAGTGACAAACCATAGAACACTTGTCTGTAGCCACTTAATTTCCACTGCATTCACAGCATCGAATAAACAGACAATGTTTAACTGAAGAGTGAGTCACATAGAGAGGAGTCTATAGACTGGAGGAGTCTACAGACTGGATGGAAGTGAAGATACAAACAAGAAAATGGAACTGCAGACAACGCTTGCAGTTGTGGTGGACATAGCCAGATGTGCTGATTGTTATTGGTGAGAGATAATAGAGAAGATGGAAAAGCTCCAGGGAAATCAGACTTGACTTGTTTTCAGAACTCTCTGGTGTTGAGACTTGATAGGCCACGGTTGCTCTAAAACCTTGGCGACATTTAAAATGTTTTGCATTTGTAGCTGTTTTTTTGTTTAAAAAAAATTTTTTTTTTTTTAACAGGTAGGGAAACAGGAGAGCACTCTGATCCTTTGGAATTGTCTTAGGACATTACACATTTAAAATAAAATAATGTTTAGATTGGGAATAAGATAGAAGAAGCAAGTGGGCTATCTCATATGACATCGTTTTCCTCCACTTATTCCACACTTCTGCCTATTTGTCTGTTTTTTATTCATGCATATTTATTTGCATAAATTTGTTTTAGATTGGGTGCTGTGATTCAAAATTAATGGATTTTGGGGTCCTTTTGAGTTTCTGTAGGTTCCTGCTGCTCAACTTTAGGTGGAGGAGAGTACAATTGACTCGAACAATGTGAGTCAATTGTACTCTCCTCCACACAGTTGAAAATCCGTGCAACTTTGAACACCTCCCAAACTCAGTCATTCCTTCGTATCCACAGGGGATTGGTTTCTGGACCTCCACGGATACCCAAACATGTGAATGTTCAAGTCCCTTATATAAAATGGCATAGATCAATGCATACATTTGGCCCTCCCAACTACAAAACAGAAATACTGTTTGACTCCAAGGGCTTGAAACCCAGAATACAGAGGGCTGACTGTATGTTTATTGAAAAAAAAATCTATCTATAAGTGGAGCTTGAACAACTTGTGTTGTTCAAGGATCACTATAGTTCTAAAGTGACAATGAGGCACTGTGTATGGAAAAACTTCTCTCATTCACCGTTGCATGGAAGTGGATGATATGCAGAATGGATTTGTGGTTGGAACAATCTAAATATCAACACTGATTCTACCTAATTACTAGACACACAAGAATTTGGACAAATGACTTTTTCTCAGAGTCTCAGTTTCTTATCTGTAAGGCAGGGATAATAATGCCTTTCTTCCAGGAGTGTTGTAAAGATTAAATGAAATGATTTATGTGTAACTTGAGTGTCCCCAAGAAGGCTACCATCTTGTTCATAGACTGCAATGTAAACGGTGGCCCCTGGATTTGTGCAGTGAGACTTTCTGGTCCCCACATTCTCCAGTTTCGATACCTCTCTTAAATTTAAAGTAGATAATAAAATGACTTAGATACCATCCTTTCTCACATTCCTAAGGATTTTTTGAGGGTGTGGTTTGTGGGGGATCACCATATTTGCTTAATTGTGTCTTGCCTTTGACTGGTTTCTGCTAAGACTCTGTTTACAATCTTGCAGATGTAGTCCCTTCTCCTTCATTCCCTAAAGACAATACTCCAAAACTGGTGTATACAATGGATTTTACTAAAGGTTTGAGCAATGGAGGAGAGCTACAGCATGAAATAGAAAATACATTTAAAATGAAATATTTGTTTTTAAACACCCTGCCCATGCTGGCTCCAGGGAATTGTGCTTTGCTGTCTTGTTCCTTCAACTTGTGCAGCCCTTCACCTCTTGGGGTCTACCCCTCTTACAGTCCCTGCACTTTCTTTTGGATTGTCATATTTCCAAGTCCCTGCACTTTCTTTTGGATTGTCATATTTCCAAGTCCCTGCACTTTCTTTTGGATTGTCATATTTTCAGGTCCCCTAGGCCCCAATCTCCACATCTGCCACTGGGAAACAGAAATATTCTCTTACTTGATTATGTTATATATTTAAACACTTCCATTTTATACCAGGCTCCGGAATCCACCCATGTTGAATTTAAAAATGTACTTAGGAATCCATCTGCCTTACATGAATTCTGTCCCTCTTCTACTATGTGAAAGTGCTGTAATCATTTCTTTGTAAAACAATAATTGTTCCTCTTCCCATTATGACTGCAAAATACTAAGCTCATTGTAGGTGCTCAGCAGACAGCAACTAAAGAGAGAATGAAAACAGTAATATTAATAATAAAACAAGGTGAACATGGAGTTTGTTTTTAGTCTATAGCAAATGCGGCTCCAATTCTTCCATCAGGGAAAGTTGCTGGATTGTGGAGTTGGCAGAAGGGGAGTTTCTTTAACAATCAGACACTATCTTCACATGGCTTGAGTTTGTACTTTTGTGAGTTACCCTGGCACAGATGATACTCAGATAATTACCCCCCAAATAATATAGAGGGTAGAAATATTATCAAATAAGGAAAATTCTGCAAGTATTCTGAATCACTGATGTCTGATGACAAATGAGGTCTAGAATTGGTTGGAACATGCTCTTCTCTCAAAGTGGACTCTGTGTCCTCCTCCAGGTCTTTGGTCAAGTTCTCCTTTTCGGTGAGGATGTCTTCCCTGGCCACCTTTTCTGATATCATAATCCCTTCCCTCCAACATTCCCTCTCCTTTTTTCTTCGTTATTTTTATCTAATGTACTTATTACCTTTGACACAATCTATTTTTTTAATTTATGCTGCCCTTGTTCTGTCTGTTCCTATACTAGAATATAAATGACACATGGAATGTGATTTTATTCTGTCTTATTCATTGCTCTGTCCTAGAGACTCCCACAGAGCCAGGTACATTGTGGACTCAGCACATATTGTTAAATGTTTATTGACTGGCTGAGTGACTGACTGAAGGACTGGATAGGATAACACTATGCTATTCTCTTATATGCTGCTTTATTTTTCTCAGAGAGCTTTCATGTATACCACTTTGCTTAACTAACTTCCCACCAGCTTGGGGGACAGACAGGGAAGAAGGTTACATGGTGACGTGAACACTCTGAGTTATCTAGCTTACAAGTAGGACTATTGAGAGCTTGAGCCTTTCTCTTTTGACTCCAATTCCAGTGTTCCAAATCCTCACCGTGTATACCGAGTCACAGCAAACCAGGGTTGTTTGCATAAAACATAACAAATAGTTTGGGGTAGAAAGAGTGATAGAAGTGTCTGGGTTAAGTGTCCCATAGCATCTCTGTTGCCCCATTATCCTAGTCAGAAATGCTTGGCGCAAAGGGTTTTGCCTGCCAAAGTGAGGACGGGCACCATATATATCATAACAGCACCACTCCAGCTGCAGTCTCAAATGTCGAGGCTCCATGCCAAATTCAACAAAACCAGACAAGACTCACTGTAAGCTTTTTGTGTACAAGTGTTAATCAGCCCAACAACACTGGAGGTGGGCAGGGGAGGGTTGGTCTTACTGAAAAGAGCAAACTTCTGAGAGTGAATTGACTTGGGGGCTCATGCTCATAATAATAAAAAACATTTGTCAAGAGATTTATAGTCATCACCTTTAACAATTGCCATCAAATTTGATTTTACAAAAATTTTAAGGAAAATTTGTTGGTTAAAAAAGGGCAAACATGAATTTGTCTACTTTCAAGGTAAGAAAGCTGAGGCCTGGACAGATTGTGAAATTACTTTGATGTTAGACTGTTTGGAAGGGACAGAATTGAATTTCAGCTCAAAATTTTTGAAGCTGAGATTGGTGCATTCTTTTTATTATAGTGTGTTTCTCAAAGTTTAGCATAAATAAGAATCATGTGGAGAGTTCAAAGACCCCCAAAGTAGGTCTAGGGTGACATCCAAGAATTTGCATTTCTAACAAATTTCTAGGTGACACTGATGCTGCTGATCTGCTGACTGCTCTAAGTAGTGCTGAGATAGAGGTTAGAGCAGACTTTACAGTTTTCTATGCAATTGGGCCGCCCCTAGCTACGCTCCCCTATCCCTCATGTTATGCCTCTGACGTCATTTTTGCTACATAACCTGTGCTTACACTATACTACTCCAGCCACACTGGCCTCCTCACTGCTTTATGAGCACCGCATGCATACTCCCACCTCAGGCCCTTTGTGTTCACTTTTCTATTAGCCCAGAATGTTTTTATCCTTAGAAAGTCACATGGATCACATCCCTTACTTTAACCTGCTCATATGTTACATTTGTAGTAACACCTTCCCAACCACTCCCATGTCTAGTGCTCTGTATCTTTTAATTGCCATAGTAATTAAGACTACCCACTACCTAGTAAGACTGTAAACTCTGAGGATGGATATTTGTCTTTTCACTACTGTATGTCCAGCACATAGGACAGTGCCTGCCAGCAAGGACCCTTAAATAGCAATCATACAGCATAGGGAATATAGTCAATAATATGGTAATAACTATGTATGGTATCAAGTGGGTACTAGACTTATTGGGGGATCACTTTGTAAATTATATAAATGTTTAACTACTATGCTGTACACCTGAAATTAATATAAAGTAATATTGAATATCAACTGTCATTGAAAAATAAATATTAAAAAAATAAATGAAGAAAAGGAGGAAGTGGAATGAAGGGCTCTGCCATTTTGTAAACCAAAAGTTTCTTATAAAAAGAGAAAAATTTATCTTTGTTTGCTAAGTGAGGAAATAATATATTTTCCATTGCTTAATATATTTACTTAGTTTTGAGAATTTAAAAACTGCAGAAATGCACAAGATCACTCAGGTATACATCATACACACTTAACCATTGTTGTCACTTTGTCAGGTTTACTTTAATATTTAATACAATAAATAAAACATTATGAAGTTCACTTGCTTTTTGAATGCCATTTCCTGTCTTATTCCCCTCCTGGGCTTCCCAGAAAAATCCCTTCTCATAAAGGTTGAGTGTTTTCTTCCAGTTAGTGAAAATAGATATATCTTTATATTATAATATGCATCTCAAATATCACAACTTGGTGGGAAAAAGTTGCAGAATGAGTTTTTACAGTATAATGTCTTTAATTGAAACACACACCCATAAAGCAATGCTATATATTATTCATCCATTAAATAAAAACTTCTTTAAGTAGGAGAGAGAACTTGAGGAAGGTTTCAGAAAGATCAGTGCTACTTAAGAGTAACTCTCCATAAAGAAAATCTTTATAAAAAAGGAGAGAATAACAACCTAATACTGTTTAAGATAAAATCAATTCCATTTTACATGTCCTCTTGAGTGTGTAAGAATTTTTAAAAACTTTATGGTGATAAGATCTAGAGAAATACTGACATAGGTGGGTTTGATTTTATTCATTGATGTAATTCTACAGTTGCTAGAAGCTGTTGGAATGAATTAGATACATGCTTGATTAATGATTAGTTTCATTCATTCTTGGCATATGGTATTTGGGGATAAAGCTTTCCGTACTGTGTTTGTTTGCAGAACTCTATTTAGCAAAACTTTAGTCTTAGTAACCACATAAATTGGCAATTACATGCACTTTAAACACAGGGAGATTGTGCTGAATTAAACTGTACAGTGGTTTGGCTTGAACTCAGTTCATGCTAGCAAGTTTTTTGCTTATTAAATCTGGCAATAGCTATAAAATCTTTATATTATCTGGAGAGTTTTACTCTTTTACAAAACAGTCACTTTATCAGATGGTTTCTCAGAGTGTGAAAAGAATAAGATATTAAAATATATTTGACTCGTGAATCACATTTCGTAGCACATATTCCTTTCTTCTGGCTTCATTTAGGCATAAGACTCAATACTGGGCAGTGCCTCTCACAGCTTCTATCACATCCCTTATGTCAGATAAAGAAGATGGCTCAAAGCTGCCTCCTGCAGGCAGGGAATATTTCTCTGAATGTTCATGCTTTCTTTTAATTTCACAAGAGTTGCCATTATATTCTGAAATATTTTCATTAAAAAAATATATATATATATTTAAAATTACTAGTTAAATTACCTTCCTTTTTTATTCCAAAATCTTGAAGCAAAATTGACATTCCAGAGAAGATGAACCTATTTATTCTGGTATTTTGTCACATTTTCTTGGGTTGATAGGACACTGGGATGATAAATATGACTGTAAGGTTTCATTGAAAGATGGTGAAGTAGGTAAATTCTATGCTTGGCTCCTCCCTTGAGCACATCAAAATTACAGCTAAACTACAGAACAACCATCAATGAGAATTGCCTAAAGTCTAGCTGAACAGAAGTCTTATAAATAAGGACAGACAGAGGAAGCCACGTTGAGACTGGTAGAAGGGGTGGGGATATGGAACAGGCTGGTCTCATGCCGAATGTGGTGGTTAAAAATCCGGAGAGATAGCTTGCCTGCGAAGGTTCCCTATGAAGAGCAAAGGGACTCAGTCCCACACCACACTCCCAGCCCAGGTATCCAGTGCTAGGAAGAGAAGTCTCCATATCTTCTGGCTATGAAAACCAGCAGAGGTTATGGCTGAGAGAGACGGAGGGCAAATGTGGTCCCGGGCTTTCTTCTTAAAGGGCCCTCATACAAACTTACTCACTGAAGGATTCACTCGCGCTGAACTCCAGTGTTGGGACAGCAGCTTGAAAGCAGCTGGACATACAAGAAGAAACTGAATTCTCTGGCTTCAGAGCAAGGGCTGGATGGTTAGCTTTATCCCAGCCAGAGGTGCTGGCAGAGGGTATTGTTCTTTTGCTTAGCTTTCTCTTCATCCAGCATACAGATGTAGGCAGCTGCCATATCTGAGTGTCTGTCAACTTTGCTAACACCATTGGCTCTGCCCTAGTGATTTCCTGAGACTCTGCCCCACCCAACTTGTGGGTCCATCCAAGCCATTCCAGTGGCTTTTCCATACAAATGGCTTATCTTGGCTCATGCTTTGAACTTTCCTAAAATCTATCAAAGGTTCACAAACTTTAAACAAGCAAAATCGGGTCTCAGTGTGCCCTATACCTCTTGCTAAACAGCCCCAAGCTGGCACTAGCAGCAGCCAGCCTTGGTCCCCAGCTTAGCATTTCCCAGGAAACTCCAAGCCCAGCAAAGTGGCAACCATCTGCAGATCACATCTGCAGCTCATAGCAAGTGGCCCTGTGCAGAACACAGGTAGTGTCTGATGTTGGTCTGCACCGGAGCTCCTCTCAAGGGACACCAGAATTAATAAACCAACCATTGGTCAGCTTCAGACCACATTAGATCACCACCTAACCACCTCTACAAATGACAACCCCCCAGGGCAGACTCTGCATGCACCAGAGCCCTGCTAAAGTGAATGCTGCTCTGTTGGGTCAGCCCCTGCATAACAGTTCCTCCACTGTAGTCACGGCCAGTCCTCACAGCCAATCAGCCTGAGGGTCAGTCCTTCCCACTGATGTACCAATAGCAATCAAGGCTCAGTTACAACAAGAAGACACATACAACCCACATGAGGGGCACATACAACCCATATGAGGGATATGTCTGGAGCATCAGACTCAGGTGACTAGAGAACATTTTGATGGTTGCTAGATGGGAGAATAGTTGGGAGGATGGATAAAAAGGAGGAAGAAATTAAGAAGTACAAATTTTTAGTTACAAAATAGTCATGGGGATGTAAAATACAGCATAAGAAATATAATCCATAATATTGTAATAACAATATATGGTGTCAGATGGGTACTAGATTTATTGGGGTGATCACTTTGCAAATTATATAAATGTCTAATCACTATGTTTTACTTACCTAAAACTAAATAATTGTATATGTCAACTGTAATTGAAAGATAAAAAATTATTAAAAAAGTAAAAAATAAATGTTGGCTCGAACACATATGACTATTATGTTCAATTTGTGGAATATCTGTTTTTATTGTTTATAATTTTTATCACCTCAATATTTATTATAGTTACCTTACTGACAACAGATTTAGTTTTATTTACTATTTTTTCTCTCTGCCTTGCTTTGTCTATTTATAAAATGGTATGAAAAAAATGCTAAAATACTATGAGTTTTTCAGATTTTTTTTTTATTGAGGAGATATTGCGAGGTAACCCTGTCTTGTGGATGTCAGAGGAAGGGGAGCTCCTTCACTTTTGAATAAAGCTACTTAAAACTCTCTAAGATACTTCAGCAACCCTGGGTTCCATCACTGAGTGGGACATGGTGACCAGACAGCTCTTTTTGGGCTCAGTTCCTTCTTTCCTTGTTGGAATGTCCTTTTCTAGTCAACCAGTGTTCTCCAGCAGTCTGACTCAGGTGGTGCATTTTCTCAGTGGACATGGCATCTCCATGGTTTTGGAATGTCTTTAGTTAGCAGAGGGATTTTTGTTCTGAGGGTGAGGAAGAGTTTTGAGCTACATCTCATGAATATTTATGACCTTTCTGTGAACCTAGTGAGAGACTTGAAATTATTTGAATGCATTGTTTTGCTTTTATGAATGGGAAGATGAAAGTATAGTTTGAGTAAATGCCTTAGTTAGTGTTACATGGTGAGCTGAGGACCGAAGTGGGAGTGCAGAATAATAACTTTGGGACCACACAATGACCTGGACTTATAGTAAAAGCATATTTTTAGAATTTTGTGTTTAAAATGCAGAAAAGTGATGATGTATTAACTTTGTATTACATTATTAATTTTCTTGTTGCTTTCGGGCATGTGCATATGTATGTGTACCTATTAGAGCATTTTATTTTTTTAGTGAAAAAAGAGAAATCTGTCTGCATGTAATATGTTTGGCTTGGAGACTATAGATTGAGAACATTTATTTGAATGACTGCAAAATTACTCATTCTATTAAGTGTGTTGAAGTTTTTATTTTGTTTTAATATTCAAACGCCCGTGAGACCTCTGGCCAACAACAAAAAATTATTTACTGCATCATATATCTTAAAATACTTTGTAGCTAGTTTGTATTATTAAATATTACTATGCTTGCTTGCTTGCCTGAGATAGTTTTGACAGGGCCAGAAGGTAAAGATTAAGAAACTGACTGAAACTGCCTCAGACGATTTGAAGGTGCCTGAAGACCCCTCCAGTGACCTTAACATGAACTTTCTCATTATGTTCTCATTGTAATACTAAAACCTCCACCCAAGGTGGAGCTTATCCTCCATTTTCTGTACAATCAATGTATGTATATGTATAGCCACCTTTGCATATTGTGCATGCTCACCCCAAAACATAACTCAATGTGCTATGATGTAAGCAACCAGCCTGATAAAACCTTGTAATCCTTTCTGCTCAGGGAGACACTGCTTTGGGAACATTCTCTGGTGGGCTCCTTACTTGCTGGCTTGCAATAAAATTTCAACTAGCTCTGCTGCTGACCTGATGTGTTCTTTTGGCTAACAGCTACCAAATAGCTAGACCTTGGTTCATTTGGTAACAGCATTAAATTATTTTTCATGCTTAGCTTTTAAGAAGCTGAAAGAGTATTCCCAACATGGGTTTGCTTGTTTTCTTATGTATAGGGGAGCAAATCCATGGAAATGGAACACATCCAAGTTATTCAGGGAAGGGTTTGGCCAGTGCCAGCCAAAACTCAGGATGCAGCACCCTCTGTGATGAAACATGCCATAATAGAGTTCTCTAGCTCACTGTAAGGACATTGACTTAAAGGATTAGTGTTGGGGGTAGGCAAGGGTTGAGAATTGTCCCGAGACTCCACTTATTGGAGTTTGAATGGCTTCAATCTGACTGGAAACCCCTCTTTCCTCTGATAAACAACACTCTTTTTTAAAGAGTGTATAGGTCACTCTTTAAAAAGGAATGCAGTGTTTGGGGAGATAAGTTTTTATTCAAGATTGCTTTCACCTTGTTGTTGAATAGAAGTTGCTCTGATGAGAAAAAGATCTCCCAGTCAAGGGGTAGCAATATTTAAATTTCACCAGGGAACTATACTCTTTAAATTTGAATTCAGCTTCTCCTGAGCTCTGTGACTCAGGTACTGAAGCAATATCTGTAAATTTATTCCTTTCTTTGGGTTAAGTGATTGCCCTCTGGATTTGGCCTCTTTAAAATGCAGACTCCCTAGAGAGACAGTGCATTAAGCTGCTAATATTTATATGTTAGAGGCAGCAGATTTATAACATCCTTTTTTGTCTTTGATGAGGGGCCATTCAAGAAGCAAAGAAAGATTGAGTTGATGCTTACAGATGGAAGGTAAGAGAAGAAACAAGAACCAAGCAGGAGATGCTGTTTAGTCTGGCTCCTCTGATGAGTGCATGCCAGGCTGGATTAGACAAACTAGACATTTATCAGAGGACATGCTTATGAGGGGACCGAGAGAGGGAGCTGGGAGAACCATCACTACAATAAAGATCTGACCTGAGTGAATGAGAGAAGGAAGGAAGGGAAGTTGGATGGAAGAGTTTTAGGCCATTGGGGAACCACTGGTGCCTGTTAGACAAGTTCTCTATCTTCCAGAAATGGCCCTCCTTGGTGTAGCCTGGTGTCCCTGTTTTGCACCTTGCCAGCCGAGATCTGAGGAGCACATTGTTATGCCAAAGTATTTCCTATAGGGAGAACAGTGGGCTCCAGTTGGAGCTCTTTCTGGATGTGGGCCACGTGATGTAGAGTGGAGCTGCCAGAGTGACAGCCCAAGTCTGGAGTGGCCAAAAGGGAGATGAAGGGAAAACAGAGATCGCTAAAGACACACACACATTCTGTCGTGGGTGCAGTATTATAGGCGGCAAGCACATTATTATTGTCCCTGTTGCTCATGATCATTTAGCTCTGCTGCTGACTGGCCCCATGGTCTTGAGAAAGATACTTTGAGTCTCTAAACCTCAATTTTTCCATCAGTAAAATGGAGATAATAAAATTCATCTTTCAGGATGCTGTTGTGAAAAGTAATATAAATGGAGCTGCTTCAAAACGGAGTAGAAGCTGCCATCCTAGAGGAACTGCCTTGCACCTCTTCTTTTCCAAACCTTTAGAAAGTTTAAACTGCCAAAATAACCTTTGGAGTAGGCCAAAAGCAGCATTGTGCCCCAAAGAACTGTTTGCAAAGCTAACAGGAAAGTTAACAGGAAAGCAGACATTATGACTACATCAAGGGAACTATATTTCCCAGAATCCTGTGTCTTTCAGCTTGAAAACGGGTTGACCAACTGGCAACACTAGCAGAACACTGGAGGGCAGGAAGAGGGAGAATCCTGGTATTGCTTCCTTTTCTTCTGCTTTGGGCAGCTTTTCTGGCAGCAGCTGAATCTCTTCTGTGGCTCTAGTTCCTACTTAACACATGCATCATTGTTCATTCCAGCTTCTTTGAGTGGTCTTGTTTCTTCCCTTTGTCCTTCCAGCTCAAGGGTGGTTGCTTTCTGTTGTTGCTAATCTCTGAGTTGCCTCTCTATTCATCTTTGACTCTTCCTCTTTTCCATCATCTGTGTAACCAGTCCCCTGTATTAAGTGCCCTTTAATTGAAATACCTAGAGTATTTTCTTCTTTCTGATTTGGCTGGTATAATACCTAGTGTTTATTATGTTACTGGAATATACCAAGCATTGATCTCAGTTTTTAAAATACCACCTCACTTAATCCTGATTATTTCCCCCAATTTACAGATGAGTAATGAGAAATCTGAAGCACTGAGTCATGGTGCAATCAGCTCAAGGTCACACAATCAGTGAGGAGCTGTTCTGAGATTTAACCTGTTCTAAGGTTCAGGTTGATCACCCTATCACCTCAGGAAGCACCCCACCTGCCTGCTACTCACACCTTCGACCTGTCCTCTCGTGGCAACATGGGCAACCATGGAACTGTGTATTTCCTTCACAGGTTTTAACTTCATTTTTCATTTCTAACTAAAACAGCATTTTGAATTCATGGCAGACATTTCAGAGATTATAGAAAATAGAAGTAGAAAACACACACATAATAATACTTACATCTGGCAATCACTCAGATCTGGGCATTTTTTCCTTCCAGTCTTTTTTCCTAAGGAACACAATGCTTTGAACAATTTGATTTTAAAGAAGAAAGTTGACTGTGACCAAGGGATTATGTCTTGCAAATACGAGCATCCAAAAAAGAAATAAGTATCTAATAAAACGTTGTGCTCCGTTGACTACATGCCCTGAAAGGTTGTTCGCATGAGGCGCTGTTGCTATCTGGCGAGGTAGACCTAAGGTTAAAGAAGAAGTGTAAAATCAGCAAAACACGGGCCCTGTGCATAACCTGGAAATGTGCCTCCTTAATCTTATTCGGTGTGTGTCGGGCTCTTACATTCCGGTTTCCCCAGAAGATGACTTTGGAATGAAATATTGGAGCTCTTTCAACTGGAACAAAATATTCTCTATTTGTTAAACCAATAATGCTTTAACTTCTTGCATTTTACTAATGTTCTCCACCTGAATTCTCTCTATCCACCTAAAAATGCAAAACCCAACAATAATTCAAAGCTCTGAGGTACGTTATAAAGAACATGTGCAGCAGAATGGTTGAGGCTAAGGTAGGCACCAGAAATGACAGCCTGAGTTTTTGTCTCTGAACTCTGTCTGGTACTCTGTCACATGGTAGATGGTTGACTCCTCTTTCCATGCTTCAATATTTCCAATCAAAGGGAGACAAGTAGACAACATATCTGGCAGGGACTTCTGTAAAGGCACTGTGGGAATAGAGAGGATTCTAGGAAGAAGGCTGCTTGATGTAAGTTGTGCCTTATTTCAGGTTGGACTCAAGTTCTAAGTGTCCTAAGGATGAACTATGACTTAGAGGCAGTGATTTGGGATGCTTTGAGAGTGTAAAGGTTTGAATTGGGATTCTCCCTAGATTAACAAAGTTTGTACCCATTCACCAGGCTCGAAATCTTCCTTGGAGCTTTCTTCATACATTGGTACAATTGGATTCCTTTTCTATCTACAGTTAAGATGTTGTGAGATTAAGATGTTGAAACTTGTAGGCTTAAGAAACAAAGGCTAATGTTTCCAGGTGGCCCAACCCATATGGATACCAAAATTATGAGAACAGGCATGAAGAGTAGGCATAGGAATCTGATTACCATGAAGGAGGATGGGGCAGATGTTTAGGTGGAAGTGGAGGGGAGAGGCCGTGTGCTGCTATTCTTGGTATGACTCCCAGAAATGGGCTTCCTTACCCTCCCCTTAAATACTAATAATAACCTTTCTTTCTACTTATCTTCTTAAAATTGGTGCCTGCTTTTTATAGACAAATAATCTCTGATCAGAAGGTCCCCAAATACATGTCTTATCCCTGGGCAGGTGTTTCTTCCATCAGCAGTACTCTGCATTCTCCTGTTCTCTGAAAACCCAGCTCAGAAGCCCATCCCCTTCTTGGGGAGGATTTTAGTTGTTACTGAAGAGTAGTAGGCGATAATGAGGAAGAACAGGGACTTTCAGGAACCTCACGACAGAGCAGGGGCAGGCAAAAATATAGGGCAGTGAGAGCAAGGGTCAAAGCAGAGGTTTTGCTGTTTTGAAAAACAGAAGGAAGAATAACCTTTGAGTATTTCTGTGAAGTAGATATTAGCGATGTTGGTGCCATATTATCTGAGGGAAAAGGGCTCACAGTGTGGTAGATGCCATGGAGAGGCCACACTGCCATTTGTCCCAGCCCAGATGGGCCTGTAGCTATTCCCAGGTGCCAGTGATCACCCATTTCTGCAACATGGTGAGGTTCAGCTCAGGACTGGGGCTACCCAACCGTACCTTAAATGTGTCTTCTAGAATTCAAATAATCACATTGGAAGACACTACCCTGCTTCACATCAGGGGTGAGCAGGGTATGTGCAAAACAATGTAAGAAATGAGGGGCTGGGAGGAGCGGTGCCAGGTTGCCAAGGCAGGCCTTAATGAGGACGGTCTTCCTGCTGAGAGGCACCAGGACACGGTTATTGACTGGAGATGAATGCCGTGAATGCAGAGTTGGGGAGTTTCGCAGTTTGATCTGACACCTGTCATTCCTGGAAGAATGAATAGTTCAGAGTAAAGTCTCATCCATACTGATGTGTTAGAAGAAGAACTTGGGGCTAGGAAAATGGGGCCCAAGAGATCAGGACTGGGAGAGCCAAGATGGGGTCCAGGTCTTCCCAGTAGCTGCTCACACTGCAGGGGTGGAGTGGATTGCCTTGTTGCAAGGACGAAGACAGTGGTATACTGAAAGTGGCGGATATAATGCCAGAGATTAAAAAGTATTAGTTTTTTCTTTTCAAAGAGTAATGGAAGCTTTAAAAGTAGACTCCTGACTCTTACAGAGGACACATGGGTTGGGAAAAATGGATGGGTTGCTCTGGTGTGCAGAGAAGTTGCATTTTTTATTTTGGGGAGAGGGATTTATTTTGGTGGGGGAGGAAACAAAGACAGAGGGATTGCATTAGTTTCTGAAATCTCAGCTTTGCAGGGGTGGAGAGAACATGCAGACTCAAGCTCTCTGATCTCCCTGCACATCTACAGTTTGGGTGACGGTGCTGGTCAGCTCGGCCGCCTGAATCCTCATTCCCGGCATTCAGGCTCTGTAACGTGCAGCGGGGCTCTGGCCCTGTCGCGGTTAAGTAATGGGCACTTTGGGCTGCAATTTCTATTCCTGATCAGGCCTCCCATCTCAGAGTCATGCTTCTACGAACACTTGGTTAAAAGAAAAAAAACCCTGAGTGATGGAAGGCACCCCTACTGCTGAGCTGCAGGGGATGTTCACTGAGGAAAGCGGCCTCTTCAAGTTACCAGTAGCCTAGTGAAGATTTACGAGCTATTTTGTTCCACAGTGATCAAACCTGCAATGTCGAGTTCAACCAGTGCATTTTTAAAAATCAGCAAAACAAACTAGGTCATGAAAGCTGCTAGAATTAAGAATTAGGCAAAGCAATAGAGTAAGGCCCTGGTGAAGAAGGAGCTAAGCCTGGGTGGTTCTGTGAACAGAGTACACTAATTTTAGTATTAGACACATGGAAAGGAGAAGTCAATATTATTTTTTTATTAAATGTCCATTCATAGCTCATGACCATCTAAAAAAAAAAACACATTTTCTCTTTGGAATGCAGAAGTGATCAGAATCTATTCACATGGGCTGAGAGTTTTGAAGTCAAAGGGCAGTCCAGTCTGATTGACTCCACTCAAATGGCAATATTGTTCGAAGAAATGTACTTATTGAGATGACAATTTAAAGGCTGTAAAACTTACAGGCAAAGTAGTGTGACATTCCACACTGATTTCTGACATGGGGTGCTACAAGGTACTGAATTGCCAGAAACTTGTCAATTTGGTTTTTCAGAGACCAAGTATCTGAAAAGAAAGGGAGGAGGAAAGGTGGTTTTCAGGTGCAGTAAAAATATCATAGTTAACTGTTTGCCCCCCCTGCAGTATTCCTCGTAGAAAATGAGAGCTTTGCTAAGATCCTTGACTGTTAATAAACCGTGGTATCTTCTCCCATGTGTTACTTTGAAAAATAGTTTTGTTTTTGTTTTTTTCCACCCTCAAGCACAATTTTGTGAAGAGACTTTAAAGGAGTCCTCTATCCTTAGCCCCAAAGAGGGCTCGCCAGACAGGAGTTGTCTTCATGTCGCCATGTGTTTTTGAGCAAGATACTGCTCTTCATTGCTGTTCTTGGGACATCCATCATCGCCCGTGACATGCCCTCCATTAGGGGTTAAATATTCCAAAAACAATGTGTGGAAGTGGGTGGGTGGGCTTTAAACTTGTTCAATCACTTTAAAATTCTCAATTTGTTTTCTTTTTGGCCAAAATCAAAACAAGATAATGTGTGGTAAGAGTGACTCACCTGTGGCTCTGCTGAGACTAAATGGCCCAGACAAGTCACGCAATACAGGTATTTTTACAGAGTGCAGCCTGGAAGACTAAGAAGAAGAGTTGGTGGAGGAGTTGAAAGCAGCACAACTTTTAGTGAGGAAGAGGCATAGAAATCCAAGGTGAAATTGTCAGCTGACAATAGTCTCCTCAGAAGGCCTGGGTTTTGAGGGGCACACCGGGGAAGTCACTGCAGGAATAGAGAATCAATCAACTTCTCTCTTTGTCTTTTTCTTCTTTTCCACTGGGATCACCCATGAGTACCACAGTGGGTGCTGGAATTCAGGGATAAAATGGGCAACAATATTCAGTTCCTCTTCGTAGGGAGCTTATAGTCTAATAGAGAAGAGAGGTAAACCTAAGTAAATAGCACACAAATAAAATAATTCCAAATTGTGATGAAGTGTTATAAAGAAAACAATAAAAAATTTTAAGTTAGGAGATCACATGAGGGTAAACTGCTTTTATAGAGTGGGCAGATATGCTTTTGGAGATACTGACACACAGACAGGCGTACTGTAAGGGAAAGGGAGGATCGTAAAGTTTGCAAGGGGAGAGAGATTAGTGAAGTATTGAAGGAAGGCAGCATGGTTCGAGAACATCACACTACTAGTATGATAAAACAAAATGGAATGGAAAGAAAAGGACACCCAGATTGGTGACTAATTTCATTTTTGTCACTTACCCTCTATCATCATGGTATCATTCAGGCCTCCTAGGCCTCGCTGGGAAGCCCTTTTAAGGAATGTGTCTTCTTTAAATTATAAGCGACAGAAACCCAATGCAAACTAAGCTGGTTGGCAGAGGGGAGTTACTGAACTGTGAGCAAGTCAGGATGCAGCTGACCCCACGAATGGCGGGACCTGGGGTAAAGATCACTGAAGGTCACTTTCTGTGTCTTTCATGAGGGCCTCCTTCATTTCCCTCCAGACAGGCAGACAGGCTTCTCCCTCAGATGACGAGGGACAGGGTTTCTGATATGGCCTGGTTCACATCTTCCAAATTTGCCACTGGAGAGTCTTTCCTTAGTTCCAGTTTGACTCACCCTTGGTGAAGGCTCTGCTTTCCATGGCTTAGCTTACATTTCTCCAGGGAGAAAGGGAGATAGTGCAGCCCCCTTACAGAAGTGAGGGGTGTGGATGTGTGTGTGTGTGTACATCTATGCATGTGTGTTTGCATGTGAATTTGTGTATGTGTAATCTGAATGTGTGACTATATATGTGTGTAAGTGTCCTCTGAGAATATATGAATGCATGTATGAGTGTGTGGGAGTCTGTGTGTATAAATACATGAATGTATGTGAGAATCCAAGTATGAGTTTGTGTATGGATGTGTGCACGTGTGTGACTGTGTATGTGTATGGGAGTACATGTATGTGTGGATTTGTGAGTGTGTATGTATATCTGAGTGTTAGGGATTGAATTGTGTCATGCACCTCTCAAATTTATGTGTTGAAACCTTAACCCCAGTACCTCGATGTGACCTCGTTTGGAGATAGGGCCTTCACAGAGATCATCAAGGGAAAGTGAAGTCATTAGGGCCCTAATCCAATAGGACTGCTGTTCTTATAAAAAGGGGAAATTGTCCCACTCATCTGTAGTCATCCAAGGAAGACAAGGTGAGGAGATACAGGAAGAAGATGGCCATCTATAGGCCAGACAGATCCTTAGAAGGAACCAACCCTGCTGACACCCCGATTTTGACTTCCACACCCTGATTTTGACTTCTATAACTGTGAGACAACACACTTCTGTTGTTTAAGCCACCTGGTCTGGAGTACTCTGTTATGGCAGCTCTAGCCAATGAATACAATAAGTGTGTGCATGACAGTGGGCATCTGGGTGTCGGTGTGTGTGTGTGTCCATGTGTGTGTGTAGACTGGTAGGTGGCTGTAGTCACAAATCAGAAGATGTCCAGCATGCGTCCTCCTTTTGGTTGCTTATCTAATCCTACTCATGTTTCGGGGCCCGTCTTTGACATCTACCGGTTTTCAGTGCTCCAGGAACAGTTCATGCTGTCAGCAATTCTTCATGTGATTAACGTTAACCTCGAGGGAAAGAATCTTCCTCATTAATCTCTGAATCCCCAATATTTGTCATGTGGCTTAGTGCATAGTAGGTACTCAAATAATATTTATTTTACTTAAACTTCTATTTGAAAAGTTTACTGTGATATAAAACAGATTTAGAAAAACATACAAGACAGTATAGCCCAATGTTTCATCACAAAGCAAACACTGTAACTACTGCACAGAGCAAAAAATCCAGCACTGCCAGCCTTGAGGTGGCCCCTCACCCTCTGCATGTGCTTTTCTACTAGTTTCCCTTCCATTCTTTCCAAGGGTAAACATTTCCCTGATTTTTATGTTACTCTCTTTATAGGTTTTCTTTATATTTAACCACCTGAGCTTGTATCTCTAAATATCATAGTTTAGTTTGCTGGGCCAGTAATGAAAAGGTGTTCAACCTCACCAGTAATCAAGAATATGCCAATTAAAAACATGATGTCATAGCGCTATACACACAGCAGAATGATGAAAATTTAAATGATGATGATGAGAAAGATGTTAAAAACAGAAAATTGCAAACACTGCTAAGAATATAGAAACACTTTGGAAAAGTTTGGGTTTATCTTCTGTTGCACTTCTGCAGGCCCTATGACCCCACCATTCCCAAAAGAAGACACACACATGAATATTCATGGATACATAATTGATAATAATGATGTGATGGGAAAAAAGCATTTTGCTTTTGTTTCCCACAACCTGATTACTAGTGAAGTTAAGCACCTTTTCATGGTTATTGGGCATCGATGGCATAAATCCTTTGATTGCTTTAAATACATCTGTAGAATTCCTGTTAGACACCTAAGTGGAGATGCCTTGTAGGGAGGTGAATATATGGGTAGTTTATGCAAAAAGTCAGAAGATATAGGTATGAGTTTAGGGCCATAACACACAGGTGTTATTGAAAGCAATGGAAGGAATAAGATCACTTAAGGGATATGAATGTGTAGATAGAAAAGAGATCTGAGGACTGAGCCTTGGGCAGTAGTGAGGAATCCAGCAAATGAGACTGGAAAGTAACAGACATTAAAGTAAGAACACTGGAAACAGGATGTTCCAAGTCCAAAAAAAAAAAAAAAAGTGTTCCATGAAAGAGGAAGCAAATTTTAGTAAATCTTAGTAAATTGCCTAATAAATTACAAAATGATGTTGGAAAGCCAAAATTAGATGAAGACTTAGGAAAGATTATCGAATGTAGCAATATAGAGGTCATTAGAGGCCTTGGAAGGAGTGGTTTTAGTAAAATAGAGAAGATTTTAACCTGAAAGGAAGAAGTTCTAGAAAAAATGAGAAGTGAGAAATTTGTTACAGAAAGCATGAACACTCTTGAAAAGTTTTGCCGTGCCCGGGAGCCAAGACTGGAGAGTGGAGTCAACGGGATGAGAAGAAGGGTGCAGGGTCAAAGGAGGGCTTTTTCTTTTCGTTCAAAAGGAAGCTATTACAGTATGTTTGCTAAGGTGTGTGATCTGAGAGCGAGACATAATTGCTTACTTGGGAGACGGTGGTGGGGGAGGTGGTGGTGGTAATTACTGTGCCAAATCCCTTGAGCAGGCACAAAGTGATGGATCCACTGCCTGTGGGGATGAGGTAGCCTTGGAAAGGACAGATGATTCACGCACTGTTATAGGAGGGCAGGCAACGTGTGGGCACAACAGCAGAAATTATGCAAGATTTAGTTGCGGGATGAGAAAGTTCTTTTCTTAGTGTTCTTTTTTTCTTAGTAAAATAAGAAAGGTTATCACTTGAGAGAGGAGTGTATAGGAAGTGCTGGGGTGCAGAGTGAGGAAGAGTGTATGACACAGACTTGTCTCAGAAGGCAGGAGAATGAATTGGCTAGACCAACATGCTGGAATTCCTGGTTAATGTGGAGAATGTAGTAGAGAATTGTGGTCAGGATTTTAAAGTGGGATTAGTTAGAAGGATTATAGTTTTTTTTTTTTTAAATCTAACATTTAATATTGGTTTGGTTATAAACATGGAGTAGGCAGAAAGCTGAATTTAACAGGAATGCAGTTTTGCTGACTGAGCACAAGATGGAGAAAAAAGCAGGAGCATTGAGACTGTATATAGGGAGTGATTTTAGAGACAGGCTGTGGAATTTAAGCTGGGGAAGTGGGGCAGCAATAAACTGATGGACAGCACAAGAGTGATAAGACCAATGATTTGGATATCCTGGGGGAGTCAAAGCGTAGTTAGTGTTGAGGTAAAAGAAAAAGTCATGGGTTGTAATTAGAAAGTAGAGCACCTGAAGGTATAAAGTTATTGGTGATGAAAAAGGAGAAGTTATGAAAATGAAAGTGAGTGGATGAGATGGGATGTGTGAAAAGATCAAGGATCTATTAGATCTCTGTGGCTATGAACCCATCCAAAATTATTACAGAAATAGAAGTGGAGAAGCAGTGAGCAAGGGAAAGATTCTTACATTTAATGTGAGCAATTGACAGAGAGGAAAGCAGATCATTGCAATGAGAAGAATAGGGTTGTATAGCTGAAGTTTGCAGGGAAAAATTAAGATTATTCTGAATGTGAAAATGAGAGATGAGGAGACATACCTCTTCTTCAGGACGAAAGATATCAGAAAACAAATACCTACCACTTAAGAGAGCCGCAGGAGGTCAGTGATTGTAAGATCTACTTGAGATTTCAGTCAGAGGGAGAAGGCAATGTATTCATAGGAGTTGAAGGCTTAGGTGTTTTTATTCCTGACAGATCATGAGTTCCAGAGGGCCCAGGGGGAGGGTGTGGAGACTGGTGATGGAAAAGGAGATTGGGTTAGAGTGAAGATAGAGAAAACTATATGGGGCTGAAATCAATTCTGATGAAATCCATCAGAATTGATTCCTAGTCTTCTAAGGAAGGAATGGATGATTAATTTTAAGCAGAGACTCCTTGAACTGATCTCTGTCACTGAGCGGTGGTCTTAGAGGAAATGTTGAGTTTAAGTGATCATGAATATCTCACTAGGGGCTTGACTTTCACACTAGGTCTCCCTTCAAATCCCAAATTCATAGGTCCAGACTAGGGGAAGGGATTTTTTACCAGGAGCCCTTTAATTCTGCTTGTGAGATATGAAGGCTGGGGAGAGGCAAATCTTGCCAGTTTGAAGTAATCTCTTATTTACACAATTATGGAGAGAATAAGATCATTTAGGTAAAGAGGCCTCTGGGTCAGCCTACTTTCTGATTTTTGTTTGCTGATCTCAGAAGAAAACACTGGGACAAGATCTTCTGCTGAAAAATATTTGTTTAAATCATAAGCAGATGAAAATGCTTTGATACTCAAAGAATATTCTTGTCCTAGATGTTTTTAGCAGTTTATATTTAACTGGGTATAATTCTTCTTAAGCACCATTTTGTTCAATCTTTTGAAACCGAAGATTAGTCTTTCAATGAGAAATCTGCATTTCATTGTAAAGATGGAACACAATGCCTTCAGCTCACTTATTCTGTGGAGAAGTGAGTTTATTTTGGTAATATATCTTTAGTGAATTGTAAAAACAGTGAGTGTAGCAAATTTATTTCAGGAAAAACAGACTGAGAAGTGCACATGCATGGCTCAAGGGGCATGAAAGATATATATTCCATGTCCCATACTTCAAGTAATGAAAATTTCAGAGGTGACGTCAGTTGTCTTTGATTTCAAATTGGATGTCTGTGATGAAAGAACCAGTGAGGGGGAAAAAAGTAATTTCAGAATGAGAGATGATTGTAATTAGAGTCAGCCACAGATCTCTGTGCTAGGAAGATGTTCTTTTACTTCCTCCTTCCTTTGGGAAAATACAAAATCTTAAGAATTTTCCCATAAGGTCAGAACTGTGGTCATTTCTGCTTCAGATTCTAAATATTGTACTTTTGTGAAAATTGCATGGGAAAAGGTTCATGTTCTCTCCATGGCCTCAGCCTCATTCTCAAATAATTTTCTGGCAAGAAGGATCCATAAATATATTCATCATCCGCCATCTAGCTTTGACCATTTGATCACCATTACGGATTTTGAATCTATTCTCTTTTGTGCATTTCTGCTGCTATTGTCTTAATTTAGACTTTCAACATCTTTCAACTTTGATGTTACACTAATTTGTGAAAAGGTGACGATATTAGTCTGGATCAGTTAAGGAAAGGCTTTTTTGAGGAACTAGGGTTTGAATTAGGTATTAAAGGCTAGTTAGAATTTCGAAGGGTGTTCTAGGTGGGGAGGATGTTTTGGGTGAAGGAATCATGACGAGAATGCATAGGGCCCATTTGCAAAGTACCTAGCTGAGCAGTTGACCAGAATCCCCATTATGAAAGATGAAATGGGAGAGTCGGCCTCGGCCATAGTTGCACCCTGATTATCCTGTGCAGGAGACTGGGTATACTGGGAGAGTTGAGAACCATTTCCTTTTTCTATTTTTGATAAAACAGAGCTAATTTTCAGTTTCCTGATGTCTTAGACTACTCTGAGGAAGAAATTAAGGCTGGGATTATAGAAGATGATAGCTACAGTAAGAATCGCTCCTGAAGGACAACCCTGCAAATTGTAATGGTAGGGAGAGGGGACAGCAGTAACAAAATTTGCTACAGAGATCTACCAGCTACTGTATCTCTTAGTGCCAGTGGGAAGACATTTAGGGGTCAACTGAACATTACCTCCTTCCGCCGTCAGCAGGATTTTGGAATATTTTTTGTTCTAATGAACTTTTTGTTGTAATTGTAATTGCTGTAGAAGGATCTGGCCTGAGGACTCAATTTTACTACAATAAAATATTATAATTTAAAAAACCCAAGTCTAATAGAAGCCTAAGCAGAAATGTAGGTTCTAACAGAAGTTCTAATTTTGTCCAAAATTAGGACACCAAAAACAATCTGTATAAAAAAGACTTTATGCTAATGAAGGAGATTGTTTCACAGGTAAAAATGGCCAGTGGCACATTCAAAATGCTTAAAATCCATCATCTACCTTACTGTTTCCTGTATTGTGCCTAGTACCAAGCCTGATGGAAAGTAGGTGCTCAAGGAATGTCTCTTGAATGAATGAATACAAACTGTTATGGGCATGGGAAGTGGTACTTATAATATTTACTTGGCTTAAAATTGTTTTTTGTTGTTGTTGTCAAGTGCTAAGATTATACAGTAGAAACAGAGCAAAAATAATATGCCATCATCTTCTCTAACTTTTAAGATTCTCCAGACCAGGAAGAAGAATAATTTGGCTGAAGAATGCATAAAGCAAATAGATTCTGGACATTTCGTTCTGGCAAAAGTATCACAAACTTTTTGAAGGCATCATAGCAAGAGGCAAATGGAGAATATTCTCTAATAATAGTGTTTTGCGTTTATGAAAGAGTGTGGATTCTGTTTACCAAAAGCTTGATTTGAATTTAACAATGCAAATATCAAAGCAGAGTTATTTACATGACCCTGTTGGTCTTCCTTGTAATCTAATGCTTTTTGAGTTTCAAAGCCTTTTTGCTGTTGGCAACATCAGTAGGAAATATAATGTTCCATTGTTTGACCGTGGGTTGAGATTAAGTCAGGGTAGAATTTTATATATATGTAGCAGGCACAGGAGTTTGTGGTTTGAGGGTCTCATTCTAAAGCCACAATCCACTTGTGAAGAAATGGAGTTTCAGATAAGGAATCAAATGTGGATGGCTCCCACTGTAAACACGGTGTTGCTTGCAGGAACTGCAGCATTAAGACCATATCCAGCAAAGCCACAGGCTTGTACACAAAGGTCTGGTTCGACAGGAGAGTGAACAGAGGCTTCTCCTTGGCAGGCACAACTCGAACCTGCTAAAGTTCAATTGAAAGAGAAAAGGGTGAAGGTAGGAGAATGTTCTCCCTTCAGTGTTTGGGAGAGAAAACTGCTAGTGCCCTCCAGCATTCTGGGAAATGGAACTGGTTTTTTAAAAACTGAATTTGTAGTTATTATAAAAAGAAGTTGAAAAACACATGGTCATAGGAGCTACACTGGGATTCTTCTGGGCGAGGATGCTCCCACTTAGGTGAGAGGTGGACCTGGGATTATAGGTGGAAGGTACAAAATGAGAATACATCTTTACCCGGTGGTTTCTTTAGATCTCCTCCAGTAAATTCTGACATTCGATCAGAAAGAGAGGATGGATTTTCTTGCCTTACAGCTTCCGGGGAGACATGCTGTGGGAGTCTCATGGCTTCGAAATAATTCGTGGATGTTTTGTGAAACCTTTTGACCTGGCTGGGAGCCTGGGGCTTTTGAGCATTTGAGAATAATAGGCAGTGTTGAAAAGGAGTGGATAGAATGTTTTATTAATGGTAGCTATTTTTATTAACCGGAGTCAAGGGAATACCAGAAAGGATCAAAATTTAGGAATTCTTTGAGAAGCCTTTATTTTACATTGGTTTTATTTTACATTGCTTCAATGCTTTGCTTCATGGTATCACAGACACTGCATTTTCTGCCCTAACGAATGAGAAGGCCAAAATGAAGCTTTGAAATTTTGATGTGTTGTTGAAAGTGGAAAGAATGTGGGCGGGGGTAGAAGAAGGGAGGGAGGAGGGAGGGAAAAGGAGAGAGAGAGAGAGGCTAAGAGGTAATAGTAATTTTTTTTGAGAGCTGTTTCTTTTCCTACAGAGTTTATACTATTGAAATGATGTTCCACCACCATTTATCCCCCTCTTTCCTGGCCATACTCAGTTTATCATAAATTTTATCTATACTTCAATTTAATAGGTATATTTTGAGTACCAATTATGTATAAAGCATGTGCCGAAGTGTGTAAGGATTTAAAAATAAGATAATGTAGATTGTTGGCTCACAGTCCCTTGGTTGTCTGCCAGTGGTAGGTTTATTACCTAATCCACCTTTCATCCTCCATTCCCAAGATTCCAGGCCTAATATTTGTCCTTAGCACATGAAACTGTTAGAATTTTTTGGATATAAGCAATAGAAACTGGCTAATTTAAGCAATGAATGCTGGCTAATGTAAGCAAAAGAGAAATATATAGAAAAATATGCAAGTTGCTCTTGAGGTCAAAGAACAAGGTTTAGCACAGACCAGAAACTTGCAGCTTCACACGTACTGGATAGGGATAAGTACCCAACTGTCTTGTTGGGGTAAAGGGCCACCCCAGTAATAGAGAATTCTAACTACCATAGTATTATTCTCATGATTCATGTTCTAGGAAGGGAGCATCTAATTGGCCAGGTAGGGTCACATGACTACCCCCTTGGTTAGGGATAATGGAGCTTCTTGGTTAATAGCCATAATATACTATGAAACAAGTAGCTTGTTAGAAATTGGAATCTATAAATAAAGATGGACCAGATACTGGACAGTCGGAAAAACAACAAACACATATTTCCAGCCTCCAGAATGCTGAGATCAGGGTGCCATCATGGTTGGGTTTCAGTCAGGACTCTTCCTGGCTTGCCGATGGCTGCCTTAATGCTATGTCCTCACATAGCCTTTCCTTGTGCATGTGCAAGGAGAGAGAGAGAGGTATCTCTCTCTTTCTCTTCCTCTTCGTATAAGGCCACAAATTCTATTGGATTTTTATGACCTCATTTAACCTTAATTATCTCCTAAAAGCTCTATTTCCAAATTTGGTCATATTAGAGGAACATAATTCACAACACTTGTATAAGTTATTTAACTTTTCTACATCTCAGTTTCATTATCAGTAAAATAAGGGTAATAAGAAAGTATATATATTATTAATTAATCAAAAATACTTATTGTTCAGTCAATATGTGCTAAGTCCTAGACTAGAGAATAAAAAAGCAGAGAAAAATGCTCATCCTATAGGACTGTTGTGAACTATAAATGAAACAATAATATAGTGTTTAGCAAAATGTAGTGCTCAACAAACATTAGTTGTTGTCATTGCTAATTGGTAAGAGACACACCTGGTTGAACTTGAGTTTATCTACTGGATATAGAGGAAGTATCTCCTCCTGTCATATTATGGGTGAGATCCTGAGTACTGTGGTTAATGTGGCTTCAACAAGCCAATTCACAGGGCTTGAATATGCCCTGCTGTGTATGCTTCATTTCACTCAGAGAGGCAGGTCCAGCACTGTGGGGAACTCAGCTGTATCAAGATAAATGGCACGATTTTCCATAACTGAGATAGATAAGAATCATAAGGACTCATAATTGAGATGAATAGGTAGACATAAACACAGCTCTAATACATCAGATCAGCACTATAATAAAGTTATGAACAAAGAGCTGAGGGAGCACAGGAAAAGGAGATGAGTTCTGCTTGAAGGTGGGAAAGGCTTCTCAGAAAAGTCAGCTTTGAGCTTTCCCTGGTTAATTTTCAGATAAAATTTATGGGAGTAGTGAGGATGGTTTAAACAGAGGAAGCAGCATAGACAAAGATGCATGAATATGCCTGGGGAAGGATCAGAAACCCAGGGTGGCTGGAGCAAAGTCTGAAATCTGTCTTAGAGGTTACAGAAAAACTATCAGGAGGTTTGAAGCGAGAAAGTGTCCAGCAGTTGGGATGAAAGAAGCAAGTCTTCTGGCTAGGAGGCTGTGATAGAGGTGAGGTGATGAAGGCTTAGCAGTTGGCAATGAAAGAGAAGTAGACATGTCTGAGACATTAATGAAATTTAATTTTTGGAACTCAGTGGCTTATTAGATGTGGGAGATGAGAAAGTTTGAGGTGTCAAGATGCCTTTAATATCTTTTACTTTAGTATCAGAAAATATTGTCTGAACAGGAAATAGAGATGAAAGAGTGAGTTTGGGGAAGATAATGAATTCATGTTGGACATGTTGAATTTGAGTTTTTACATGGTTTGTTTATACAATGACTATGATAAAGAGAGAAGCGACCATAGACTGATTCGTAATAGAGTGTTAGCCTCAATTAGCTGCTGATAAACCTGTTAATCCAATTAAAAAAAAATCCCAAACACCCACATTCGAAAAAGTTGAGTTGAAAACTAATTTGAATATCTGGCTATAACTGAGTTGCCAACAAACTAGAAGGATAGAGCCTGACGTGTCGCCTGTTTCTGATCTTGCACACACTGTTTCTTTATTTAGAACCTCTTACCAGTATCAATTAAACCCCAGTTAAATTTGACATCTCTTAACCTTGCGTTGGATCAAACTCATTGCTACAGCAGAACCCATATGGCACAGAGACAGTTGTAGGCATCAGTTCATTGCTTATATAGAGATACTGGCTCGGCGCCAACCAGTAATCACTGCTTTTTGTTAATAAACATGTTTGCTTTGCAGTCATTTTATACACAGGGCTCTGGATTAATTAGATCGAAATCTGTCATCCATCTAAGAAACCACAAGAACTCACTCTCACTCTCTGTGCTTCTGAGGGAGTGGGAATGGCAGATTTTGGCAAAATTAAAAAAAAAATGTGTTTACTTGTTTCCATAAGAATTTAGCAGACTACCTAAATAACCAGTGCATGTAATTTTTGATAATTACTAAGGAACATAGATTGAGTTTGGGAATTAAATAGGTGAGACAGCAAAGGAATCAAGGTGAGATTTTTCTCTAGGATATGATTTAGTTGATTTTTTTAAAAAGCCCATTATGTTTCTGTATTTGTTTCCCTGAAAGTTGACAGATTTTGTTTGGGTGTGAAGATTTACAGAGTCCCTCTAGCCATCAGGTCAAAGGTTTGTTCAAGTTCAAGAAATAGCCACCAGGTGTTTTTGCACTCAGGTTTGAGTGGGAAGACAGGAGGCTGTCCAGGCAGTTCTGTAACCTGGCCCTGTAACCTAGTTCTGCCTTTGGGGTCTGCAGCACTGAGCTGCCTCAGGCTGAGACCCCTTCACCTGAGCACCTCCTGCTACATCACCGACAAAAGCCCCTTAGACATGCCTCCTGCTCAGTTCTTCCCTAAGCCAGTATTTCCAGACCGAATTTCTCTTACAGCAACAAATATTATTTGTCGTTTCTTGTAAGGGAGCTCACAAAAATTCAAATTCTAGAGTTCCCACCCTATGCATGAGGGTTACTTAGCTTAGTGCCTGTCACGCAATTGTTGAATGAATGGAAGATAGAGGTAGAAAGCAAAGAAACTAAACCCACTTCTCGGTAATGATCTCTGATATTTCTACTTATTGACATTAGAAAGGTTCAAATTTGCTAGATTCGTTTGACCTCTAAAAAAACAAACCTATGCTATCCAGAGTTTTTTTTTTTTAAGGGCTGATTAGCCTTGTTTAAATCACGCAGGTTGCTGCAAGCAAGAAATCTTGCATTTCTAACAATTTCCCATTCCATTTTTTCCAACTACTACTTTATATTTATATATATTAATTGGTTCACCATCTAGCTACAGTGAGTACTTAGAAACTGGCAGGTAGAGGTTGATAGATCTTTTCTTGCTTTTCAAGGCTGTTTCCTCAAACAGCTGTGCAGTGATCACACAGTAAACAATCCAAGGTCAATATTGTTAGGAAGTCCTAATATAAAGTAAACCCAATTTACTTACACTGATCACTGCTTCCAGCATCCCCAGCAAGAGAGGATGTTCTCAGTTTCTTTGCTCAATACTAAAGGAGACCTTAGTTGTAGTGTAGTTACCAGTGAAATTTTCCAGGGAAGAGGAGCAGGGGATGTAGGACAGACTAGGCAGTGGCCAAAAAGATGGGGACAAAGTGATAGAAGACTTCATGTTTCAGGTAAGGTAGAACAAAGAGGACATGAGGGCTGATCTCTGAAGCTATCTCAAGAGCCAAAATAGCTGCATGCAGTGTGTCAGGAAGCTAAATCAGGGTAGCAGAGTAGAATCAGTTCTGTTGCTGTATCTTGGGTCTAATTAGCTGATGTTGGGTAGACAAGAGCAAGTGGCCAAGCAGTGTTCACACAAAGCTTTTGGGAGCAGTGCGTGCTGGGACAAATGTTCTGACTTAGAGCAGAGCAGTGTGCAGATCCACCACCGTCCAGTGCACTTCAGGGCAGCGCAGAGAGAACTGGCAGGGCCAGGTGAGACTGGGTTGTGAGACTTACAAACTGCTTCAGCAGGGAAGCACTAGGTTCTCCTTTGACAAATCAGTGGTGTGACATAACAGTGACATGACATGGCAGAACCTGGGTTCCAACCCTATCCCGCCAGTTCAGCGTTAGCGGTGGTGAGAGGTGGCTCTTCCCTGTGGGCTCAGGAAGCCGAGTTCTAAACCTTGCAGTTGAATCTGTACATCAGGACGACCTAAGGTAAGGATTTGCCACATCCATTTCTCTGGCCAGTTTCTCCCTTGGCATTTGTGTGTGGGATCTATGCGTGGAGTTGACCGGGATTGACTGTCTTAAGCACTAGACCTTAGCTAACATCTGCAGAATTGCTTCTTTTCTAGAAGGCCAGAATAAAAGCATCAATCCTAGGCAAGCTAAAACGTACCTCTCACCAGCTGATCAAGGCCTTAATTTCTTATCAACAGGGTTTGAGGAAGACAGAGAGATGCAGAAATGCTGTAGTCTTTCTCATCTGTGGTTCCCTTCCCATGGTTTTAGTTACCTGCAGTCCACCATGGTCTGAAAAAATTAAATTAAAAATTCAATTCATAAATTTCAAATTGTGCGCTGTTCTTAGTGGCATAATGAAATCTCATGCTGTTGCACTCTATCCTGTTGGAATGTGAATCATCCCTTTTTCCAGTGTATTCACTCTGTATCCACTACCTGCTCATTAGTCACTTCGTATATGTCTCAATTATGTGTGTGTGTGTGTGAGAGAGAGAGAGAGACAGAGAGCAAGAGAGACAGACAGACAGAGACAGAAAGACCACATTCAGGTAACTTTTATCACAGTAGATAATTATAGTCTTCCTATTTAATTATTAGTTATTGCTGTTAATCTCTTACTGTGCATAATTTATAAATTAAACTTTATCGTAGCTTTGTATATATAGGAAAAACATAGTATATATAGCGCTTGATACTATCCATGGTTTCGGGCATCCACTGGGGGTCCTAGAATGTATTCCCCCTGCATAAAGGGAGACTGTTGTAATAGCAACTACCTCTCTTTGAATGCTTACTATGTGCCAGACGTCTTATTAAGCACTTCATCTATGAATTATATCAATAATTGATTGTAACACTTTAAAGTACAATATCATTATAGGTGAGACAACTGAGAATAGGCTGAGAATCATTCAGCTAATCAATGGACAGGGCTGGAATTTATACTTGGGAGTCTGACCCCTAACCCTGGGCTTGCTTATATGAACTATACTGTACTATCTAATTTCCTCTAATGGATTCAGTCCCAAAACTATGTTTCTGGGGTGAATCCTAGTAGTCATGAAGCTCAATAATAGATATAACATCACGTTAAGAACATAAGTATGTTATGTGAAATAAAGAAAATAACAAGCAACATTTATTTAAGCTTTTTAGCAAATACTTTGTGCTGGCTCTGCACTAAACAGACCTCTTCTGTTTGCTTATTCCTTTGGTAGTTATCTTTAAATTTTAATAAAAATGCTTAACAAAGTCCAAAATTAATCAATATTTTGTGATCCTCCAGAAGAGCATATGGAATTCATAGCAGTATACTGATAGCCTTTGCCTTCCTGGTTTCTTTGTTATTGTTATCTATATTTGAATTCCATCATGTATTTAACCATCTAATATTAGTCATTGTTTTGTCTTTTTAATTTTATTTCAGTCAATGCTTAGTTAGAATTATGGACACATTTGCCAATTTCTTTGCTCACCATTGTTTCTTGCAAAACATTGATTTCCTCTGGATTTGATTTCTTATTGAAAAACATCCTTTAGTCGTTCTTTCATCAAAAATGTTTTCTTAATCTTAGTCTAAAACCCTTCTTTTGATCTTAATTTTTAATAATAATTTAGTTGAATATGATTTATTTAAATTGATAGTTATTTTATCTCTGTTTTTTTCTTCCAGGTTTTTGGGACATAATTGACATATAACATTGTATAAGTTTAAGTTGTGCAATGTGATGCTTTGATTTCACATATATTGTAAATAATTACCAAAATAAAGTTAGCTTGCACATCCATCACTCACACAGTTATAATTTTTTTTGCGTGTGGTTAGAACTTACAAAACCTAGTCTCAGCAAATTTCAAATACATAATACAGTATTGCTAATTAGGTACACCATGCTGTATATTACATCCTCAGGACTTATTCATCTCTCCTCTACCCTACCACCCTTAAGCAACTACTGCACTGCTTTTTGTCACTCCAGAGTACTTTTTTTCCCCTACAGTTTTGTATGAATAGAATTATACAATACACACTCTTTTTGTCTGGCTTCCTTAACAGACATAGATCAATTCAGGTTATCTATTTTTTTTTCTTGAATAAACTTTGATAGTTTGTGTCTTCCAAGAAATATATACATCTTATTTAAGCTGTCAAATTTATTAGTATAAAAACAGCAGGCTTAAAGTTGTAACTATTTTTAAGTGGTTGATTTAGGATTTATGTAATGTACATCTTTAACTTATAGTTTATCTTAAGTGGCATTATACTAATTCATGTATCATGGAAGAGCCTTATGACACTGTATTTTCATTTCTTCCTTCCCAGGTGTTATACTTCTGTTGTCATAATTTTACTTCTATGTGGAGGGGCTAAGACAATGCTCTAACTCTTTTTTCTCTTTAACATCTCATTTTTTTCTTATGCTCATGGATTTCTGTTTCTCTTTTTTGAGTTGAAGTAGATATTAAAAATTTAATCTAGCAGTTCTGTGCTTTATAGTAAATGGGGATTGTCTTTTTCAGCTCAGATGACCATGCTGTTGGAAGTTCCTTAAAACTTACAGTCTAATGGGAGGAACCAATAATAAATATAAATATTCAAAAACAGTTACGATAAGTACTACAGAGATAGTATAGCAGTAGGTGTTTCTAATCTAGTCTTGAAATCTCTAAAGAAAGGACTTTTAAGCTGAGGCCTGAAGGGTGAATAGTGATTGGACAGAAGAGAGAAGATAGGAGTGGAGAAACTATTTCAGGGCTAGAAGATGATACATGCAAAAGTGAATTCAGGGAGTTGAAAGAAAGTCAGCACAACTGAAACATGATCAAGAGACAGACACGTGAGAAAGGACATTTTAAGGAGAAAGATGAGGAAAGAGGAATAAGATGTGGCGTGCACAGGGAAATGTGCTGACCCGGAGTGGACAGATCCACTATGGCTAATATAGCCAGCTATTCACTGATCTGATGCATCTTCACTTAACACTTATTACATTGTTACATGATAGAAACTGTGCTTTCTAGATCATCTGTATTTGATAAGAGGAGAGAGAGCATTTATTAATTTACATGTTAAATAAAGCTGGTATTTGTTTTTGGGTGAGGGATTCCTTTCCTTTTAATTTTTCGATTTTGAACTAAAGGTAGCTGAACCTGGGCACGTACAGTGTTGGAGGCACATTTGAAGAGCTCAGTTGTCAGCCTGACAGAGGGAAGGTTGGAAGGAGACAGTGAAGAGAATTATGTTCATGTTTAGGAGGTATAGAGTCTGAGAAAAAGCAAAATTACTCTCATATTTTTTATGCAGGTGAAATTTGGTTAAAATGAACACGAAGACCATTCCTGACCAATAGGTATTAGAGGATCAAAGAAAGCATTTGGTAAGTGCCAGGAATAGATCTTATGGATAAAGGACAGTGAGACTTAGTTTATTTTTGCATGCTGAGAACTTAACTAACAGACTCTAGTGCTTCATCTCTATCTCTTTCTGCTGTGGCTATGAATCCCTCCAAAATGCAAGACTTGGGGAATATGCTGACAATATGCTGGCTTTCAGTGATGGCTCTGCATAGGGTAGTGAGTGTGAAAAGATAAAATGGGGTGTATGAAAAGCACAGGTCTTGGAAGAGATGAGTGTGATTAAGAAAAACAAACTGGGGACAGATAGTCCTTCTTTCTTTAAATTTGTCCAAGTAACTAAATAACTCTTTCATATAACATCATGATGTAGATATATTGAGATGGCCAAAACATAGAATGCTCTGGTATTCAAATGAGAATTGTAGCTTTTCTCCATTCTTTTTGAATTCGCGCTATTTATTTATTTATTTATCTATCTATTTATTTATTTACTTTTATTAAGTTTATTGGGGTAACGTTGTGCATTTCTTTAATTATTTTCTTGGATAAATTCCTAGAAGTGAGATTTCTGAGTCAATGGTTTTGGAATGCTTTTAACATATATTGTTAGAGCTCCAGAAAGGTTGTACCAATTTACACGCCTGCCAGCAATTTACTCATTTTTTTTGAGAAACAGTTTATACAAAGTAAAGTGCAAAAACCTGAAGTATATTGTTTAATAAATTTTAACAAATGTATCTGTGTAACCACCATTCATATCAAGATAGAGAACGTTTCCAGCAGCCCAGGAAGTTCCCCCTTAAGGTACCCACTATATTGTCTTTTGCCACCAAAGATTAGTTTTGTCCTTGAACTTCATATAAATGGAATTATATAATACATACTTTTGTAAGTCTGGCTTTTTTGTTCAACGTATTATTCTAAAGATTCATTCTATATCAATATTATTTTTTTAAAATTTGAAGGTATTATTATTTTTTGAAGTCTGAGAATAGTATTTATTGTATAAATGTGCCACAAACATTTTTAACCCATTTTCCTGTCAGTGGGTATTGATATTGTTTCAAATTTGAGGCTATTATGAATGAAGTTGCTGTGAATACCATTCTACATGTCTTTTTTGTAAATATATTAATTAATTAACATTGAGTATATATTAAATAGTGGAATTTCTGGGCCTTAGGGTAGGTACATCTTTAGCTTTATTTGATACTGCTGAATACTTTTCTACAGTTATTGAGGTGATTTACACTCTTGATGTATTAAAAGTTCCAGTTGCTCTATATCCTCTTCAACACCTGAAAATCCTGTGCTAGCCATCTGTAGCTCTCTTCCTATATTTGTGGTGGGTTGGGGAGAGAATATTTTTATCTACCTTTCTAGGTTCTTTCAGTTGATCTAGTAATTAAGTTGACATGAGACAGATTAACAGAAGAAAATAAGTTTAATTATGTACATATCAGAATCCCCCCCCCCCAGCTGTGAGAGAGTTAGAGACCCAACATATCTGAGAGGTTTTAAGACAGAAAAGGAAAATGAGATATATGTGATGTTCTGAGCTAAGGATGAAATAAGGTGCCTGGAACTTCAGAGGTAGGAAGGTCATTCACAAGATGATAAGAAGAGCATGAGTTCAGTAATTAGAAGTTTGTCCTGAAATATAGATAGATTGTAAATAGTTATATTTGGTTTTATCTCTTGTATTGTGCAAGGCCCCAATTCAAATTCTTTAAGAGAGAGGTAAAGTTTCTCTTGATCCTGCAGGTCTCAGTTGACTTCAGCTATAAATAATCCATATGTCAAAGTGGTACATCTTGGGGAGGCCTAGTCTGAACCCCTTCAGTGAGAAATATTTATCTCCTCCCTATCTTGATTTGTATGCTTAATTAAGATCTTACTAAATTAATTAATTAATTCTCATATTGAGCCTTGTGGATATAAAGATGAGTAAGAATAAGCTCTTAAGAAACTTATAGTCCAGCAGAAATGACAGACATAAGCACCTAATGAAAATGTGTGATGAATGTAACAGCATAAGCATGTCCTTGTGCTGAAGCACATGGACATTCAGAGAAAGGATAACTAACATTAGAGAGTGGGAGAGAGGGAATGGCAAATAAGCTTCGCATTTCTACAAAAGAGATGATAGCCATAACCATAGCTAACATTTATTGAACAGATATTATCCTTGATACTGTGCTAAGTGCTGTCTCGTCCTAGTCAGTCTTTGGTGTAGGTTATGGTATTACTATGCTTATTTTATAGTTGAGTCAACTGAGGCATAGAGAAATTAAGCAACTTGTCCACAGCCTCACAAGCAGTAAGGAAGTTGGGATCTGAACCCAGAAAATCCCACTCTGCAGCATACACATGACTTGACATGTGAGTAGAGGGGTCTTGGGGAAGCCATTCTAGGCAGTGAAAGCTGCTGTACACAGGCAGGAAGACAAGATACAGTCTGGCAAGTCTGAGAAACCTCCAGCAAGAGGCCTGAAGGAACATGGTAATAATCAGAGTGAGAAGAAATTGGAGATGAAAGCTGGCAGGGGCCAGATCTGGGGTGAAGTTGAACCTATGAAGGCTTTTCACTGGAGGATGCCTCTCCCTGTGCCCCATCATCAAACACCAAAGAGTATTTAAAATGTTTCACCATGTTGTTGAATGAGCCATTTGGGCACACTTTCCAAATACTGAGCATTTGAGTTTCCTGGAATGGAGTGTGAAGAACGACTTGAAAGCAGGAGAGCAGACCTGGTTTCAGATAGGAGGCCTCCTGCAGTGCTTGCTTGCCCAGGACATTCTGCTTAACACACTCGTCTGCTGGTGAGACATTGGCTTTGAGACGAGCTGAGGGCAGTGTTCCCAAGATCTCTGAAAGGGTCCAGTCATACAAGGATAAAATCCATGCAAAGTTCTGATGTGCAGTGCCATGGTGGAATGCCAGTTTTTGCTAAAATAAGGATGAAGTTAAAAAATGCACACTGTGAAGCATTTGTCTGTTTAAATAATTTAACAGGTCTTGCATTCCTACTTCAGTCAGTTTCAACAGAAATGCTTCTCTGGGGGGTTCTCCTTGTGAATATCATCAGAGTCATCATGTGGAGGCCTGCCTGGTGCCAGTGGGCTGGGAGAGAGAGGGGTGGCGGGGTGTTGAAGGGGTGCTGGGTGGTCTTGGTGATGATGGGAAAGGAGGCAACGCAAAATATACCTTTGGGGAAAATGCAAACTTTTCTTGCCTGTGGAGGGTGTGTGTTAGTATTCAGAGACTGTTGGCCCATTGTTTGTGACTCCAGCTTTCTCAGCAGAAAGCCTGGCAGATGGCTCGCATTTGCATTAGCCTTCTGGAGAAGGAATTCGCTACCAACAACATAAGCTGCAGCTTTTCTTTTCAGAATTTACAACAAATTGGCCAGAATGGCAATTAAAAAAAAAAAAAAACAACAAAAAACATCAGCATCACTATTTCCACATTCCCTTTCTGAATAGGGTAAATGATTCCCTTTCCAACTGTGTCATTTGCACTTTTTTACCCCCAAATGTTTATTAAAATGATTTAGGTATTTCATTATGCAAAATGACTTTTATAAAAAGACCTTTCTTTTTGCCCCACAGTCACACATAATTTCTTTTGTCACTTGTTACAGAGTGGAGTTATGTGAAGTTAGGACATATTATTTGTTCTAGTCTCTATTGGGTAATTTATTACATTAAGAAACCAATAATTTTCAAATATAATCAGATTTAAGTTTTTAATAAGATTCATCTTCCTATTCACACTTGCTTAATTTAAGGATATTAAATCTGCTCAGGAACGAGCTGCCTCTCAAAGCCTTGTGTGCCCATTACTGGGCTTTATTCCTGATGTGTTAATAGGATTTAATTACATTACCTTCTTCATGCAGAGTCACAGTGCAGTAGTTAACTGTGATAAGCCAAGCAAACAACAGCCTGAAAGGAAGTGGTGTATAGTAGTTGGTTTATCGGCTTAGAAAATCAAGACGATTATTATTTTTAAATTGATGGTTGCATGCATTTGCATCATGTTTAAATGCTGGAAAGAACAAAGTTTCTCTTTCCCTTTAAAAAGAAAATCACTTAAAAAGGTTACCCACATAAAAGGTGAACAATAAACACTTAACAGAAACTACTTAATTGCCATTTATCTTTTGAATTGCAATAAGACTTTTACTATCGACTGCAAAGAGATTTATTTCAATAATTTACCCTGCTTTTCTTTCGCTTTTTACTATCACACCCCTGGTTTGGGGTTTGGAATTGTAGTTGTGTTCTTTGTTAAAAAATGATGATTTTAAAATGGCTCTTTTATACTGTCTTACACTTACTTTTTAAACTCCTGTACCGGTTCTTGTCCCCTGGTCCCCTTCCCCAGTCCCCCAATTAGTTTAATTACAGGCAGCGGAGCTTTGGCCTGATGAGAGGCTCAGGATGCAGTCTTCAGGAAATCTTGTCAATTTCCCCATCAAGATCATTTGCATCGATTAGAAGTGCTGACTTCTGTGAATTTCTGTTTCATGAGAACTTGACAGAACTCAGTACTTTTGCCTCATCCCAGATGCCTGTGAAATAGAAGAATAATTTTTAGAGCATTCCAATGAATTAAAGGGGGAAAAAAAAAGAACTCAGCAATATGCTATCTGGTTGAACTTTTCACTTCCGAAGTGATTGACAACTTCTGACACATTTTCATGAGAGATCACAGACCTGGCAAGCAAAATTTGAGATGATACACAGTCCTGTTTTACTTCGTTAAAAGTCACTATGAAGGTAGAAGAAAAAAAATATAATAAAACATTGGAGCTCATTTCCCCTCTACCTTGCCAGGCTCAATGGCTGGGCCTGCTAATCCAATTAATAAAGACAGAGTAACAAGAGAAACCAGTTTTAATTATGGACATGTACATGAGAGTTATAAAGAAAATTGTGGATCCAGGAAGTTCCCAGATAATTAAGGTTTATAAACCTTTTTAAACTAAAAAAGGAAAAATGGGTATGGGGTTTCTGGGCAGAAGAGGCAGTTATGGAAAGGTGAGGGGAGGAAGTACATGATAAATAAGGATTATCTTGTTGTACAGATAAAAGACTCTTGGATGATAGAAGTTGTCTTCAGAAATAGCTCTTTTCTTGGTAGAAGACAAATGTAACTTTCTTTTATTAAAGGTGAAATTTTTACTATATTTTTAGGCAGTTAGGAAAAAGGTAAAGAGCTTTTCCTGAATCTTCTGAATTTTGACTATCCTTAGCCAAAGACAATTCTCGTAACAAAGTAACATATTTTAGGGTGGCAAATTCTGCTCCCCTTCATCTGCTTGTCCTTTTGTTCTTTCAGGCCCGGTTCCATATGCATCTCTAAATTTCCCCGGTGATTATACTTCCTCTGAAGTTTTGTGGTACTAGTTGGATGCCATCTTTGTAATTCATTTACAAAATATTATCAAAAAAAATGATCCAAATTCTGTAAATTAGACTAAGAGGATACCTACATACAAACATATGTACAAGGTTTACTTACTTTCTGGAAGAACGTACCATTCGATTAGATTTGTTATCTACTATTAATTAAAGGCTAGGACTATGTGAAGTTATATGTCAAACTGTAGATCTGTGTCCAGTTCTGATGGAAATTATTTCTGTTCAGCAGATAAGTAACACTAAAGGTTTTGGTTTAGTGCCTTACACTGTATTAATTTAGCAACCTTATTTTAATATTTCTGTATTAAATTTCCTATAAATACCTACCTCCACAAGTCTTCTTTGAATTAGTTTTAGTGTTTTACTCTTTTCATCATTAGTTTATGAGCTCAATAAGTTTTCACATAGGCTTATTCTATTTTGTATGAGAGTTATGGATTTGTATTTTTTTGGGAACAGTATTCTTTGATAATAAAATAATAAATTTTTTATCGTCTTTAAAAAATGAAAATAGCTAAATTTGTATATCTAATGTGTCATCAGAGCTAGTTTATAAGCCATATACATTTGATAGTTTTGACTAATTTTAATCTAAAGTAATTCTTTTATGGCTTGATTATCCTCCTTGGTTAATAGGCATCTTTGTGCAGTATTTGTTTTTCTCCCCTAAATCCAAAACTTTTAAAAGGATCAGAAGTTGCTGTCACTGAAGATATGTGGGAAAATTGCAGTGATGTAGAAGCTGAGGGAAATTATAAAATAAGACTTTCTTAAATGCTTTCTTTAAAGTTGGCATTTGAGAATATATCTATAGCTTTTCAGGCAACTACTGTGGGTTTAGTTTAATTCAACTAACTTTTATTGAGCATATATCTACACCAGGCACTGCGATGGGGCCTAGAGATACAAAGGTAAACGGGTTTTAGTCGTTAGATTCAGATATTTACAGCAGAACAACAGTATATATAAGAACAACAGTATATATATGTTTTTCCAAGTTATATTATAGAGAAAAGACGATTAGTTTCATCTCCAGGTGTTAAGGAGTGACATATGGGCTTGTTTCCAGGACAAATGGCTGATCCTCAAGTTGAAAAGTTTTGGGGAAGAAAATGTCCAAATGTAGTAGTAAAGAACATGGCATACTTAGGGAATTGGTTTGTAGTTCAGCTTTAGTAGAGCGTGAAATTCAATGTGGAGACATGAGAGAGACGAGAGGAATTAACTCATGGAGGATCTATGGAGAATTTTGAATAATGTATTAGCTTTCTATTGTTGCCGTAACAAATTATCACAAATTTTGTAGCCTAAAGCAACAAATATATTCTCTAATAGTCTATCAGTAAGAAGTCCAGAGTGGATCTGAAGTGCTATGTTCCTTTTGGAAGCTCTAAAGAAGGTCCATTTCCTTGCCTTTTCCAGCTTCTAGAGGCAGCCAACCTTCCTCGGCTTATGACCTGCAACTCCACTGCCTACCTCCTGCCTTCATTCCAATGCTTGGTTCTGTTATTACATCACCTTTTCTGACTGACCTTCTTGCTTCTCTCTTATAACGACCCTTGTGATGACATTGGGCCCACTTGGATAAGTCAGGATAATAGTGTCCCCATCTTAATGTATTCACAGATTTCAGAAATTGGAATGTGGATGTCTTTGGGAGGCCATTATTTAGCCTACCATAAACAGTATATCAGTTTTTGAGAACGAATTTGAAGTCTGAGAACAGAGGATAGGCTGATATAGTGTTTTTCAAATTTTAGTGTGCGTGAAAATCAGCTGGGGTGTTTTTTAAAAACTGAAAGTGATGCTGACTCAGTATCTCTAGGGTGGGTTGGGAGCTGCATTCTTTTTTTAAAAATAATTTTAAATTTTTTTCAATTACAGTTGGCACATACTATTATATTAGTTTCAGGTATACAATATGGTGATTAGACATTTACATATATCACATCAATAAATCTTATACCCATCTGATACTATACATTATTATTATAATATTATTGACTATATTTCTTATGCTATACTTTATATCCCCATGACTATTTTATGATTACCCATTTGTACTTCTTAATCCCTTCCCCTTTTTCACAAACCCCTAATCCCTCTCCCATCTGGCAACTATCAAAATGTTCTCTGTATTTACGAGTTTGTTTCTATTTGGTTTATTTTATTCTTTAGATTCTACATGTAAGTGAAATCATAAGACATTTATCTTTGTCTGACTTACTCCACTCAGCGTAATATCCTTTAGGTTCATCTATGTTGTTGTAGATGGCAAGATTTAATTATATTTTTATGGTTGAGTAATATTCCATTGTATATACGTATCACCTCTTCTTTATTTGTTCATCTATCAATGGACACCCAGGTTGCCTCCATATCTTGGCTATTGTAAATAATGCAGCAATGAACATGTGGATTTTCATGTCCCTTTAAAGTATTGTTTTGGATCTGTTCAGATAAATACCCAGAAATGGGATAACTGGGTCCTTCTTTGTCTCTTGTTATACGCTTTGTTTTAAAGTTTATTTTTATTTTTTTGATATGAGTATTGTTTCCACACCTTTTTAAAATTTTCATTTTTATGAACTATTTTTTCCATCATTTTACTTCCAATTTGTGTGTGTTTTTTGATCTGAAGTAAGTCTCTTGTAGGCAGCATATGTAAGGGTCTTGTTTTCTTATCCATTAAGCCACTCTATCTTTTGATCTAAGCATTTAATTCATTTACATTTAAAGTAATTGTTGAAAGATATGTAGTTGTTGCTATTTTATTATTCATATTCTTGATCTTCCTTCTCCTCCTTTTATTATTATTTTATTATTATTATTATTATTATTATTATTATTATTATTATTAGAGTCCCTCTAACATTTCTTGGAGTAAGGTTTGGTGGTGATGAACTCCTCATCTGGGAAGCTCTTTACCTATCCTTCGATTCTAAATGATAGCTTTGCTGGGTGAAGTAGTCTTGGTTATAGGTCCTTGCTTTTCGTCACTGTGAAAATTTCATGCCAATCTCTTCTGGCCTGCAAAGTTTCTGTTGAAAAATCAGCTCACAGTCTTGTGAGAGCTCCCTTGTAGGAAACTAATTGCTTTTAAGGTTCTCTCTTTGTCTTAAATCTTTGGCATTTTAATTATGATGTGTCTTGATGTTGGCCTCTTCATGTTCAACTTGTTTGGGACTCTGCATTTCCTGGGCTTGTATGTCTATTTCCTTTGCCAGGTTAAGGAATTTTTTTTGTCATTATTTCTTTAAATAGATTTTCAATTCCTTGCTCTCTCTCTTCTCCTTTTGGTACCCCTATGATGCAAATGTTGGTATGCTTGATGTTGTCTCAGAGGTCCCTTAAACTATCTTTGTTCTTTTGGATTCTTTTGTCTTGTTGCTGTTCCAATTGGGTATTTTCTGCTACCTTTTCTTCTAAATTATTGTTTTGATCCTCTGCTTTATTTAATTTACTGTTGATTCCCTCTACTGTATTCTTCATTTCAGTTGTTGTAGTCTTCATTTCTGACTGGTTCTTTTTTTTCCTCTTGTTAAAGTTCTCACTGAGTTTATCTACTCTTCTCCTAAGTTCATTTAGCATCCTCATAACCAATATTTTGAAGTCTGCATCTGGTAGATTGCTTGTCTCCATTTTGTTTAGTTCTTTTTCTAGAACTTTGTTCTGTTCTTTTATTTGGATCAAGTTTCTTTGTCTCCCCATTTTGGCTGCCTCTCTGTGTTTGTTTCTTTGAATTAGGTAAGACTTCTATGTCTCCCGGTCTTAGCAGAGTGGCCTTATATAATAGGTGTCCTATGGGGCCCAGTGATGCAGTCTCCTTGCTCACCTGACTTGGCTGCTCCAGTTGTGTCCTTGTATGGGTTGTGTCTTGAGCCTTGGTGCCATTTGCACATCAATGAGGGGGAATTGACCCTCAGGCTGATTGGTTGTGAGTACTGACAGATGAGGTGCTGACCCTATGAGCAGGCTTCACTATAGAAGAGCTCTGGCACCTGCCTAGTCTGCCCTTTAGATGTGTCATCCTTGGATGCAGCCCTGGGTGGTACTCTGACTCAATCTGAAGCCAGCCCCAGGACTTCCTGGGAAGGGCCCCACTGCAGGCCAAGTTCACCTGCAGGCTGTGTCCTGCCCAGGGCCACCTGGTAAGACTTACCAAGCAATTAGCAGATGGCCACCACCCACACTGGGCTTGGAGGTGCCTTGAGAGGCCAAGTTGTGTAGTGGGGCTGCTCAGCAGAGGTATGGGGAGCGTTGAGGCCAGATGCTGCTCTTTTAGATTTTGTGCACCTTTGAGAGATTTTAGGAAAGTGTGCAGCATAAGCCAAGGCAGGCTATTTGTATGAAAAAGCTACTGAAGTGGTTTGGATGAGGCTGAAGGATAGGTGGGGTGGGGTCTCAGGGAATCACCAGGACAGGGTGAACTGTGTTAGCCAGGTTGATTAGAAACTCAGATATGGTGGCCGCCTGTGTCTGCACGTGGGAGAGAGGAGGGCTCAGCAAAGAAACTGTGGTTTTTGCCAGCACTTTGTCTCTGAGAAAGTGGGAGCTGCATTCTTTATAAGCATCCAGGTGATTCTGGTGAAGGTTGTTTGGGAGTGACTCCTTGGAAGACACTTCTAATGGCTGGACTAGAGAGGAAAGAGCTTAGAGGCAACTAGACCTGTTGGTAGACTAATGCAGAAGCACCCAGGAGAAGGTATAATACATTTTTTGATGATTAGTTAAAGTCTTTCAAATCCTCAGGAGTATAGCGTATTCATTAAGCATATATGATAGAGTCAGACAGATCTAGTTTTGTTTCTATTACTTATACCTGTCACCTTGGCAAGTTACTTTATTTCTTTAAGTCTCAATTTCTTTATCTGAAAATGTGAATAATAATATTTATCTTGTATTGTGGTTTTGAAGATTAAATATGATGTGTCAGAAAAGCACTTGGCAATGTGCTGGGCAAAGACTAAGTACTCACAAATAATGGCTATTTTTTTTTTTAAGAATCATTTTATCTAAAGAACACATGTTATTTTCTAGCAAAATGCTCAGTGTATTTCTAAAATGATTACTGAATATCTGTGAGTTATTCATCTGTTTGTTAATCAGTTACCTAAAGCTCTAGAGAAATCAAAACAAAGCATCAACAAAAAACCCAGGAAGAGCCCTTCCAAATACAGAGTCAGCCCATCTTTCTTCTTAAATCTGTAAGACGTTCCTCAGGATGTGCTCCTCTTTAGTTCGTCAGATCCTGTTTTCTAGCACTTTGTGGGCCCGAAGGTGATGATCAGCCTAAATGTGGAAAATGTAGAAAAAGGAGAGGGAAATTATTAAATGTAATGGAAAAGAGTGGTCCTTAGAAGAGACCACTTGTCAGAACATACATATAGAAATGATGGGAAACTCCACCTGCCAAATATTGGAAGTAATATTGGACTTTGAATTCAGAAACTTCTCTACTTAAAATTTACAGAGAACTTTAGGACCTTTCAGAGAAACGAGAACAAAACTTGTCTCAGAAGCAGAACGTTTCAGCTTTGCCAGCCAGGTGACTTTAGTGTTCACATGTGGGCATTGATAACATGGGAAAGTAGAGAGTTTCTTTGTGTTTATGAATATATAGATTAAATAATAGCCTTTTAGCACTAACCTGTGACCAGGTAGAGAAGCTTCTGTTTTGTGATTCAAATAGAGTCCCTGTTTTATTAATAAAGCAAAGAAAAATTGTCCTTAAGAGTGTTTCTGTATAATGAAGTCCACACATTTGCCTGCTGCAGAGGGTGGATTGGGGCTCAGGTTGTGCCAGGGGATGGGAGATGAAAGAGGAGCAAAGTAAAACCACTGTCCCTTCATTTCTGAAGTCTCCCTATAGATCATGAATATTGGGCATCATGAGAGCAGAATGAGTAAGATTAAGAAAGTGTGCAATAAAGCCCAATAACTGTGTGCCCTTACATTGGGCCAGTGGTGGTAGCCCAGTTAGTAGAACATTATTTGGTAGGAGAGCAAAGGGGTCACCTATATCAAAGTCCAGTGAGAATGTTTAACCTACTTAGAATAAGAAATTGCTTTCAGGTCTAAACTACCTGTTCACATTCAAATGATTGCTCTGCACTCCTTATCGACAACCGAGCTTAATTGTTTATTAAAGTCAGTTCCTAAAGGGCCTGTACTTGCCAACTTTTTGTTCATCTAGTTTATGAGATTATATTCTGAACCATATCAAAATTATTTTGGGGAAAATATTTCACAGTTTCATTTGAGATAATGTGATTGTACTGATTTTACAGATGAGGAAATTGAGGAACCAACAATTAAAGTCTTTGAGATCCTGTTTTAAGTTTGAGACTAGCAGTGCCCTACTAGACAGGAAATGGGAAACAGTCTAAGGAACAAGTGGTATTCGTATATTAGAACTTTAGCAATGAGATACCATGAGTTAATACTATTAAACCACAGCAGAAAAGTGGCTATACTATCTTTAATTAACTAGGAAATACTCTTCAAAGGCTTTAAGATACACTTATGGTACTGAGCTTAGGCAAGAAATTCAGAAAAAGAACATTCAGCAAGATGTGTCCTCAGTGAGAGGAGGGTACACCTATTTGGAAAATTTGATCAACTGGCTCATTGGAATTTGTGTTTCTGATGAATGGATTATCTCAACCTTTAACTGACCTGTCTTCTCTACTGCTGATGTTGCTTTTGGAAATTTCTCTGTTCATGTACACCTCACCACAGGGCAGAGAAGGAAGTTAAGATGGGAATCAGCAGTGGCCAGGGGTTAAACCTCTAACTGCAGATCTTAGGAGACTGGGGGAAGGAGGTTAAAGTACAGTCTGGGTGTTATTTGTTGTTCTGTGTTCCTGCTCATATCCCCAGTGCTATCTATCAATTGTCCCTGGGTTTGCCCCCTGAGGACACTCCAAGTGTCCTGGGTTGATCTGAAATGTAAGTCATACAAAGATGAGATGTCTCTTTTCTGCTTGTAAGTATTTTCCCCTGGAGGACTAAATTCACATTGCAAAGAAAAAAATAGAATGCTTTAACAGACGTAATTTTATCTTAGCAAACATTCTTGTGTGTGTATGTGTGTACACACTTGTAACATATTCTCTAAATATATTTTAATGACTTATGGAAACAGATAGAGAAGTGATTTGTATAGTCTTTTGTCAGGATAAATAGGTGCTAAGACCTCAATTTTGACCATCAATGCCCAATGCTACTTTTCTCCCTAATTAACTTTAAGGTGGAAGTCAAGAATTAGATGAATAATATTTCTATTCTTAGAGCTAAGAGATACTTGTTGATTTTTTAAAAATTAAATTTATTGGAATGATATTGGTTAATACAATTACAAAGATTTCAAGTGTACAATTCAATAATATATTATCTGATTATTGCATTGTGTGTTCACCACCCAAAGTTAAATCTACTCTGTCACCATATAGTTGACACCTTTTACCCTTATCTACGTTTGCCCCTTTCTATCTGGTAACCACTAAACTGTTGTTTGTGTCTATTAGGTTTTTTGTCTTGTTCGTTTGTTGCTTTCAGTTTTATATTCCACATATGAATAAAATCATATGGTTCTCAACTATTTCTGTCTGATATATTTCACTTAGCATGATAATCTCAAGATTCATCCATGTTGTAACAAGTTGTAATAGTTCACCTTTTCTTATGACTGAGTAGTAATCCATTGTACGTATGTACTGCATTTTCTTTATCCATTCATCTATCAAAGGGCACATCGATACCTGCCAATCTTCTCTTCAGTAAAGTCTTGTCTCTTTGTATTAGTACATGTGGACAGGTGATGACAAACAAAGTTAACAGTTTAAGTTGACTGACAGTACTGTTTAAGAAGTTTTATGGGACAAATAACTAATTTCTGATTGCCTAAGATGGTTGAAAAATAATTCTCTCTTTTTTCTTACCTCTGTTTCCTCTTTCCTGCTATTCCTCTGTCCCTACCTCCTTCTGTTTACAGACATTTGTTAAGTACCTACTAAATGCCAAACATATGTACCATGCCCTGGTGATGCAGTACTAAATAAGATAAATAATTTTTGTCACCCTGGCACTTGCAGAAATTAGTTATTCCAAGTACATATGTAATTAGTTAAATAAAATTGTGATACATGTTATCAAGAGAACTTGGGGTGCTGGGGTAAATATAAGAGGGTAGGACAGGAGTCTTTTATCTTCTCTTGGGACTCCTAAAAAGTGACATTTAAAATCAATCTTAAAGAAAGAGAAGGGATCTGGGCAAAGGTTTGGGTGTGGAGTGGAGGGACAGGTTGTATGGAAGAAAGAGATGCCTAGAAATAAAGAGTGGCACCTGTAGCCTCTGAGGTGAGAGAGAACTTGGTGTGCTAAAGAATAGAAAGACAGTGAAGACAGCAAGGGAAGAGGAGTGGTTGCAGATCACAGGGGCTCTTTTTGCTCTGGTCCTATAAAGAGGCATGTACTATCTTGGAGCACTGGGAAGTCACAAAGGCTTTATATAGAAAAGTGACAGGACCAGACTGGCACTCTTCAGAGATGGACCTGCTACAATATGGAGAATGAATTAGGGGAAGACTAGCAGTAAATTTAGGGGAACCAGACAGGAGGCTCTTCAGTTTGCTAGGGTGAGAGATACCTGGCCAAGGAGGGCTGTGGAGAAGGTAGAAGGAAGATGGAAGAAAGATGGATGACCATTTACAAAATCCAATATACAAAATCCAAACAGACACTATGATTGATTGGATGGGTGGATGAGGCAGAGGTAGATGTCCAGGAAAACTCCCAGCCTTTGTCAGTGTCGTGTCTTTGAACGTGGATGGTTGTAGTGGACATCTGGTTTATTGTCTCACATCTTACCTATGTTAGTCTTTGTGGAGTTTAAGTTGTGGAGTATTAGGAGTATAAAGTCTGGAGTTTTTTGGGCAATTCCCTATCCTGGCCACCTTCCCTGCTTTGACCACTAAGAGAGAGATGCCATGGAAGTTGGTCTGTGGTGGCTGAAACCCTGGATGAAGAAGCCGCGGGCAACATCTCTCATAGTCACCTTCTTTCTTCTCTACCAGCCCTTTCCACAGGAGTCTCTTCTTCAGTCTGGGACGTCTGCATTCATCCCTTCTTCGGTCTGGGACATCTGCCTTCATCCCTTCTTCAGTCTGGGACGTCTGCATTCATTTCTTCAGTTTGGACAATGGAAAGTGTGAATCTCCCTGACATCACACATGCTTCTTTGAGTCCCTGCCGTGGGCCAGGACCTTACATTTTCCCTCCTCTTTCAGTGTTTTCCCCACAGGGCCACATTTTGCCTTCAAAATGCATATCTCACTTGAGGCCACGGTCATGGTCTTTCCCTGGAAAATTATGGAAAGTTACTCTTGTCCATCAAGTCATTTTAGAAATGTAGAAAAATCTAGTTTTGAGGCATCCTTTAAGGGGTCATTTGCAAAATAAATAACCCTTTTCTTCCTAATTGTTGGATTCTCCAGCCTGCCTGGCCTCTTCCTCTGTCTTGAGTGTCTCCCGCTGTGCTCCATGCTGTGCTGTGTGGAAGGAGCCATGGGTGGGCTGTGACCCCAGAAACTGAAGGTCTAGAGCTGACTTTGGTAGGGCAGCCTGAGCACGTCCTGCACGTGCACATTGGAGGCTTAGCCCAGCACCGGAAGCTTCAGGACCGGCACTGTCCCTGGACGTTTTTGGTGGCTTAGTTTCCATCTTTGATGTTGGCGGAGAAAGGAGATGGACACCGAATAAGGCAGGAAGAAAACGGTGGATGCCTGTAAAATGTCAATAATAATAGTACTTGCCTGATAAGGGTTGTTAGCTATAATTATTCAGTTTAAAGAACCTGGGTTAAATAAAGTTAATCAGGTATCTTTCCTGCAGGACTTCTCAAGACCTTTAATTTTCTAAAATGATGCTCCAAAAGGGATACTTTGGAACCCCTGTTTGATGGCAGAGAGGAAGAAAAGTTGATTTGGGAAAAGACTGTAGGCTGAGCAGACACTTCAGGATATAAGTCTGGAAGGAAGGAGTCTGATAAAATGTCAAAGTGTGTTACCATTGAGGTGATCGTGTGGGGTAGAGAGGAAGACTGATCAGAAGAAACCCTCCCAGGCTGAGTCAGGCTGGAGACTAGTTAGGGGTGAAGCTTAGGAAGATGAAGGAGTCAAGTAAGATTCTTTCCCACCCAGAGAGAAACAGAAGGCCAGGGGAGAGTGCCATGTGTTTAATTCTCCATTCTGATTTAAATTCTGCTGCTTGTTGCCCACAGACTAACAGCATGCCTCTTGAGTCTCTAGGGCATTTTACAGTAAAGCCACATATTTTCTGAAGTTGGGTCAAGGCTGAGCATATGAAATTCCTCAAGTGTGAAATTCCACTTAACCCCATTAATGCTTATAACCCTGAGTAGATATTGTTTATAACTCACTTCTAGTTACTAGTGGATGTTTGCATTTGCCAACTCTTTTCAGATCTATCTCAAACTAAGTTTATTTTAGGGAAGAAAATGTGCCTTCCTGTCAAAAAGCTGAGAAGAACCATCCTCCCCCTCCCACTCCTATGGTTCGCACATTTGGCTGTAACTGTGTGTGTGTGTGTGTGTGTGTGTGTGTGTGTGTGTGTGTGTAAGATGGTATTCTGAATTTCATAATTCTAAGGATAGTAAAACCCTCATTTATAAGGGCATTTATAGCCTACCAAAGGTGTTGACATAATAATCTCTTTTTATTCTGGCCAACCACGAAATGAGTGTTATTTAGCATATCTATTTTTCCCACATACATGGTGAAGAAAGTGAGGATGGTATACAGTTTCCTGTGCAGATCTGTAGATGCTTCCCTGCCCCTGGGAATTTTCTAGAGCTTTTAAACAGAGCATCCATACATGGTTGGTTCTGAAAATAGTAAGACAATTATTTGAATTATAAGGAGAAACCCATTTATGTGCAAGTACAGTTACTGAATGATACCCACAGTATAAAGAGCTTAGTTATGCAGCTAGAATAATTTTAGCCCCTTCCTTCCTGCTCTCATATTGAATTATATACTGTAGCTGTATTTAAACACACACACACACACACACACACACACACACACACACACACACACACACAACTACAAACACGTGCTAGCAGTAAAGTCACAACATTTGCTTTAGTTATAAAATTTTTTCAATGGTCTTCGAGTTTCTCTAAGTTATTACTCTAGTTAATATTTTAGAATCCTTTGATAAAAGTACAAGATATAAATTGTTTTGAGTGCTGTTCAAGTGCACTCTACAATGAATTAGAATCTCTACATTTTCTGCAAATGAAGAACTCTGTTCTGGCTGCTACCTAGATTTTAATTAGTGAAAGTCTGTCCTCTCACTCCAGACATATTTGTGTTCAAACTCAGAGGCTGGTTCTATGGAGCTGCATAATCTTAGGGAAGTTGCTTAACTTTTTGAAACCTGTGGGTTCATCTGTAAAATGGGATTAAATGTAGTGTGGGTTTTCTAATAAGAAGGGTAGCCCATCAAGTCTGTGTGTTTTACTTTATCTCCAGTTTCCTTCATATTACCTCCATAATGACTTAGTAATTCTAAAGGGCTAGAGCTCCCAGTAAAATCACAACCCCAGGGGTTAACTCTTAATTTCTTCAGTACTAACTTGACTGTTTGGTTTCGGTGTGAGGATTGAATATACTAATATGTCAGATCTTGCTGACAGTGAGTACTCCATGAACATTTGGTTTTCCTTGGGTTCTAGTTTGTTTGGATAAATTAGTTTTAAGGCCTGTTTTAAGTATTTTATGTAGACAACTTGAACAAACACACTATCACTTACCCCACCTTATACTTGCACAGGATTTGTTATTTCTCTGCAGGCTGTAGATGGGTTGGTTGTTCATTTGAAGTTTACAGCCACTTCGTGAGGTCATCCAGAGGCATTTTAATCCCCTGGTCAAGGCTGCAGAGGTGGGTTTGAAGGCCACACCTCCTCCTCCTCCGTGGCGTTGCTTCCTAATAATACAAGATGGCCGCACCGACAAGAAGGGATATCTCCTTTCCTTTTCATCTGAGGACCATGAGTACAGAAATTTTTCAGGTGTTCTTTTGGAACCTTCCGAACCAAGATTAATCCACATTATTCCTCTGAAAGGAACAAAGGGGGAGGATATATGCTCTCCTGTTCGTGAGAATTGCCAGGGCTCTTTTTTTTTTATTATTTTTTAATTAAATGAGGATGGATGCCTTCACTCATCCATCCTCTTTTTAATTTCCTATGTTCAATTTGATTAAGATGTGTTTCTTGAAGATATGTGCTATCTGGTTCTTGTTGTATAAAAAGTTTAATATCTTTTCCCCTTTTATTGGACTAGTAAGGCATTTGACATTAAAAATAATAGCTTTGAATTTTCCTGTTGCTGTCTGCATTCAGTAGGGGGAATATTAAGAATAGATGAAAAAATTCATTTAGTTTCTTCTCTGAAGGGTCCTTTCAAAGCATTATACTTAACATGATCTACTCTATAATCCACAGATGCATAGAATAAATAAAATAGAATGATAACATACGTTCCTTAGTGTCTAATCCAGGAAATGAATGTCTCTTGAAGAAATATGGTTGCTAATCTTTTAAAAAGTCACCGAAAGCTTATTTCTTCCCTTTGTGTTTAGCTGAAGTGAGCATGTGAGTTTATTTTTAAGGAGTGGACTTGTTAGAGGCCTTAAGAAAACAATAATCTGTTTTACTAATTAAACAGCAATATTAACACAACCTCTGGGTTGTGTCCTATGCTCCATCCCAAGCCTTTGTTTTTGGACAAAAGCTTGGATTTGGATTCAACTTCTAACATCTTGACACCAGTGGGAGGAAGAAGAAGAAGCAAACAGCTGGCTGGGGGTCCTGCACTGAAGCACACAGGGTCCTAATAAGATTTCCAGTCATGCTAGCGTCAAAAGGAGTAGAAACTTTTAGGCAAAGGCATTATGGGGTGAACTTTCAAGTGCAAAGGGTAATCTACTAAATCTGTATATTTTACTTTATCTCCAATTTTCTCCACATTGGCTCCATAATAGCTTAGTCGTTTCAAAGGACTAGAGCTCCAGTCGAATCACAAAGCCAGAGTTTAGGTCTCAGTTTCATCAGTACTAACTTCACTGTTTGGGCATAAATGCTCATGGTAGCCACCTTTCCACAACAGCCCCCACTGAGCCCTGCCTTCTGGTATTGACACCCTGATGTAATCACTTCTCATATTTACCAGGGAGTCTGTGTGACCAATAAATTATGCAGAAATGATGGTTCTTCACTGATGAGATTAGGTTATAAAGACTGAGACTTTCATCTTTATGGCTCTTTGCACTTTTAAGTCACCTGTTCTGGGGGAAGCCGACAGCTGTGTTGTGTGAGCAGCACTGTGGAAAGACTCACATGGAGAAGACGTGAGGTCTGCTGAAACCTGCCTGAGTGAGCTTGGAAGTGGGTCCTCCACGCCTGTCAAATCTTCACATGGCTGGAGCCCCAGTCAGCATCTTAACTGCAGCCTCGTTGGATCCCAGGTCAGAACTGAGTAGCTCAGGGGCTCCTGGATTTCTGACCCGCGGGAACTGTGTGAGATAATGTTTGCTGTTTTAAGTTGCTAGGTTTGGGGAATAATTTGTTATGCAGTAATAGATAAGTAATATGTGTTTCTCATTGGCAAAATGGGTGTAGTAAGAGTAATAGTACCTACCTAGGTACTAAGTGAGGTATTATACATAAATGAAACAGAGTTAAATGTTCAAGAGTGATTATGATTATTATTAGCAGTGTGAGCGGCCAGTAGACTCTTCTTTCAGATCTAGAAACAGTTCTGCCCATGTCAGTGTGTCAATATGCCAGGGCGTCTACATCTCCATTTAGCAAATGCTGTTCTTTTCTTTGGCCAGTCTGGCCCTGCTTCAGCACTGCTTCTAGAAGAGGATAGGATTTAGCTAACTTATCAAAGAGTTTTTGCTGAGTCCTTGCCTTGATGTGTCCTAGACTCTGGATCAAATCAGCCTGGAAAATGAGCCCTGAGAACAAGAAGTTTGCTTTGGAATGGAACTCTTCCCATTAAGTTTTCTCTTTTGATAAATTTTTCCATTTTGAGACAAAATGGAGAGTACGTACCAACGGAAGTGGTAAGAGTCTTAAATGGAGTCAGGGGAGTGAATCCAAATTTAACTTTTAGTAAAAACACAAGAAAACTCTTTGACTCTTTTCTACCTTATTATAATTCATTGTAGTGAGATATCAGTATACATTTGGAACTCCGTGGTTATGTAGTGTCGATTTTCTTCTCTTGGAGAAAGAAAATGCAGCTATTCTCAAATATTTATTAGGGAGGTGCTCACTCCTGCTTTTTTGGGAAAGTTTTCTTGGTTCTAGCTTATAGCTCCAGGAATTGTAGGAGAGGAAAGGCACACCTACTTAGCTGGCAAATGTAAGAGAATCTACCTTAGCAAGCAGTGGGAGAAACAGATGTCACATGTGGATGTCACAGATTGCTCTTTTGGTTCTTTTAGAATTCACAGCTGTTTATGCTATGGATGCTCAATACCCTTTAATAAAGGTGTTATTTTCCTCCATAGTCAAAGGTTTTGGTGAACAATGGTCTTTGCTGTGAGAGGTGTGGAGGATAAACAAAATAACTTTCACGGGAGAGTAAATTGAAGCACTGAAAAGTTACATTGTTTATCTCAAGGCAGATAAAACTAAAAGCCAGGGACTTAGCTTCCATAATTTTCTACAAGTTGAGTCTGTTTTATTGTTATCAGTGCTGCTATTTTTAAATCAATGCAGCAATCACATGACAAATGCCATAGAGTGTGGAGATAGATTTTTTTTTGTGAATGTGGTATCATTTTTAGTTTATATACTTTAATTAAATATATTCAACTAACTCCTAGACTAAGGTCTATGAATCTTATGGTTCCCTTTCATCTCCAAGTCATTGGATACAAAAGATGCTCTGGAATACTCTAAAGATAATAGAAAATAATAGATTTACCAAGAATAGACCTAGAAGGACAAGATGCAAAATAGTGAACCAAGGAGGGAAGGTGGTTCTGTAATCTTTAGGTGGAGTTGTGGCTTGATTGCTTGACACAGGCTCAGTTGTGTTCCAGTACAACCCGAAGGCTCCTATTTCCTTTCTCTTCCTCTGAGTCATTGCCCAGTCATTAGCTGAGAGATGTTTGCCCTTGGGCAATTCTTTTGTGACATTTTTAAAAATAGAGCCTGATTAAAAAATATTGTTTAATTGTACACCTGAAACTTACTGGATTTTGTTGATCAATGTTGCCCCAATAATTTTTAATGAAAAAAAGAAAATCTTTGTTTATTATTGAAACATGGCATCTCTCTCTCTCTCTCTCTCTCTCTCTCTCTTTCTTTTTCCACTTGGGTGATGTTCATGTAGGTGTAAGAGTCACGGGAGTGGAGACACTAATAGAGCTGCTAATGTCACCTTCTTAGAGTTTTCTACAGCATGTCCTGCAAAGTAGTCTTCCTTACTATTCTGTTTCTCACCTCCCAGAGTGCTACCAGTTTGTCTTTCATATCTCGTGTGTGTGTGTGTGTGTGTGTGTGCATGTGTGTGTGTGTGTGTGTGTGTGTGTGTGTGTGTGTGTGTGTGTGTGTGTGTGTGTGTGTGTGTGTCTGTGAGAGAGAGAGAGAGAGAGAGAGAGAGAGAGAGAGAGAGAGAGCCTCTCTCCTTGAACCACTTAACAAAAAGCTCTGACTATTTTCTTTCCTTTTGTGGGATTTGGCTAAATTGGGTCATATGCTCATGTCTGAACCAATAATTCCCTTTGGCCTCTACCAAATGTCATCTTTTCAGCAAGGCCTTCTCTGACCTCTCTAAAATCACAGCCCCAACTTTGTAGCTTTGTTGCTCTCTAGTTCACTTACTATCATGTAACTATCTACACATTTTCTTTAGCTTTCCTTTGTTTGCTCATAATCTTTATAAGTGCAGAGATTTGTCTGTTTTGTTTCTTGCTATAGTTCCAGTGTCTAAACAGTACTTGACTTAGAAGTCATTTAATAAATATTGATGGATTGAATAAATGAATGAACATGATGGCCAGGGGGATTTCATGGGACTGCTGGCTTTGGCTTTTTAAAAAAAATAACTTTATTGAAATAAAATTCACATACCATACAATTCACTCATGTGAAGTGTACAGTTTAGTGGCTTTTAGTATATTCACAGAGTTGTGCAACTATTACCACAATCACTTCTAGAACATTTTCATTACCTCCCGAAACACCTCCCCACCTTTCATCCATTATCCTCCAACTCCTCCACTCCACTCAGCCCTAGGCAGCCATCAATCTATTTTTTTTTGTCTCTGGATTTGCTTATTCTGGACACTTTAAAATAAATGTAATCATACTACATATAGTCCTTTGTGACTGTCTTCTTTCACTTAGCATGTTGTTTTCAAGGTTCATTCATGTAGCATGCGTCAATGCTTAATTTCCTTTTGTTGCTGAATAATATTGCAGAGTATAGATGTGTCACATTTTACTTATCCATTCATTAGTTCATGGACTGGCCTTGGTTTTTAAACCAGTCACTATTAAGGGGGATGGGTTTGCCATGATTGGCTGCTAATAATCCTGACCCATCTTCATGCCATTTCCTCCAACCGAAGGCAGGGACGAAACAAATGCTAGTGCTCGCCTACCAGCAGATCAGTGCTGTGACACAGAAAGTGTCTTCTTTTTTCCTTCCACCTTGTATCCTCATATTTTCTTCCTTGCTAGTCGTTATTATTATTATTATTATTATTATTATTGCATTAAAACCATAGTAAGGCTAGCAACAGAGTGAATTATATTAGCTATGTCTTCAGTTTAATTTCTTCATTAAAAAACCCCATTTTTCAATGGACATGAAGGTGTTATTCTGAAAAACTACAAAAAAAAAAAAAAACTCCATTCACCTAGGATGTAAAATACTTTCCCAAGGCAGTCTTTTCTTAATTTCCTGTGTTCTATCTGTTGGAGGCCTCGCTGGTGCAAAGCCAATATGAGCTATGTTATATTTCAAACAAATGCCGTTTTGTTTTGGGGACTGTGTATTCTTTTTTCTTTTCCAAGTAATTAAGCCAGTCAGGGGAAAATATCAAATGTCATTGTGTACATTTTTGTTCTCCTTTTTCTCTCTGCTCTGGGTTGGGACATTCTTCTCATCCAGAATATTTCCAGTGTTAACTTTATGTAGCAAGTGTGGACATTGTCCACACTTTTTAATTCAGTGGCAGAAGCTTTGGGAAAGCAACATGTTACTTGTAGTCCAAGCAAAAAGGTGTAAATGGCTTTATCGAAGATCAATGTGCTTTTGTGAAATGTTGCCCATTTCTAAGTTTGTGTTTTTGCACTGATGAGTGCAAAGGAGGCTTACATCTATGTGTCTCTGAGTTCGAGATTTTATTTTTTCTTGTGTTTTCTACCATGAGCAAAAGGTTAAAGGATCATTCAGTGTTTTGTTGACTCTTTTGAAGACAAGAGGGTGGCTCCCCGCACCCGCACGACAAGAGTTGAACTGGCACTGCGGAGTGCAGTTGTCACCCTCAGCAAGGTCTCACGAGTGAGGTCAGCTTTGGGCAGACTTTTGGGAAGGTGTTTGAGGCTTCAGAATGCTGTATAGAACTTGCCCTGTTTTCCAGAAAGCAAAAGAGGCCCTGGAGTGTGGAGTCTGGTCAGTGTGGAGGGCGGATGTCCTCACGTTGTCCGGAGTGTCTAAGGCACCAAACTGAGGTCTCATTCTGACCATCACTCTAAGAATACAGACAGGTTTTAATTAGTCAGAGTTCTGGTGAAAGATTAACTGTGAGATTGAATTTGTAAAAATTTATGTGCTAGTTACTGTTAATCTGAGAAAAATCAGGATCATTTGTAATGACTTCATTTGATTTGTACAGATTTCTACGAATTATCACATTTTTCCTGTGCTGAGAAACTAGATATTTCCTCATAAATTTCCATCAATGTTTTAAAAAGTTTAATCTTCGCTTTAAACCTAGAGATAGCATAAATCTGAACAATGAGGTGTGGATGATGTTAGCTGTGTCACAGCAAGGTCTTAATAAAAGAGAGCACAGAAGAGGGCCATAGGGGAGAGAGGACTGGAAAGTGTGCCCCAGGGCAATTTTTAAATGAATCAATGCCCAAGGGTCTTTTTCCCCTTCCCTTCCCTTCCCTTCCCTTCCCTTCCTTTTCCTTCCCTT
>PVKZ01002211.1:0-232500 GCA_004027375.1 Macroglossus sobrinus
TAGGAAGTTTAATTGTCTTGCAATTTAGCCACATGTAAGTTTAGATTTTTTATTTAATATTCAAAATGTCAGTCATGAGATTTCCTTCGGGGCAGTCTTAGAGCTTCCTGGTTTCTTCCAAGACATTAAGCTGGGAACTTAAAGGCCTGAGCTCATAATTTTCTTTCTCTAAGTCCTCCACCACACTTAAAAGTTCAAGGTCTTCTTCCAAGCTCACTTAAAAGCAACCAACCAGTCTCACTATACTCCTTACGTTCACATATGTTATTCCATGCCATATCATTAGCCACTCAAAGTCTTGCTTCTGTCAGCACCTGATTATCATGTATTGCCTGATGCTAACGAGATGAACTAGCAGATCAGCAATGACATGCGTGGGCTGTCACGGTTCATGCACCAACCTTCAGAGCATTAAAAAATGGCTACTACTTTACTTCCATCTTCCAGATTTCACATAAATTTCTCCTACTCCTAACCTGGAACCACAGAGAGAAGAAAATTCATGGAAGCACAATTCCTGCTTAGCTGACAAAACTACCACTTAAAGCACCTTCCATGCCAGCCAGTTCCAGCCAGTGAGCCGACATCTTGAAGATAAAAAACTGAATGCCCCATTGGTTCTGGAAATGATCCGGAGTAAAATGTGGTTGATAGACATAAAAAAAAAAAAAGACACATATTAATATGATGCGTTCTGTGGAAAGACAAAGAAGAAAAACTAGCACTTTCTCTCACACCCAGTCTAAGACAAAATAAGTCAGTGAGAGTATTTGCTGACTCACTGAATCCAAAGAGCTCCATGCCACATTCTTAGTTTTGGAAAGACACTGTGTTCTGAAGGTTCTCCTTTTGCAATCTTTCTTCCGCTTGTTTCTTAAATTCACATTGCTGCCACCTTAGAACAACATCTATACTTTATTTATGGAAAATAATGTGTCCGCCTTACTGGTTTGCTGTCCTCAATATCCCATTGTCATTCATCCTACATACACCAGCAGATTCAATTTACTCTAATTTTGTCATTTGTCTCCTCATAATCCATGAATAACCCACTCTCCAATCCCCATTCCCTATTGACAGTAAAATGCCCTCAGTCCAATCAGGATGCTTTTCAACTTTTGTCCTGTAACTACACTATAGTAAAAACTCATCGCTTTGATAGGTAGTAAAGAGCCTAGTACTAGCTAGAGTAGCTAAGACTCTACAAAAGACAGATTTTTCCCTCCACAGGAAGACTCTGACAAGTTCCGTAAGTCAGTATGTGGGTCAGATTCTGCAGCTTTTGACGTACCCTATATGATCAAGTGGACTGCACAAATTCAAACAGGTCAGAATTTGTGATCATAGCTGTTCATTAATGCAAAAAGGGTGAAGGAAGAAAAACAGCTCTAAGAAGGCAAAGTCTAAAGTCAAACAGGTCACACTCTCAAAGATAATTGCACTGAAGTACAGATATTGAGCCAAACCTTCAGGGAAGGACTAAAGCTCATTTTTCTCTTCTGCATTTTGTACAGCCTGACATGGGGTAGCTACCTCTGATCACCCAATTACCATAGTCAGAACCAATTTAAAAATATGGAGTCCCTCTACTGATTGAGCGAGGGGCACCATGAGGATGAACGTGAGTCTCAGTTTGCATGGAGCAGTCATAGTTTGTACCTGCTGTCCCTGCATCACATACAGTTAGCAACCACTTTCACTTTCAAAAATGGCCCCATTTGGAAAATAAATTATATGTTCATTTTATACTTAGATAAATATACTTAGATGATATCTCAGCTCCTGCAAGACTGAACTAGTTATACACATCTTACCTTCAAACCGATTCACATGAACTTGAACTTCTCTTCCTAATTTTCATCTTTCTGGTGATTAACATCTTTCAGTGCCAATTCATGTTACTGCCCCTCAGTGATGTCGTATAATGTTGTTAGTCTGGGTGCTATTCCAGGCTTTGTTGCCATTGTGTGATCTTAGGGAAATTACCTGTGTATCAGTTTCTTCATCTTTAAATAGACATAACAGGTACCTACAACATGAGTTTATTGTGAAAATTGAAATTGGTTAATATAAGAGAAATGTTCAGAACGGTGCCTGAACATAATGTGCTGTATAAATGTCTGCTGACCTTATTAGCAGCAGGATCACTGATGAGCTCTCTTTACCTGACCTCACCCAGCATTCTCATTTGGAACTTGACTTGTTAGTTAAATCTTTACTTGTGGCTACTTTGTTTCCTAATTAAATTCTAATCCTAATGACAGGGACTATGTCTTATTATTGTATTCCCCAAGCACCTACCACAATACCTTGTAAAGATTAAGAGCTTAGTAAATAAAGATAATTGAAAGATAATCTTTTAAAAATAATTCAGTATATTTAAATAGAGTCATTGGGCAAAATATTAATGTTATTTCATGTGTGGGACTGCCTCCATCTCGAGATTTTCCATGCAATAAAAATTTAGCCATAACTTTACAGGAATTGGTATCAGTCTTAGTACCATCCTAGGATGGGTACAGGGTGACATTTAACAATACAAAAAATAATATCCCTATCTTTGAAGGATGCACAATCTAAAGAAAAAAATTAAAAATACAGTTTATAAACACCTAAGTTTAAGTAATAAAATCATGGAAACAAGGACATCAAAAATACAAGTGAGTAAGGGTATACACAATCTTAGTTCTAAGAGATATCACAGGTAAATGAAAAGCTATTATTTTCTGCACTATCCAATTTATTCCCAAATACATACATATTCCATAATTATTTTTATCTTTTGAATCAAAATACAAACCTGCCAAAAAGAAAAAAATCGATATTCTCCTGCCTTTGCATCTTCCAAAGAAGAGCAAACTATAATCAATTAATAATAGAAGTTAGATTTTTAAAAAATCACTGAATTAAGGATGAAGTCAAGATTTGTCACAGTGTTTTAAAATATTACTGTCAATATTAACATTTAGAGTAACGTTCATTGTACTTGAAGAAAGGGGGAGAACAGGTGGTGTCTCCTAAATTCAAGAGAATCTGATTGGTTTTATATTTGTCAAGTTAATAAAAAGTGGATTTATAATAACTGATTAAATGTTACAAGTTGGATATAAACTCAAATTTTATTTCCCATAGATGCATATGACAAGTAAAAATATTTCCTGCAATAAATAAAAAACGAGCCACCATAAACTCAAAATTAAATGTTACATAACCACATATCGCTGTAGTTAAAAGTGAATCTAGAGAACTTCTATGAGAAGGAAGCTGCTTGAACCCACATATATCATATGTCTTCCTCATAAAACACTGTTAAAATTATAGTTAAGAGATACATATTTAAGACATAAACCCCAGAAAGCTAAATTCTAGGCCAGCAATGGAAAAAGCCAATCAATAACCAACCTGATTTATTTTGTCCTGAAAAGGCAGCATCAGCTATCTCTAAGAGTTAAAGGATGTTTACAGAGTAGTTACATCATTGATCCTTCATCAGTAGGGAATTATCTCTCAGCACCAAGGGGACACAAGGTGTTTACTTTCTGAAGAAGATAAACAGAGGGGCTCTGGACAGGAGCACGCCAGGCCCAGTTAAGAGGCTGTATTGAAATGGGAGAGAAGAGGAGGAATTAAGTACACGTATGCATACCTAAACTTCAAAAACTTCATTTAGAATGGGAATCAAGGTGAATTTTTAAGAAAATGTTATATATCTCAGAATGTTTTCTCTTAAGATTTTGCAACTATGAATCAAATTAGCCACTCAACATCACTGTTAAAACATAGACGTTAAAGGTTCATTGTATCAAGCTGCAAGGACAGATACATGTAACTTCAGTGGCTGCAAAGGACTCCACTACACGTCTCTCCTGCTCTCTCCACGTGCCTTCTCTGTGCAACAGACACCTGCACACATGCTTGGATGCCAAAGGTGAAAAAGTGAAGAGAGGTGGAAACAAGAAAACTACTATGATGAAAGGGAAAAAACAATGTAAAAAGTATTCATGAGACTGACAAAGGTAGAAATTTTCCTAACCAAAATTTAGTGAGGTTATAGTGTTCTTAATGGAGCATACTCTGACAGTTCTCTTTAGAGAACATAAGCACCTAGTTTGGAAGAATATTGGTATGCAGTTCTTCAAATTATCTTTCTTTAGCATTAAACTTAAAATATATTTCTCAATAAAAAATGAAGGTGGTACTTTTTATTTTGTACTGTTGGGGCCAAACTGAGTCACTGAAGAGGTGATGAAGAGCACAGGATTATTTGAGGATTATTTTATCATTGATTACTCGGAAAAAAAGATGGAAGAATCTTTTCTCTAGATTTTACCTTGCCTTCACAAATACTAAGATATGCTGAAAGTCCCTTGAGAGTAGTAACTATGCATTACACTTAATATCCAAACAGCTGGAAGGAAACTTAAAGGTCAACTACTCTGGTTACTCACAGAATATATAATAACTATACAGCATCTCTGACACACAGTGGTAAATTCTACTGACAATAATTCATAGACAGGAAATCTGCTACCTCAAAAAGCCATTCAGTCCATGTTTGGGCCTTAAGTGGTTAGAACAGACTTTCTGGACTTTTTGGATCAGCACAGAAGAGAAAATTGTGCACTTGCTGTTGCAGCATTTGCCCAAAAGTGATATGAACACTATTGCTCACATTATTGGCCAAAGCAAGTCATGTGACTATGTTTAATTTCAAAGGGGGCAGGAAAGTGCAGAGACCTAAAAATTTAAGGGAGCAAAAGTGACTACTGTCTTTCTGTGTATAAAACTGAAATATTACAGATACCATTAAATGGAAGAGGAAAAATTAGATAAACATACTCAAAATAAATGTATCACAAAGATTTGCTATCTTTAATGTAGAGTAAACTTTTAGAATCCAGTAAAAAAAGAGAACATTACCTCCAATACATAAATGAATAAAGGGTGTGGAAAGATAATAATCAAAAGCAGAGATATAATTTTTAAAAGACATTGCCAAATGCTCAACCTCACTGGTAATGAAAAACTAGTACTTGTAAAAAAATAAAAGCTAATGCTTATTGAACAGTTACATTGTGTCAGGCATTGTACTTAAAATTTATACACATGATCTGCAAGCTTCCCAAATCTTGCTACAAGATTAGTACTACTTATTAGTTCCACTTTTAAGATAAAGCTTAGAGATAATTAACTTCTTGGAGTCACATAGCTTACAAATCCAGGTGCCTGATTCCAAAACATGTATTAACGTCTAAGCAACATCACTTAAATATAAATGAAAACTGTTATAAAATTATCACCCATAATTTTTTTTGGTTACAATGCTAGCAATTACAAAAGAATGAGATCTAGTGAAAGTATAAATTCTTACAATCTTTTTAGAAGATATTCAAATTGTTTATATGTTTAAAAAACTCCATGTACATACTATTTTGGGGGTTTTATATTTTTATATACATTTTAGTTTTTCAATTATAGTTGATACACAATATTACATTAATTTCAGGTGTATGACACAGTGATTAGACATTTATATAACTTAAGAGGTGATCACTCTGATAAATCCAGTACCCATCTGACACCATTTGTAGTTATTACAGTAACACTGACTCTACTCCCCATGCTATACTCTACATCCCCATGACTACTTTGTAACTACCAGTTTGTACTTTTTAATCCTCTCCTCACTTTACCCAACCCTTCACTCCCCAGATCCAGCAACCATCAAAATGCTCTCCATATTGATGAGCTTGCCTCTATTTTGTTTGTTCATTTATCCTGTCCTCTAGATTCTACCTAAAAGTGAAACCATATGACACTTCTCTTTCTCTGTCTGACTCCACTCAGCATCTTTCTCTGTCTGACTCCACTCAACACAATACCCTTTAGGTCCATGATGTTGTTACAGATGGCAAGATTTCATTCTTTTTTTATGGCCAATATTTCCTGATATATATGTACCACCTCTTCTTTACCCATTCATCCATTAATGGACACCCAGGTTGCCTCCATATCTTGGCTATTGTAAATAATGCTGCCATGAATACATGAATTCACATATCCCTTCAAAGTTAGTGTTTTGGGTTTCTTTGGACAAAAACCCAGAAGGGGGATTATTGAGACCTTCTTTATCTCATTATAACCTTTGTTTTAAAGTCTATTTTGTCTGGTATTAGTATTACTACCCCAGCTTTTTTTGCTTGCTTCCATTTTCATGAAATATCATTTTCCATCCCCAATGCTAGAGCTCCAAGCAAGCAAGTCCATCAGTGAGTAAGTCTGTGCCCAGGCCCTTTAAAAGAAGCTCCTAGGACTCCAGCTGCCCTCCATCTCACTCAGCCATGACCTCTGATGGTTTTCACAGACAGTTGTAGGGACTTCTCTTCCTGGCACTGGTGCTCCAGGCTTAGGACTTGGTATGGGGCTGGTAGCCCACGCTTCTCTGGATAGACCTCTGTAGCCAAGATATCTTTCCTGATTTTTAAGTGCCACACATGGGTGTGGGGTCATCTCGTTTCTTATCTCCAATTCGCCTACCCTTCTCAATGTGGCTTCTTCTCTATATTCTTAGTTATTGAACTTCTGTTCAGCTAGACTTCAGGCCATTCTCAGTGATGGCTGCTCTGCAGTTTCGCTATAATTCTGATGTCCTCATGAGAGGAGACAAGCACAGCATTTACCTATCCCACCTTCCTGACCAGAACTGTGATGTGCATACTCTTCAACTCAACAATTCTAGTTGTGGTATCTATTTTAGGGAATTAACAAAATTCTTAAGCTCATACGCTTGCAATCTTGCAGTAATAATGAAATTATAAAAGCCACTCTCCATATGTGGAAAGACTCAAGCGTAGAAAGTATCAAGTAAACCATATCTGTTGCTATCCACTGAATTCAAAATTGAATCCCTATACTAAAAAAAAAAAACACTAATAACTAATACACTCATTTACTTTTCTTGTGTGATCTGCTCCTACTTTTCTGATAACTTACAAATATATAAATGTTTCCCCATGGCTCTGATTCCATCAACATTTACTGAGCACACCATGAAGTACTGGGGTGGGCGGGGGAAATGGATAAATCATAGCTCCTCTTTTGAAGATGCTTAGCCTCGTGGAGATAATTTCCATACAAAAATGGTAACATACTTTGAAATATGTAAACCGAGGTAAAAAGAGAAAGAGAAGTTATCTACCCCAACTTTGAGCATCCAAGGTAGACTTCTTATAGGAAGAAGTGAATGATTTGAGATAATTTAATTGAAATAAGGAAATATTTGAGTTAATCAGGTAAGAAAAGACAATAGAAATTCAGGTCCAGGAAGCGGCATAAACAAAGCCATAGAGGCATGAAACGGTATCACAGGGGCTTATTGTGTCAAATGTTTTTGGTTTTATTTGTGGGCCTGACTTTGAACCTCTTGGTGTAAACTTTAGAGAAGAAAGAAAAATAGGAAAACTTGTACCTTGTTATCTCTAACCTTCTGGCGAGATTGTCAGTCGGTGAAAAATTACAAAATTGTGTCTTACGACAATCTTTTTCTTTTTGCCACTCTCCTCAAATTCAGTACAACACCACGTATATTGATTTGGGATTTGAGCTTCCTATATATATTTTTTAAAGGGATGGCCAAAAATGTGAGGTGATAAATCAAATGCTACCATAATGTCTTGTGTACACTTAATGGTCAAAAAAAAAATGAGGTCCCTTTTAAATGTGAATGTTATTTACTGATATGATAAATGGGCTCTGAACTTTCTTTTTATTATTGCTGTTAAATGATGGTTTCAAATAAACTTCATTACTTCCCACTGAGACTCATTCCAGTGGCATGAAGGTGAAAGGCCCAGCCTGTGAGCACCCTGCTGGCTTTTTCTCTAACATGTAGTGTCCCATGAAAGCCATGCTCATCAAGAGCATATCATTTGTAAGAAAGAAAACATTGACCTTAAGGAACCAGGAAAACATGAATTTTCCAACTTTACCCATGACAACTACAATCTGGGATCTTGAATTTATATACCTGGAGACTAGTGGCACAGTGAAGATGACACTGCTGTTTCACAGGTATCTTTGTGGAATCACCCAGTAGCTTACACAAAATCTATAGGAGGATACAGTTAGATATTTACAAGTATTTATATACTAATTTGAGATAACTGTATGTTCCTATGCCACTGGAATAAAACAGTACAGACAGAACTCATGTCCTCTTTATCTCTTGCTTGCAATGATAACATCCTTCAAATCTAGAGCTCACTGTCACAACCAGGATATCACCACTGATGCAGAGAACACTTCCGTCATGAGGAAGATTCCACATCTTGCCCTTTGACAGCTAGGACCCCATCCCCCATGTTCCTCTCCACATTGTACTCTCCTTCACGCTGTCTTCAATCCAAGGCAACCACTGATTTGACCTCCATTTCAATCATTTTGCCATCGCAAGAAAGTTACGTGGAATAAAAAACAAAGTTATATGAAGGGACTCATACCTTGTGGAATTGATTTTTCCGCTTAAGTATGATTCTCTGGAGATTCACTGAAGTTGCTCCATCAACAGGGTGCTGCTTTTTGTTGTTGAACGGTATTTCATAGCACAGACATACCAGTTCTGTAACTGTTTGTCCACTGGACAACTGAGTTGATTCCAGTTTCTGGCTATTACAAAAAAAGCTATGAACTGCTGGTGGGACTACAAGTTGGTACAGCCACTATGGAAAACAGTATGGAGGTTCCTCAAAAAAACTAAGAATTGATCTACCACATGATCCAGCAATCCCTCTACTGGGTATTTACTCCAAAGACTTGAAAACCCATGTCCAAAAAGATATTTGCACACTAGTGTTCATAGCAGTATTATTCATGGTGGCCAGGACATGGAAACAATCAAAGTGTCCTATGATAGATGACTGGATAGAGAAGCTATGGCACATATACACAAAAGAATATTACTCAGCCATAAGAAGAGATGAAATATTGCCATTTGCAACAACATGGATGAACCTCGAGATAATCATGCTAAGCAAAATAAGCCATACAGAAAATGTTGAAAATCACATGATATTACTTACACGTGAGATATAAACCTAAAAGCAACATATGAACAAGAGAAGCAAACAGAGACTCATGGACAATAACTATAGACTAATGGTTACCAGAGGGTAAGGGATTGGGGAGAAAGGGAGAGGCAGATGAGGTAAAGGGGGTCAAATATAGGGGAGTAGGGGAGGGTAAAATAGGAAAGGGGATAAATATATGGTAGTTGAAGGAAATTGGACTTTGGATGGTAAACACACAATAGAATAAACAGAAGTCAAATTTTAATGGACACCTGAAAATTATATCATTGTATTAACAAATGTTATCCCAATAAACTTAGTTTTCAAAAATAAAGTTATGAATAATTTAAGGTTTTGTTTTGCTTTGTTTTTTTTTTTTTGCATTAACTTAAGTTTTAAATTTCTCTGGAATAAATATCCAGAGTGCAGCTGGTCAGTCATATGTTAAATGTTTAGTTTTTAAAGAAATGCTTTTTCTGTATCAACTGATATAATAATGTGTTGACATCAATGTTGACATCTATTAATTGTAATTTTTAATTCAAATTGAAATTTTCCTCGTTCTTTTCTATAATTGATTTTTTATTGAAACCCAGACATTTGGGGTACAGTAGTCCTCCTTTATCCATGAGGGATATGTTCCAAGAGCCTCAGAGGTCCTAGGTGATGCCTGTGTATAGTACTGAGCCCTATAAATACTGTTCTTTCCCACCCATATATATCTACAATTAAGTTTAAGTTATAAATTAGGAAGAGGTCTCTGGCCATCCTACCCTGAACAAGCCCAATCCTGTCTGATCTCAGAAGCTAAGCAGAGTTGTGCCTGGTTAGTACTTCAATGGGAGACCACCTAGAAAGACCAGGTGCTGTAGGCATAATTTTTTTTTTTTAAATAAGGGATCGTAAACTGATGAGATCCTTACAACCTGTGAGGTCAACCAAAGGTTGCCTCGCCTAAAAATAAATAAATAAATAAATATAAATTAGGAACAGTAAAAGATTAACAACAACTAACAATATAAAACAATTATAACAATATACTCTAATAATAATTATGTGACTGTGGTTTCTCTTTCTCTCAAAATACCTTACTATAATGTACTCACCTTTTCACTTAAAGGTGGTTTAAGTGAATGGTTTCTCTTTGGCATATCCAAATTGTCAGCATCACTACTCTTGCTCTTTGGGGCCATTATTAAGTAAAATAAGGGTTACTGTAACACAAGTACTACAGTACCACAACACTTGGTCTGGTAACCAAGATGGCTGCTAAATAATCAAGGAGGTGGGTAGCATACACAGCTTGGAGACAAGTGACAGAAGGATGATTCACATCCTCAGCACAATGGAGCTGGATGGTGCAAGATTTCATCATATTACTTAGAATGGTGCATAACTTAAAACTTATAAACTGTTTATTTCTAGAAATTTTCATTTGATATTTTTGGACCATAATTAACCACAGATAACTAAAATCATGGAAAATGAAGCCATGGACAAGGAAGGAATTACTGTATTATGTTATCAGTCCCTGGTTATCATTTAAACCTTCTGTTTCAGCTAGCTTACTGACATCATTCCAAAAAGGAAAGTGTCATGCTTCCGTGTGAATATCAGATATGGGTAGAAATCCAGGTTCCCCACTGGGTATCCACTCATAACCAAAACTGAAAGGAGCTCCTTGTACTGTTGGGTGGAGATGGAAGTTCTGGATCCTAATTAGTCCTCTCTTGTTACTACCAATGTTAAAAGTGAGAGCTTTCCAACTTTCCTCACCTGGTGAAGGAAACAGACATACAACCCCAAGAAGTTCAGAGAGTCCCAAAAAAGATAAACCCAAAGAGGCTCACACTAAAACACATTAAAATTAAAATGCCAAAGCCTAAATAAAAGGAGAGGATCTTAAAAGCAGCAAGTGAAAGCAGTTAGTTACCTACAAGGGAGTGTCCATAAGACTGGCAGTTGATTTCTCAAAAGAAACTATGCAGGACAGAAGGGCTTGGCACAAAATATTCAACATGATGAAAACCCAGGAGCTACATCCAAAAATACTTTATTCAGCAAAGCTATCCTTTAGAGTCAAAGGACAAATAAAGAGCTTCCCAGACAAAAATAAGTTAAAACAATTTATCAACACCAAGCCAGTATTACAGGAAATGTTGGAGGAACCTCTTTAAGAAGAAACATGTATCAAAAATATGAATAAAGAATGGTAATAACTATATTCCTATCATCAAGTACCTCAAATGGAAAAGAATTAAGGCTCCAACCAAAAGGTAGAGTGGCTGAATGGATAAGAAAATTAGACCCCAACATATGCTGCCTACAAGAGACTTACTTCAGATTAAAAAACTAAAAGAAAGGGGATGAAAAAAGATATTGCCTTGATGGATCTAGAGGGTATTAATTACACTGAATGAAATAAGTCAGATAAAGACAAATATTGCATGATTTTATATACATGTGAAATCTAAAGAACAAAATAAACAACAAAAAACAAAAAAACTCATAGAGAGAATATTTTGAGGGTTACTAGATGGAAGAGGGTTAGAGGGATGGTGAAAAAGGGCAAAAGGGTTAAGAAGAACAAATAAATAGTTGTGAAATAGATATGAAGATATAAAGTACAGCATAAGGAAAATAGTTAATAATGTTATAATAAATATGTAAATGGGGAAAAAGTTACTAGATTTAGTGGAGTGATCACTTTGTGAGTTATGTGGATCTCTGATCACTAGGCTTTACAGCTGGAACTGGTATATTATTGTATGCCAACTGTAATTGAAAAAGAAACTCATTGAATTGTACAATGTAAATATGAGCAACTGATTGTCTATTATATTTGAATAAAGCCAGGAAAAAACAGAGTTTTCCATGGTTATTGCTAGGTGGAGGTGGAAGGAAGCTCAGAGTCACCAAATGGTCTCCACTAATAGTGCAAGGGAGTCAGGGTTGTATCACCCAGGAGGGATGAAAGGCCCAGCTCCCTACTTGGCCTTCTCTGACACCACCCTGGGAAGCCAGCTGTTGTGCCTCACTGCAGCCTGGTGAGAATGGAAGTCTGAGCTCCACACTGGATTTGGCCGCCATATGTAGGGGAGGCCAGCTTTTTCCACAGTATTTGGCTGTACCACAGTGGTTATTATCTACAGATTTACCTCTTACCAATCTGCCCCCTTTCCTAATCCTTTTTACTATAAAGAACAGGCTTTGTTTGGAGCTTTTCTTTTTCTCATCCATTGCGTTTCCAAGTTGCTACCTTCTTCAGCTTCAAGTCTGAGATATGTGAGACAGAAAGAAACCCTATCGAACTCACCCCTATGCCATTCGGTGATTCCTGAAATCCCTAGACACCCCAAGCCACACAGGATCACCTGGGAGTTGCACTGGGGCAGAGAGTGAACCAGAAGAGGGTATGGGGGGCAGGCTATGCAGTAGTCAGGCAGTGGGGCGATTCCCATTTTCCACGTGATTGGCTTATCTGCGTAATTCTGTAGGCTGGCAGGGAAGTGAAATCCATTAGGCTGAAGACCAGGTGGAGGGCAGCTGGTCTGACGGACAGAGAATGAGCTGGTATGGGAGCCCTTCCTGCTGGGTGGAGAGCAAATCCGGAGAGAGCAGGTTCAGTCTCTGAGGCCCTCCTGCTGTCAGATTTTAAGGCTCATTATGTTGATTCTTAATTTCCAAGCTTCTACCGCCATCATGTCCAGAGTTTTCAGTTGTATTTCCCATGAGGATGGGAAAAGAACACCTACTCCATCTTCCTGGAAGTAGAAGTGGCCTTTATAATTGAACTACATATTTGCTAATGAAGATTTATCACCTGCACAGTTATGCCACAGAGCATCTTGATATGGCCCTACTGCTTTCTCCAAGAAAATGAAATTATTTCCCATGGTTACCAAATATTTAACACTTGCTCATGGCATAATTCACTCCATTGTTCTAGGGCTAAGTCACCACCTACTTACTCCTCTACTATCTTTCAAATTCTCCCCCAAACCATCAGCAACCTTCCTATGATGGAACCAGAGTGGCTTGGCCCTTTTGCAGTCGGCCCACTGCAGAACTACAAGTACTTGGAGAACAAGAAGCTCATTAAATATCAGTCTTAAACAAAGTAAAATAACTTTTGAATTTTAATGGGAAAATAACATTCAGTTTACCAACCTACCAGAAAATCTACCTAAAATTTAACAGAATCCCTCATTTTTTCGTAAAGTGAGGTCTCAATAATAGCACACTGGATTAAAGACCAGTGGTTTAAACAGAGAGCATAAAGAAAATATATAAAGGTAAAATTTTGGATTTAAGACATATTAATTAATGTCAAAATTATTTTTAGGTGATATTTAAGAAAGAGTCATTTAAGCTGAATCTGCTGCAAGATAGGGGTTTTTACCCATTTATTTTTCCATTTATTAACTTAGCAAAATTGATGTTAATAAGGGAACAACTTAACACACAAAGTAACATATTCTTCCTTCTAGTGGATGATGATATAAAACCTCAAAGAAAAAAATAGTTTAAGCCTTAACTACATTAACAAAAACGTTATTATTCCTGAAACTGATAAGACCTGGATCTAGAAACAATAAGTAGCCAAGTTTAATACTTATAATTTTATAGCTGTCAAGCTGTTCCCTGAGGGAAAAAAATGGGAGAAGTAGGGGCAAAAAAAGGAAAGAGAGAAAGAGAGGGAGTATAAAGAGGAAACACTTGGTGGAGGAATTATCTAGTCTACAGACAGATTTATATGTAATTGTTTCTATCAAACTCTATCTACCCTGGCAGGAAGCAGGTGCTCAACATCTGTTTTCTAGTTCTGGACAAATTAAAAAAAAAAAAGTTTTAGCTTCTAGTCTCTGAATTGTCTTTCATTTGAGGTCTGATGAATTTGGGGGAAAATAATATTGCCACTTTAAGGCATTTTGAGATTTCATCCAATTCTTGATTTTAGCATTATATTTCTTTTTGGGGGGGAATCCCATGCTTTCTTTACCTTTTTTAGTATTTTATATCTATATCTATCTATATCTATATTTATATCTATATAGATATATAGATATATAGATATATATCCTCATTTTTTATATATAAGGTAATATATATATATATATATATATATATATATATATATATATATATATATCTTATCCTCTGTCAAAGTACAAAATGTGCAGCCTTAAATAAGTAGATAATAGCACCCAGAATAGTGAATTTATATATTGCAAAGCATATTTTTAGCCATTATTAATGAATGTCACTTTTACTGTAACTTATGAGATAAATATGGCAGGTGTAAGCCACCCTTAATTTACAATGAGGAAACAAATATGAAGAGGTTAAAGTGCCAAAAGCAATACAAATGACTGAATATAGAGAAAATGACAAAACTTTATCCTCCTGACTCCTCAACTTGCATTTTCTCCCTCTAGATTCTTAGTTCTTTCACTGAGAGAACAGATAGAGAATTTCTGGAAAGGTCATAAAGACTTGGAAAGGCATTTTGCAATCCATAAATACATGTACTAAACACTGTGGACCTAATAAGTGTATTGCATATATACGAACAATTATTCTCAAATATAAAGATACATTTACAATTAGCTCAACGTAAGTTCACTTTAGATGCTACCTGAATTCATATTATCCATGTGTATTCCAAAGCAATAGGAACTAAAAGGTATCTGAAATCTTGAATGAACTCTTCCTTTTTTTATGTCAAAAAATATAATATCTAAACTTTAAAAAGCAAGAGAACCACTGCTTTAAACCATCATTTCATTTAAACAATGGCTCTCATGAGTTAGCTACAAACTTGGGAGAAGCAGGAGCAGAATTCTGAGATATGGTAAAGGGGAACACCCTGCTCTCCTCACTGATATCCTATACACAGACTTTGTGAAAAGAAGGAATGTACAGGAAAAGGGTTGTTGTACAATTCTTCTCTCGACCAGTTCCAAAAAAGGGGCATGAAGGAAGGATTCCTCCTGGCTTGTATGTATCCAGAAATACTTTCTATTTACAAATCTGTTTTATAGAAAGGAGAATAAATGGGCTACAAACTATACCCAGCAATAACAGAAAATCAGCCATAAAGTCAGCAATAACAACAATAACGCTACATTTAAACAAGGTACCCCATTAAAACTAAGGAAACCCGAGGATAATTCTAAATGACCCATTAATATTTTGCACACTACCATGCAGCACGTTCCTCCTGTGCTGGAAACATACTTGAATATTAATAACGATGGCTGCATCTTAAATTGAGTGGCACTGTTTAATTTTAGGGGTGGGCATTAGCAGAGGATTCAAGCCACCCTGTCTCAAGTGAATTACAAAAAAGAAAGGAGACAGGGGGCTCCTGCGTGGGCTTTGTGTTCACAGCAATTAGTTTTAACTGACTGGAAGCCGACTTTAAATAATTTTATAGCTTGGGCTAGATCTCTGCCGTTTACCATGTGTGCCCTTCCTATTTTTATGGAAACCAGGACCTCATTCTGGAGTCTCCTGCCTGTCAGGGCTGCAGGTGAAGGCCAGCTGGGGCCAGAGGCACTTTGTGTGAATATTAGCATCTGAAGAGGGTTTCAGGAGGCCTTGAGTCTTTGGGGGCTTAACGCTATAGTCAGATGGCAATAGCCCTGCCTCGAAGTTTCCTTGCCAGGAAATCCAAATCTTTAGGAAATGAGCAGCCTAGACTCAGTGGCAATAGTCTGAGCATTCTGAGGAAAAGAAAAATGGAAGAAGATGGAATAGTGTTGGGTTGGGGTTTGGGGTTAAGGGAGTCTGAGAGAGAAAATGGGGACAAGGCAGGATGTCAGAGGCTGTGTGCTCTGGCAAAGCGACTGAAGTTTATTAACAATTATTTTCAGGCCCCAGGGCTGTGTGTACATGATTTCATATAACACACATGCTGCCCTTGATTAATGGGTGTAACAGTATCCCCATGATGGGAAATGTTAGCTTGTCAAAAACCACAGAAAAACAGTTTTCCAGAAAGATATTTGCAGAAATCTTTCCTGTGTCAGATAATGTTAACTATACAGAGAGAAATCAAAGACTAATTAATTCCTGCACTGAAGGAGAAAGTAGAGTTAATCCAGTTTCCAATATCCTGAAAGTTGTAATCCTTATGAAAGCAAATCTTTCATGAAAAACATCAAAAATTATAAACGTGAAAAATTTTCAAATCCAGGAAAAGCTTTTTATGGGAAGAAAAGGTTAGCATGCTTATATTTCCACCCACCCACTAAAACATATTTCTTGACCTTTATTCCCACCACCTATCTGAAAATCATACAGAATCTATTTAAGATTCTACCTAATTGAAGTCTGAAGATCACAAATAAATAGAACAAAATTAAATGAAACCAAGAAGTCTACATTTGGTGGGTTCAAATATAGTTATAAAATATGAGTATTTTATTTCTGTAAGGAACTTTACTGATCATAAAACCAGTTTCCACTTGAATGCAGAGATAAAACTGAAGGCTGTAGTGTAGCAGCAATTTGAAAATGCCCCATTTTACTGATAAATGAATGCCAGGTGATATTTGATTAGAAAACAGAAAAGGGTGACAGAATATGTAATAAGTATACAAATTTAGCAATTTGCCTTCTTAATAAATATTTTAAAAACAAAAAACATATGTACAGAGTTTAAACAACTATAAATTGAGGAACCACGAGCAGTCCACTCACCTTAATAAATGGGCATTATTACTGAAACTCATTGTGACACTGATCACATCCTCCTCTTATTTTATTTCGTGGAGAAAAAGGAAAAAAAAAACATTTTGAATTTTATTTTTATCATTCCTGTTTTTATTTATAGTTTACCACTTATGTTTTCTTGAATTTACATGAATGATTTCATAATGTATACACTTATTAACAGCTTCCTTTTTTATTGTTTTTGAAAGTTATCGTTACATGTTAATTCATATCGCTACATCAATGACATACTTTATTCTCCTACTCTGTGGATAAATTAAACTTAGTATTTGGTCTGAAAGCTGAGACAACCGGAGTCAATATAACTGTTTGTTCTAGCAGAGTCTCTCACAGAAATGTAAGACTACGACCTAATAAATAACTTCACCATTACATTTTGGACATTATTGCAATTCACTTTATCCAAACAGTTCGCACATTTAGGAAAAAAATTAGAAACTCTTTTATAAGGACAATAGTTTGTCAACCTGTATACAAGGTGAATTTATCCGAAAAATCAACAATATGTGAACTAAAGGAAGGCAGGAATGGGGGGAGAAGGGCAGGACCCAAGAACAGATGAAACAAATAGAAAACAAGTGAGATGGTAGATTTAAATCCAACCATATCAATAATAACACTAAATGTATTGTCTAAACACTGCAAGTAAAAGACGGGTATTGTTAAACAAGATAAAAGCCAGAGTTATTTGCCATCCACAAAGTGCCAACTTTCCATATAGGGAATAAATCGGTGAACCGTAAACGGATAGGAAAAGATACACCATGAAAACACCAATCAAAAGAGAGCTGGTTAGGGGCACAGCTGATGAAGCCACAAAGTAACTACGATGTGTCTGTGCAGATGGTGCGGCACAGCAAGAACTGCCGTCTACACTTACCCTGAGACGGAGGGGACGGTGGTCCCAGGCTGCAGGAACCAGAACATTCCACTGAGCTGGGATGCTGTCAAGGACTTCGACAGCTGCCGCCTCTCTCTGCAGCCCTCCCATGATCCTGTCGCCTGCCCGGATGGCTTCTTGTTGGGGCATCAGCCCATCACAGAGGACATTTTGCAACTCTCTCCAAAAAAAGGAGCCCCGCTTGCGAGAAGCTGCCAAGCACCTGGCCTGAGGAGCAAAAGGAGCTGCCACAGCTGTGACCAGGTACAGGACTTATTGGAGAAGGAGGAGTTGGCCATCGTAAACCAGTCTGTCGTCAACCCTTCACGCTCACAACTGCTTCTTTGGGGAACTTCCCAGAGGATGCCTGACGCATGAACAAGGGCAAGAACAAGGTATCACCTCGTTTCTGGATTCTGTCAGAGACCCGCAAGCCCACCGCGCTGAAGAAGCCATCGCGCGCCTGAGCTGCCCCACGTCGGGGAAGCCACTGCGCATGTCAGACCTGCGCGTGTCAGTCCACACTCGATACACCGTGCGCTGCTCCTGCGCGTGTGCCCCGCCACGTATGCTGCGGGACCCGCAGCGTCGCATGCAGTGCGGGGTCGTCTGGGGCCGTGCTCACCCTTGAGTGTGTGGAGAAGCTGATTCGAAAGGACAGTGTGGACCTTGTGTTCATGGATGAGCTCTCAGATGCAACGTTATGCGGCCGCATGTTGACATGGAGTAATGCAAAGGCCAAATAAATGAGATTGAACACACACAAAAATCTGTCACTAGTTGCCTGGGTACAAATCATTGAGTAAATCACCTTACCCTCTTTCCTCTTTCCTTTCTCCACCTTCAAAACGGGGCTATCAGTCTCTTCCTCAAAGGTCCAGTGTGACAACGGAATGAGTAAATATGTGAAGTGACTACTACAGTTGATGGCAGATAGTCAATACTCAATAAATATTAGTTATTTGTATAATTAGTAGTTGAAGTAACAATGCACATGTTTGAATTATCTCAGAATAGGAATGCTTCGAATACTCCACTTTCTTTTTAAGTATGACACACATTGTTGGTTTACAACTGGAATATAGGCCGCTTTAGAATACTCCAGCTACAAGAATTCCAAATTGTGGTTTAAACAGTCTGCCGGCTATTACCTACAACCTGGACGGGGATTTTTGACCTTGGTAAACTGATAATTGCCTTTAAATTAGTCTCTAATATCATCTGCGGTCCATTTGGGCTCAATTGTTTGCCCTCTCAGCAAGTAAGCTCTTGAGGTAACAATTCAGGGAGGAAAACTGTTTCTCATTTTGAGATGCAAAACCTTAACCATTGAGACTGATTTCTGATCTCCTTTCCTCTCAAGTCTCTTCATTTATCTTATGAGAGAATTGAAAACTGGGGGGCACCCCATATTTATTTGGCTCATCTATTAACAAGGGAGTTAGCTAATATTTCTAAAGCCAAAGATCACTTCACCTGTAGAGTTCATAAGACTGAATATGATGATTCAAAACAGAGCAATTCTAGATACAGTTTTGGCCTCTCAAGGTGGAACATATGCCATCGAAAGGGAAGACTGTTGTATTTACATCTTGATATTTGTAATATTACTAAAAAGATCTGTGAAACAAATAGAGATGAGGAGGGGGCTGTATGGAGAAAACAATGTTATAATTTGGCTAATACTCATATCTGTTTCTACGTATGCTTCAGATCGAGCAGCCTTGACTAATGGTTTACATGTGAACTGCATCATGATCAAAAGCCTTCTCTTCGTGTTTTCTTCTGTTGCTCAAATCCCCACTGTTTCAAATGCTCAGCTCCTACCCTGTCAAGTAATCCAACAATGATCCACCAATAGAAATAACAGAAATACCTAATATTGGTAAAAGTAAAATTGACCACTCCCAGAAACTTGATATGTGATCACAGCACCTCAATCAATGGCATGGATCTGTATTAATTATATCCCAAGAGAGTAATGATCAATCTTCCAGCTCAGGCTGGAAAATGATTCCAAGAGCAAGGAGAGCTGAAACTGAGTCTGTTCAACATAACTGTTGAGATGGCCCAACATAACTATATACCTTAAAAGATAAGATGGTCTGTGTCAACGGAATTTCACTGTTAGCCTCAGAAACTTCTTATGTTCCAAGTGATCTGAGCAAATGGTTTACTCATCTGGAAAAGTAACTTTCTTACCAGGATAATAGTTTACTCGAAAGGACTTGTCCTCAAACCCCTGTCCTCTCTGTCTAGCAGTTCTAAATTACTATGCATCAAACCTAGTCCAATCCCATCCACTTTTCTGCTGTGAATGGGACCCACCTCAACCATTAAGCCCAGACTTCAAGGCCCCACAAAACCCTTATCTAATTTCCTCCTTTTGCAGTACTTCTAAGACTTTGTAAAGGTGGCATTTTTCCTTGCAGCTTTAAGTTTAATAATTCAGATTTGCTTAATAAACCGTGGGGTTTTTTTATTTGTTTTTGTTTTTGAGGAATCAAATGCTCATTTTTCTATCTGGTTGTATATCTTTCTCTAACTGATTAGAAATCATTATATGTCATGGATAGCAATATGTGTTTCAGAAATCTCCTTATTCAGCTTGTCTTTTTATCAAAGTGGTTTCCTTTGATAAAATGAAGGTTTTCATTTAAAATGGAGATAATGAAACTCATATGGTGGTTTTAAGTATTGAAGAAGAAAATGTGTGAATTACTAACACAGTAAAACTCTCATAGAGTAAGCTCTCGACACTCCCCATACAGATTTGGAAAGAAAACAATTTTTGCTTTTGACCATAGTAAATACTCAGTGATTTTCATGGTGGCTCAACAGGATGATGATGTTCTTGCTTGTCCTGTTAGAAGAACTGAAAAACAGCTCTCAGCATTTGAAGCTTCTCTGATGCATGTATTATATCCTTCCAAGCCTTGCCTATTTAGAAGTGATTAATTAAAAGCAGCAGAAAGCTGGAGAATCTTGATAATTCTATTAAATGCCCTGCAGTCCATAGATTGAAATCCATACAGATCCGGCTACAGAGGGGGAGCTCAGTAGCACAGTCCTGTTAACTAACTTGAAAGAAATGAGGAGGCAAAAGGCAACTTAATCCTTCACATTATGTCATTTGGTCATTTTCCAGTAATTGTGCTTGGGTAGCCTTCAACTCACTGACAGTTTTCCTAATGTGTACCTTTAATTGTTCAAGGGAGGATAATTAAAAAAAAAACAGTAATTTAATTTAATGCAGACTTTTTAAAAATACCTTTCAGCTCTATGACTCAATGATTTTAAGAGAAACTCTTTTATAGCAGATTTCCAAATTCTTTACATTTCCTTCTCTTTTGCCCTGATTATCTCTCTTTGGGGATTTTGAGAAGCAAACTATTCCTGATCCTTCTTAAGCCCAAAATACACTGATGTTTCTCTACAATACTTACAATATTGCATTGTAATAGTTGGTTTACTTGCCAGTGTTTTCCTTTGGACTGAAATTCTCAAAGTCTGGGAACTTATCAATTTTGTATCTCACAGCTAGCAGTGTCTGATATCTATTGGACCTAATATACATTTCATAAATGACAATTAAATGATTGAACAAATGAAGATCTCAGGAAACTCCACAGTTTCTTGCTTTATTTAATATATCTGTTGTCATTTCAGAACATCTTTATTTACACTCACTCAACCAGTATTGTGCATCTGATACATATGAGAGACACTGTATCGGGGTCTTTGAACACACAAATATCTATATGATTGTATATGACTTGGTGATTTTAATGTCCCCATGGCTAAATTTTTCTTTGGTGGGACTGACCACAAGTGATCTATTACTCATTAATCAGCATACTCATTAATATAGCATTGCATACTATACATTATTACTTTTGCCATGATTAATTATATAGGAGTCAATGTCTGGCACAAATATGACTAGCTATATGCTAGTCAGTAGCCAGTAATCTCTGAGGTGTCCTTGTACAAGAATGCTGGTCAACAATGGCTCACTATTCTGGGCTGTGACTCATTTAAAGTTCTTGGGAAATTTGCATATGAGATACATACTCTGGTGAGTCCAAACCAGAAAAAGCAGGTACAGTAGAAGAGAGAGATAGAAATTGAGTTAACAGAATGATGAGCATTATTATCAGGGAGGTGGCATTTGCAAAGGACCAATGCAACAACAGAGGACTAAGTCCTGAAGAATAGTAGTACTTCAGGCTACTGAGATTATTTCTATTCTATTTCTCTGTGTACCTATATAATGAACCCTATTTAAATAAGTTAGCCAGAGAATGGTTCTGCTTCTCATCACTGGAAAGAGTCTGATTAACTCAATAGTATAGCAACTGCATTCAAGGAGATCAGATATCAGAGTCCAGCAGGAAGGCAAATGGGCCAATCAATAGATACACTAATGTTTGTCAGTTACATGCTAGACGTATGCTAGGGGTGTAATGGGGACTCAGTTATTACCTATAAAGGAAAAGGCAAAGTCAGAAAAGTCTTCACAGGGAGAAAATACCCAAACTAATTTTTTTAAAGAAAAAGAATATGCAAGAACCAGTATCAGCAACAACCCTGAAATATGAAAGTTGGTATTTATGGAACTACAAGTGACCATTTCCTGTGTGATATACAGCATTATGACTATAGTTATAATACTATATTATACGTTTGAATGTTGCTAAGAGATAAATCTTAAAAATTCTCATAAGAAAAGATTGCAACTATGTGTAGAAATGGATGTTAACTAAACTTAATGTGAAAATCATTTTGCAATATACATATTTATTCAATCATTGTTGTACATCTAAAACTAATACAATGTTACATGCCAATTATATGTCCATTAAGAAAAGTTAATTTAAAACATTGAGTATTATCGAAATTATAAATTTTGTCAAATCTGATGAGTAAAACATAACTTATTGTTTCACTTTGTATATTTCTACCTATGGACAAGGTTAAGTATTTTTTATTTCTTCTTGAGTAAATTTCTACTTTATAACTGTTATCATTTTTCTAATATGCAATTACCTACCATAATGTGGGTGGGCCTCATCTAATCAGTTGAAGGCCTTTATAGTAAAAGACCGACCGACCTGAGGCAGACGAAATTTTGCCAGCAGATGTGAACTGAAAGATCAATTTTTCTCTGGGGTTCCAGCCTGCCAGCATACCATGAAGATTTTGATTCTTCAGCCTCAACAACCACAACTATTTCCTTAAAATAAATCTCTCTGTAGAGAGATAAATAGACACACACACACACACACACACACACACACACACACACACACATACACACACACACACACACCTCATTGGTTCTGTTTCTCTGGAGAATCCTAGTATAGCACCTGTCCTTTTTATGGCCTTATATTTAACTCTCCTATCAAATACCTGTTCCTATCATTTCCCATTTTTTAAAAATATTTTTGATCAAGTTGATTGTTTATTTCATGTTACCTAAGCTTTTTTATTTATTTTTCTCATCTTATTACTTGAGTTAAGTTCATTAGCATGTCTTATTGTAATAATAGTGAGTATGCTTACCATTTTACTGATTTTAGTATAATTAATTATTCTAATGTTTCATTACTAAGCATGGTATTTCTCATCCTTACTGGTAGTTATACATTATTAAATTAAAGAAATGTCTATTTTTAATTTACTAAGTTATTTTTTAACTATATACAAGTCAAATTTTATGATGTGTACTATCTCATCAAGATTTATCATTTAACCTGTGTGTGAGCAACTTAATTTTTTGATGTAAGCTCTTTATGCTGAAGCCTTAATTGATTATAATCAATTTTCTTAATACAATCCTAGCTTTGATTTTCTAACATCCTAATTTGGAACATTCCTTTTTCTGTATAATCTCCTTATTTAGTTTGGGGAAAATTAGGAAGCTTTGAGCCCTTTTCTATGCTCTGGAATAGTATACAGAATATAGATATTTTTCTCTTTGTGAATGTTTGATAGAATTCAGTCACGAAATTATTTGAACTTAGTGCATTTTTTTGGTGAAAGTTTTGACTGCCTTTTCATTTTTTTTCCTAGTTGCATCTCTAGTTTTTTTTATCTTTTTGCATGTTAATTTAACTAACTAACATATTTTAAGGCATAGAGTAAAAAATATTATCCTCTGATAGTTTTACATTTTCTCTATCTGTATTTATGTTTATATATATACTTCTTCTCATAGCTAATATTGTTTTTTATATTCTTTTTTTACTTGATCAGATTTATAATGGCTTTTATTTTTTATATATTAAAAGAACTAGACTTATTTAACAGATCAAATTTACTGATTTAACATTTCCGATTTCATTACTACTATTGTAAATATATTTTAATTGCTTTATTTCAGGCTCTCTCTTAGTGTTTATTTTATAATGTTCTTTCTCATTTCCTTAGTTGAAAGTTTAATTTAATTTAATTTTAAACTTTTTAATTTCTAACATAGATATTTTAGATTAAGAATTAAAAAAATATGTATATTTTTGTATTTCTGTCATTTTGGGGTAGTTTCAAACAGAAGAAAAGGTCAATGCATGTCTGATATCTTGATACAATTGCTTCTCCTACTTTCTTTCTATGAATTCCAGTTTTAATTAGGTACTAGTTAAATACATAGTTCTTGAGCTCATTAAGTCTGTGAAGAATTCACCTGTCACAAGTGATTTAGAGGGTGTTCTTGTGATCATCATTTCTGCTCACTAAATATTTCTCTGCTCTCTGCTTTCTGAACACTGTCCTTTGAGTTTAAGCTTGGCCATATGATTTGTTGGGCTAATAAAATGTAAGCAGAAGTAGTTTGTGTCACTAGTGCATAAACTTTAAGAGACAGTTCATGATTCACCTTCCTATTATTACGGTAACTCTAGAAGCAGGAATCAAGATGCAGCATCCATCAATCTGGGCCCCTAATATCTAAAATGAGCAGAATCACTGGCTCACTTATGTGAACATCTTACATGGTCAGAAATAAACTTTTGTATTCAGCTCCCAAGAGTTTGGGGGTTTGCTACTACATTATAGCCTATCTATTCCTAATTGATACATATGCTCAAATAACTTTTTCATAGACAGAGGTCTTGAATCCCTCTTCAATAGAGATGTTACACACACACAAAAAAATGATTACTCATTATTTTCCTCCACAAAGTCACGGAGTCAAGATATAGTTAAGTTCCCCAGAAATGACTGATTAGTTATATCTCTGAACTATGAAAAATGAAAGCAGAAAGATATATTTAATGAGAAAATGTAAGAGCAACATTGCTGGTAGTTACCTGTGCCTAAGCTCTTTTGAAGAGCCGCAAGCACGGTAGGTGTCTGATAGATAATTATTGAATTCTAGCTGAGCAATAATTTATACAATCATTGCAGGCTCAAGGTGGCCCCTGCCAAGTTTTCTTTCTAATCCTTCTGAGAACATACTTTACCTCTATACGATACTTACTGATCTGGGTAGGGGGTGTGGATAATATCTTTGCTTTCTACCTGTATGTAGGAAGTCTTGTGTCATTGCATAAAATATTATTAAAGCTACTAATTGTCATCTATAAAGGCTACATAATTATTTCCAGAAACCACCAACTCCCACTCTCCTCCCAAACATAGAATAGCAGGGAAGAAGAATACCCTGACCAAATGGACTTAGAGATACAACTAGGTGCTCTTAATCATCCAACAGCCTATCTGTACTCATAGTAGGCTCATCTTATTGATCTGCACATAGACACATTTATGAGGTCATCTGTCTCTCTTAATAGTTCCCTGTGCTTCAAGAGAATGAGTAAGTACTTCTTCATCCAACTGTGGTTGAATAGGCTACTTCTCTAAAATTCGTTTTCACATTTTATGAATTTACAAGCATTTGTGAGAATATGGAGTAAAAAGAATTTAAAGCAAAATATCGACTAGATACTTCAACATTATAAGATAGCATTGTTAATTATATAACTTTCTGAAATATATACCCACTGTATTAGCCACTGAAAACTAAAATAGACAAACTAATCCTTACTAAGCAGTGTCAGGGTAATAAATCTACTGCATCATCATTATTTAGAAGCTAAATATTAGATCTATAAATTTTGTAAAACTGTTCAATGTAAACTTCTTTATGGCTGATAAACATCAAAGCAGTGTTTTTTTCATTAATTTAAAAAAGCAAAGATAGGGAAATTCAAAGTGATTTATCATATTCGGTATAATATCAAGCTATGATGAATCTATGTAACATTTCCCATCAAACATGCATTTTAACAACTGTTGGTACTCAAATATTAGATGAGTCAAATAGTATTAAATGAGAGAAATTTTTAAATCATATTTTTGAATCAACTTGCTACTATATTATGAACACAAAAATTATCAGAGATGTGTCACAAGTAATGAAATGGAAATACTTGGGGAATTAAAAACTCTCTGAATGATAGCCAAAATAGAATGTTGGTAATGAAATTCTAATTTTCTGTAAAGTTGCATTCACCGAAAGTAGCATTAACAGGAAATTGTCACCAAATGGCTAAAATACATCAAGTTGTTGTGTGACTATTAGGTAAAATATTATTACAAAAGCTGGGCTAAGTCAAAGGGAAACATCAAATATGATTACCTGTAAAGATAAACTCAAAGCAACATTAAAAACTCTACTGAACAGAAGGCCTACAGTGGCCTCTTTTATTATTTAAATGAAAGACACCATAAACAACTCTTTGATAGTCCCATGCTGGGCTGTTGTTCTGACCCAATCAGATTTGATTATAAGTGCACATTCAGCCTTTTATGAACACCTGTGTCTAAAGCCCACAAATAATTAGCTTAGCCATACCATTTCACTCTAATAATGGTGTAATTTGCCACGCCTTTCAGGCTCTGGACAGCTGGTGCTATTGAAAAGCACCTCAGGATTAAGCCCTGACTCCCAGGCTTGAGTCTTTAGCGGGTGGGGGGAGATCTTGGGTATCCATGGCAACACACTTAGACTGCAAATTATCACCTCTAATAATAACTGGGACAGTCTATCTTTATTTTATTGGCGTTATCCATAGAAAAAGATAATGTATTGGAAACCTCTAATATAAAAAATATACATATAAGTACCTTGTCAATAAATACATAAGACTGAGAAGGTCAAGGATTTTTTTAAATCATACCTGTTCAAAGTTCATTTGATTATATAATATAGATCAATAGATAATCAAGGGAAAATGAGGTCCACCACTGAATGTTAGTGCTAATTATGCTGTTACCTATAGCTGCATGAAAATCTAAAGGTGAATTATCATCTTGGAGATCTCTTCAGCTAAAAGAAACGTTGTGACTGCTATCCCTTCATCTGAGTCTCAAGAAAGTTATAAATTGGACAGCCTAGAAAATGCTGATGGTCATAGTCTGGCTCCCCACAGCTTCTCAGCACTTTAATCGGTGTGTTCCATTAACGCACACACGGCACGCAGGTGGAACTAACACATGGCTTACCTCAAAGGCTGGCCCAGTGAGATATCAGTCTATGGGATCTGCAGGAGACAGAAAAGACAGTCTTCTCATATCAGTCCACACTATGCTTGGTTTAAAATAAACAAAGTGAGGCTCTGCTAAATAAAATGAACCTGCATATATTTAGGATGAGAAGCAAATGGACATTCCTTTTCTCCTTAACAGAAAACTGTAAACTGCATGTGGATTATCAAGTTTCGAGGAGCTGCAGTAAATGTAGTGTAGATTATACAGCATAGCACTGTGGTTAAATACTTGAGTTTTGGAGTCATACTGCTTTGGTTATAATCCAAGCCCCACCATTTAAACTCATTGTAGGACTCATAAGCCAATTACCCTCTTTAGCCTGTTGTCTCGGCTGCACAATAGGAAGAATAATAATATCTACTTTGGGAGGTGAGGAAAAGGTGAGAATTAATGAGATGATGTGCATAAAGGGCTTTTTGCAATATTCTGGCACATGGTAAACCGTAAATATTAGCTACTGTTATTAACCATGGTAGACCTGGAGATTTGCCACTCAGATTCCCTTCAAGAAAAGATCTGTCGCCCTACCTGATAGCAGATAGCCTCCAGCTGTCACCTCCAGAGAGTCACCTCACCCAAATTCATACCCTTCTGGAATTAGTCTATATCCAAATGGTGTATTGAGATGAGGTGTAAAAACCCAGCATTTCAGCCCAACATGGGACATCTGTGGATGAAATCTTTCAGGTTAGCTAAGACTCTGTTAAGACTGCATCACAGTTCCACATGTCTTCCCTCCTGTGGTTACAGATCCCTAATGAATACCTTGCACACCGAACTCCCTCTTTTTATTCCTTTCTTATATGAGTCCTAAGAGGAATTAACCAATCACACTAGAGACTGCAGAAGAAATTAACTGCAAGAAGGAAGGATACCTGTTATAGATATAGCTGAGTAGAGTAGCTACAGATAAAGCCAGAAATGTTATTTAAGGGTAAGTAATACAACACTTTCACCACCGTGCACTCTCTAATAAAAACCAGGTATCTGGCCACTATTTTTAAATAACATTAATCACTCCATTGTTTTAAAATATCTTAGGTAAGTGGCAGGGGGCAGGGTAAGGTGCACACTAAACAACTACTAGAATGGCTAAAATTGAAAAATAAAATAAAACCCCAACAATACAAAGTGCTGATAGGGATGCAGAGCAACTGAAATGCTCACACATTGTTAATGGGAAGGCATGACATATATTGCTACCATATAAACTAGCAATATAGCTCTGAGGAATTATCCAAGTAAAATGAAGACAGGTGTTCACACAAAAGCTCATATATTCATGTTTGTAACCATTTTATTTATAACCACCAAAAGTTAGAAATCACCCAACTGTCCTTCAAATGATAAATGAATAAAAAAAAATAGAGGTGTATCCACACTATGAAATAAAGAGGAACAAACTATTGATATATGTAATAACAAGAATGAATCTAAAAATCATTATGCTAAATGAAACAAATCAGACTCAAAAGGTAATGATTCAATTTATATTAAATTCTAAAAGGCAAAACTATAGGTACAGAAATCATATCAGTGGCTGTCAGGAAAATGACTTGACCACAAATATATCATAGTTTATTTAACCATTGGGCTATTGAAGGATTACAGGGCCCTTACAAATAAAGCTGCTATGAACAGTCTTACACAGAATTCTGCTTAAAAATAAATATTCACTTCTCTGAGATAAATGCCTGGGGGTACAGTGGGGCTATATAATATTTGCAGGTTTAACATTTTAAGAAACTTCTAAACTGTTTTCTCAAGTGGCTGTACCATTTTACATTCCCACCAACAATATATAAGTGATCTAGTTTGTCTGCTTCCTGCCAGCTTTTGGTGCTTTCATTATTTTTTTGTTTTCTTTTTGATGTTGATTTCTAGAAGGTTGTTTTTTAATCTCAGAATTTCTATATAAACATTCATGACATCTGCAAATATAGACAGTTTTACTTCTTCCTTTTCAATCTGAATGTCTTTCATTTCTTTTTCTTGCCTTAGTGCACTAGCCAGAACTTCCACTGTGTAGAGGAAGAGTGATGAGAAAAAACATCCTTACTTTGTTCCCAATCTTAGAGAAAAAGCACTTAGTCTTTCACCATTAAGTTTGATGTTAGCTGTAGGTTTTTGTGGGTATGTTCTACCAATTTGAGGTAATATTCCTCTAATCCTAGTTTGCTGAGAGGTTTTATCATGAATGAGTATTAAGTTTTAAAAATGCTTTTTTAAAATCAATTGAGAGACATACTATTCTTCATTAGCTTGTTAATATGATTTACATTAATTGATTCTGAATATTGAATTAACCTTGAAATCCTAGAATAAATCTCACTTGGTCATAGTGTATAATTGCTTTTATCTACTGTTGGATTAATTGTGTAATATCTTATTAAGAATTTTTGCATCTAGCTTCATGAGAAATATTGGTCTGTAATGTGGTTTGGTTTTTTGTTTGTGTCTTATTTTTTGTTTGTTTTAGATACCACATTTATCTGATTTTGAAATCAGGGTAATCCTGGCTTCATAAAATGAGTTGGAAAGTGTCTCCTCACTTTTATTTTCTAGAAACAAATATGTAAAGTTGTTATTAATTCTTTAAATGTTTGTTGAACTTTTTCACTGGAAATATCTGAGCTTAAAAATTTCTTTTCTCGGGAGTATCTTAATTGTAAATTCAATTTCTTTGTTATAGGGCTAAATTATGAGAGGACACAAACATTCAGTCCATAACAGATAGCCTAATATATACTTATACCTGTTTTTTTCTCTTCTTTTTCTTTCCTGATATTCTAATGTTCCTTCTTTTAGCATTTCCTTTTCGTTTGAAGAACTTCCTTAAGCCAGTCTTTAAGGGTAGACCAGAAAAACCCTTACAGTTTTTCTTCATTTGAGAACGTTTTTATTTTACCTTGATTCATAAAGAATTTTTTTTCGCCAGCTATAGAATTTGTGGTTGACAGGTCCTTTCTTTTAGCACTTAAAAAATATTGTGCTCTGACTTCTTTATTTTCAAATAAAATTTTTTTCTCTAATTAAATTGATGATTCACGATACATAATGTGTCAGTTCTCTCTGCTTGCCTTTAGTTGTTATTGTTTTTTTTTTTAATCTTTAATTTTCAAGTTTAACTACGATGTCTTAGTATAGATTTCTTTGGACTCATCCTGATAGGGTTTTGATCTAGTTCTTAGAGCTGTAGTTTGTGTCTTTCACCAGGTTTAGAAAGTTTTCAGACATTATTTCTTCAAATACTCTCTAAGCCCCTCTCTCTTTATCCTCCCCTGGGACTTCGATGATATGTATGTGGGATCTATTATTACTGCTACACAGTTCCCGACTTTCTGTTCATTTCTGTTCAAATCTACTTTCTCTCTGTTGTTCATGAGTTAATTCTATTGTTCTGTCCTATTGTTCATTGATTCTATCCTCTTTCATCTCCACTTTACTATCGAGTCTACTTATTGAGTTTTTTTTCTGTTATTGTATTTTTCAGCTCAATAATTTCTATTTTTTAATAACTTTTATTTTTTGCTGAGATTTTCTATTTTTTTAATGTTTCAAGAGAATTTGTAATTAATTGTTAAAGTATTCTTACAACAGCTACTTTAAAATCCTTTTAAGATTTTACTATATTGATTCACCTTAGTGTTGGCATTACTTGACTATCTTTTATCAATCAAGTTGTCATATTCTTGGTTCTTGAAATGATTGGTGATTACTGTATCCTGGACATTTTGTCTGCTATATTAGGAGATCCTGAGTTCTGTTTATATCTTATATTTTGGCAGGGAATCACCCTATTGAGATTTAACATGATGGTCTTGGCCTACCTTTGTGGGCTGCGATTCTAGTGGAAGTTTAATTTTCAGAGATTTTTTAGTATGTTTGGTCCGCTTGGTTTATCTGGTGTTCCAGGGCTCCCACTGGTTGCTGCTCCTACCACCTGGTGTATAAGAGGCATTTCCCCAGGCAAGGCCCCCATGTATCTCTCAGTGGGTAAGGTGTGTACAAGAAACTCACCACGATAAGCTCCTAACTGCTCCAGTGTCTCTGGAAAGAGCAGAGAGACTTGGGTGCATAGAGGTAAAGAGGTTTCTCATATTGGGCTGCTTGCTGTGACCATGTCACTTTTCCCCATTCCACCTGCTTGCTCTTGTGTCTTTGGGTGGGAGAGTAGAGGCTCAGACCCATAAAGACAGAATGGCTTCCTATTCAGGGCTCCTAACTATGACTAAGTCATTGTTGGATTCCTTTCCCTTTCTATTGTCAGAGGAACTTCTGGTCAGTGTGGGGAGGAATGAGCCAACCTTGACTTTAATCGTAGGTTAAGTTGTGGGTTAGGATACACTGGATCTTTGTGGCCTTGCTCTCTTGGGGGAGGAGAATGCAACTGTCCTGCTATTGTGATATTCTCTCCGTCATGGAGTCCTGAGCTAGTTTGCCTTTTTTTTTTTTAACCACTTTTGGTTTGTCTCTTCTGTCATTTATAGGATTTATACTTAAGTATAGTAAGAGGTATGGGAAAAATAGGTCTGCACCCTCTTGTCAGAGATAAAGAATTATGGATAAACTTTTTGAACACATGAAATATTCTATATCTTGATTTGTAGCGGTGATTACAAGACTGAATAATTGTCAGATGAATAGGTGAATTATATTTTATGCACCTTATAAATTATACTTGAATAAACCTGAATTTTTTTTTTAAGTGTGAGTAACATTGTCAAAGGCATGCAGCTTATTAAAGAGAACAAGAGCTCCAGCTGGAACTAGAACTTACCATCTGGGTGAAATTAGCAATATGGCCCTGCAAAAATATATTTGGAGAAAGACAGGTCTGCATCCTGGTTTTTGTCTGCCAGTTTTATCTGCTTGACCTTGAATATTAAATATTCTTTCTGGGCTTCCATATCCTTATTCTGCTTATGAAGGGAATGGCTCATGGAAATTACTCCACAACTGTGATTCACTCTTCCTATCTACCACACCATGTTGATGACATCTATACTTCGAGATTTTAACTTCGAGATTTATAATTTGCAAGACAGGCACTCTGATTTAATGCTTGCCTACTCACTTATGTTTCTTTGTGGTTTAGAAATAGAAGTTTAATTAAATTTCTTTTCAGATTACAGTAATACTTAATTGCAAGTAAATATTTTCTAAAAAAAATTATTAGAGTTTGGAGCTTCTATTAAACCAATGTTCCATATAGTAAAAGAAATTGCGCTAACTTAAAATGGGAGTAATCACATCTGAAAGATGGTAACATTCAGAGGTACTTTTGATCTGAAAATCAGTGCATTTCAACAATGTCTTTAAAACTAATTTTACCCTCAAAAAAAATTTAGGAAGCCCAAAAAGCATTGCACACTTAAGTTCAAATTGTATATATCTTTATATATCTATAGGTATAGATAGATCAATAAATGATAGATGATAGATAGATGATAGATGGTAGATAGATAGATAATGGATACAGGATAGATATAGGTACACACACACACACATACACACACACACACACACACACACACACACACACACACACACACACACACACCCTTTATTGGAAGTGGGAGCCCTCTTCAGTAACTGTACAACTTTAAGAGATAACTGCACGGAGTCCTGAAGGAAAATAAGGACTCTAGATCAGCCACTTTCATCTATATTCAGAATTAAACTTTCCACAGGAAGTTCACTCTCACATGGTGCCTTTGGATAGAGCTTCACCATCCACAATCATGAATCAACAGCCACTGACAAATGCAAGACAGCAGCCAGTTAAACATTTAAACGGTATAAATTAAAGTGCATGATTTTCCCTCAACTGGTGCCCTCTAGACAGAAATGTGGCCATACTTTTTGGGAAGTCCATAGTGTTTCTTGCCTTTTTTTTTCAGTCTTTAAAAGCTCAAATGCGAATGCAAATGCCATAAAAAAGCTGGCTTCTTACATGAATTTCCTGTAGACAGAAATCATGTCTTAGGCAAATCTTTGTACTCCTGCATATGGAGCATAAAATTATGTCCATTGAAATTCAGGATTTTATTCCATTTACAATTCTTTCTCTCTCAGTTCTGTAATATCACACACACACACACACACACACACACACACACACACACACACACACACACACACACACACGGTTTAGTTCTTGTTCTTAGCGTTTGTCCCATATATGGCAATACTCTTTTCAACATACTGAGAATAGAGCTCAGGAGGATAACAGGCCACAGTGTCCATTTACAATATAATGTTAAAAATTATTTAGTTTTTCACCTGCCTTCTCCTTATGCCAAGTGATGCTAGTTTTACATTTACAAGAGCAAATACTACTTATATGTAGATTGCATCAAGAATGCAAAGTAAATAAAGTTGAATTGATCTAGGGGTGAGTTGTCAGGAAAAGATAGCACTACATCTGAATCCCAAGGGATAAGAAAAAATGAGATGATAGAAAGGATGAAAGGGGTATTCCAGGGAGAGAAAAAAGCATAGGCAAAGGCTTTGAAAGGTGGAGAAACATACCCTAATTGGGAAATACAGTTTAAAATTACTGGGACAAAGAGTAAACCAAAGATTATGAACTTTACCCTAAATCTGTAAGAAGTCAGTTTGGAGTTAAATGACCCATAGGCAGGATGGGTTGTGATCATATTTGCTCTTTCAAAATATTAGTCAAACAGCAATTGGTAAGTGGACTAAAGGAGCAAGAATTAGTAGCTCAAGAATTGAGCCAGAAAATGTGTACTGAAGAGATAATTAATCTGTGTCCAGGGTACATTTTATCTTTATTATCATTTAGATTTTTTTAGTGGCTATTGTTCTTTCATGTTTTTCTATATCTTCTTATATTCTGATCACTGTTGTTTTTTAGAAATGCATTCCTTTACCTAGGTTTTCCAATCTATTAGCATGACCACTGTTCATTGTATTTTGTGCCTTTAGATAATCTAGTATATTTTAGAGATTTTCACATTTTTCTTTGAATATGTTTATTATGTTTCTTCTTTTCTTCCTGGTTTTTTTTAGCTACAGGTTTATCTGCTGTAATTGGTTTTTCAAAAAACATAGTTTTTAAAATTGTCTTATTTTCCTTACTCTATTGATTTCTGGCCTCATTTTTATTACTTCATTCCTTTTTGTTCCTTTCAATGTGCTCTGTTTCTCTTTTTCTGGCCTATTGAATTGAACCTTATGTATTTCCAACTTTTCTTATTTTCTGATAATTACAGTCAAAGCTATATATTTTCTTCTTGGTACTCTCTAGGAGCATATTACACATTCCTTTCATTTTATTCGGCTATAGTAGTTTATAATTTTACTTTTGATTTCCTTTTTAACCCATGAGTTATTTAAAGGCAAGATTATTATAATTCTCATTCACATGGGAATGTTAAATATGTTCTTTTGTTAATCATCTCTAATTTTATGGCATAGTGGTCAAAGATCATAATGTATATGGTGCTGAATTTATTAAAATTCCTTTCAATAAATTCAATAAATTCTTTGAATTTATTGAAATTCCTTTGTGGCCTGATCCAGGAATGCTTTTGAAAAATGGTTCATGTATGCCAACGAAGAAATGTGTTCTCTGTTTGCTTAACCAAGTATTGTATTTGAGGTCTTCGAGTTTTCTAAATGCTTGCATATATTTTATATACATGGTGTTTTGTATTAATCAGGTGTTTTGTAGAATGTTGGGAGCTATCTGATGTTTTTGTCATGATTAGACTAGAGTTATGGATTTTGGGAGGAAGACCACAGAAGCCAAGTGCCATTTCACCTGCTGATGTGAATCCTGGTCAGCTGATTCTGGGAATTGTCAGGTTTCTCCAAAGTTACACTTTTTCCCCTTCTCCAAACTGTACTCTTGGGAAGGAAGCCATTATAAGGTCTCACTCTTACAAGTGAAGAGTTATGCTCCATTGCCTCAAGGGCAGAATATTTACACAAATTATTCAGAATTCTTTTGCATTAGAGATTTGTCTATAATTTGTCTTGTAAGAAAATTATTAATAATAATTACAAATAGCTCCTCTATAGTATTTGAGATGTGCCAAGTTCTATGCTGTTTTATCACATATATGTACATATACATATACATGTTTGTACACTTTTTATTCCATTTTGTTTGACATTAAAAGTGCAACTATTCCAGCTTTGTTTTATTTTATGATTACCTCATAGCTCTTTCCCCATATCTTTATTTTCAACCTTTCTCTATGTTTAGTTTTAAGTTAAAAAAATAAAATTCTGCCTTTTTAAGTCTCTTCTGGGTCTATATTTCTAAATTTCTTATTTTTATCCATTTTTATTTATTATAGTACCAAGGAATTAAGATTTATTTTCATTATATTTTTGCTTTATTTCTAAAAACAATGTTCATTGCTTAGATCTTTCTTTTTTTCTTTCCTTCCTTCCCTCTTATTTCCCATTGCTTGCTTAAACTTAGGCATTTTATCACATTTTCTAATGGTTACAATTCTTTTATTAAGCATATAGATCTTTTTTCTTGGCAAATGTCAGTTTCTTTAACACCCATGTCTCCCTCTCTCACATGTTAAGAACCTTGTCAACTTTTATCTCCCTTTGTTCTCTCCTACAATTCATGTCACCAGTTTTGACGTGACATTAAATTGTAGATTAGGTTTTGTAGATATATATTTCCTTTTCATCACTGTTTACTAAAACAAATAACATTGATTAATGCCCTTATTTATCCCTGCTTTCTATAATTATTATTTTCTTGTGAATTAATTTATATTCTTGCTAGGTAAGATGCTCAAAAATAAAAACCTTAGATGAGTGTTAAGGTGAAAAGATTTTTATTTTACTCTATCATTTAAACTATCTACTTTCTATTTGCAACAACATGGATGGACTTTGAGATGATCATTCTAAGTGAAATAAGCCAGACAGAAAAAGTTGAAAACCACATGGTATTACTTATAAGTGGGATATAAACCTAAAAGAAACAAACAAAGAGGACAAACAGAGACTCATGGACATGGACAATAGACTAGTGGTTGCCAGAGGGTAGGGGATGGGGGAGGGGAAGGGGAGAGGTAGATGGGGTAAAAGGGGTCAAATATGTGGTGACAGAAAGAAATCTAACTATGGGCAATGAGCACAGAATACAATATATACATGCTTTACATATATACATGTTGAATTGTACACCTAAAACTTACTGGATTTCATTAACCAATGTCACAATAATAATAAAAAAAAACTATCTACTTTTTGAATAATCTAGAGTCAATTCCTTCTCCTGACTCCCAGTAATACATGCTTTTATTGTCTTGTTGTTTTTGAGAAATATGGTGCCCTACCACAAGTCTGTGGCTTTGTTTTATTTTACACTCTGGAAGCTCTTTGTTAAATTTCACTTTGACGTGTCTGAATATGTGGTTTTATTTCTTTTTTTTATTTTTCTCTCTCTCTACTGTGTCCTGCTTCACCCTCTGAAACCACTTTTAACCTACGGTCATGTGCCTTCTTTTAGCTCTGAAAAATACTTACTCTTTCTTCAAAGATTATCGTCTGACGTTATCTTTTTAATATTTCTTTCTGAAATTCCTGCTAAATAAGTATTTGCATTCTAATTTGATCTTCTTTATTTCTGAATTTTTTTTCAAATACTTTCTGCCTATTTATGCCCTCCCTTTAATCTGGATAATCTTCTCAACATGATTTTCCAGCCCATTAATTAAGTCTTTAGAGCTATTCTGCTATTTAAATTTTTTATTGAATCCTTTATTTAAATAATTACATTGTTCCACATCCAATAACTCTAACTGGTTCTTCTTTAAAAACATCTGCCCTTTTTTCATGTTTGGAATAAATTTCCTTATTTCCCTGAGGATATGTATTATGCTTATTCAAAGTTTGTTTTTTTCTGCTCCATTAGCTCTGCTTTCTCTACTATACATTTTTGTTATTGTTACTGTTGTCACACTTTTTAAATATTTTGTGTTTTTAAAAATTTTACTGTTATCTTATTGGTATTCCTTTTTCAGAGTTAGCTCCCTCAAATTATAATCTCTACACCTGGGAAGAGAAAAGTCTAATCCTAACCTTGTTCTTCTAGCTGTGGTTTGGGGGTAAGGGAGCTATACTCTAGGTGGATTATTTATTGATATGCAGTCAGTCCTCAGTATCTGATGGTTTTGTATCTGTGGGTTCAACCAACAAGGATTAAAAACAGCATTTCAAAGCATAGTTGGGAATCCAAGGATGTGGATGGCCAACTGTATATGTTGTTCTATGCCATTTTACATAAGAGACTTGAATATCTTCGGATTTTGCTATCTGCAGGGTGTCCTGGAACCAATGTCCCACAGATACTGAGGGACAACTGTCCCTATGATATCAATTATCACATCATCCAGGACATCTTTTATCCAGAGACATTCACCCGTTGTGGCAGTTGTCTGGCCTATGCTGGAGATAGACTATGGGGGAAAGTTCTTATGGTAAATTATCCAATTACTAGATGTTTATTGTCTGTATTCTCCCTTTAGAATGAAAACTCCTTTGAGTGGGAACTTTGTATTGTTTAGCACTTAGAACAATGCCTAATATAGAGCAGCCATTCCATAGATACCTGTCAGATAGATAAACATAGCAAGTCAGCTACCTACCCCATCAGGGCTCTGGGCTGACTTGCTATAATGCACTCATGTCAGGATTTTGTTACAGGCTTCTTAATCATATGACACGTGGAACAAATCTATAACCTGGAGTAGACCTTCAAGGCAGGGTATAGCCATTTATTCCAAGCCCTTTCTCTAGAAACTTGGTGAGTGCCAACCAAATTTTGCATTACTGTATTGGGGATATACTAAGCTATAGCCAAGAGAGTGCTAGGATCATTACTTCCAGCCTGGGCAGTCTTAGAGAAAGAAGTAATGGTGTGCCTGGAACTCTCCACCCGAATTGTCATTTCTTTCACTTAAAAAGAAACCCAGACACTTTAAGCCTCCTAAGGTATTTTCACAGTTTTGTACCAATTATTAAAGGAAGCTCCACATTCACTCATATGAATTGTATCTTTTCTAGCACATGTTAAATTTGACATAGAAGACAGAGTCTGCAGCCGGGGCTTAGTTTGACTTCTTGACAAGAATCACAGCTTTCAAATTTATTTTGATATAAATTTAAGTAAACAGTACATTGATTTCAATGAAAAATATTAGGAAAGTTGTTTTTGAGGTGATATGGTAAAAATCGTGGAAATAGTATAAAGAGTATGAGCTATGAGAGAAATTACGGATGTTAGATAATCAATGCCTTGAACACAGTGTTCGACAGAAAGTTGTTGGATTAATGGAATGTATGAATGATGCTTTGTCTGAGTATAAACTCAGACCTCCCTGGAGATCTTATTCCTGCAGAGATGTGACAGGGGAAAGCCAGGAATGAAGAAATAGCACAGAAGAAGGAGATACAGGTAAAGACTAACTTTTCCAAACTTACAATTTTGTTAAAACCAGCCCTGCTCACAGCAATTTAGAAAAAGACAAATGTTAAAAGCTCTGACAGGCTGAAGCAAAGCCAAGGAGAACTGGAATATTGGATCAATGTTTTAAATTGACCAGGGGCAGCACAAAACAAATATAAAGATCCCAGCACTGAAAGGAGCAAGCTACTCAAGCACACAGAGCAGTCTGCTAAGGAAGAACTGCACCACAATCGACAATGACACCTGGACCACAGCCCTACAGCTACGTGTCCGATATCTACAACACATTATCCTTTCCCTGCAAGAAACATGGATCTAAATGAAGGCAGGGGAGAACCAGAAATTAGAAGCCACTTAAAATCTGTAGATTTCTCATGCATGAGATGTGATAAATAGTTGGCAAGTTAAAGCCAAGCAGAAGGTAAAGGAAAAAATCTTAGTGTCACCAGTGGATTTGGGAATCATGCAGGTCACTGGATGGATGGATGGATGGATGGATGGATGGATGGATGGAGCCAGCTCTCGATTCCACCATACTGTTTCTTCATTTCTAGGTACTATGATAGTCATTCAAAAAAAAAAAAAAACACCTGCCCAGAAAATTACATGTTAAAAGCTCCTAAATACCCAAACTAAGTATATTGGGAATTTAAAAGACAAGGAAGCATCCAAAATACCATTTCTTATGCTGCACAATCTCTTCTTTTTCTATGGTGTTGATGAATTTATGCCTCTCACAGGCCCTGTGCTTAAGCATAGCTTCCAACTTCTGCAGCTGTGAGAAGTGAAGAATACCATACTAAATGATGGCAGTTACAGACCGCGAAAAATGAGCAGGTGAACCTAGCTTCTGGTGGATAGAGCAACAGGCTAAATATCAGAGACCTGGTTCTGACTACCTCTAAGGCCTTGGACTTTATCTGAATCTCAGTAAAATCATCAACAAATGGAGGGAGGTAGATGAGGTAATCTCTGAGTCCCTTTTGGTTTTGAAATTTTTGTTTATATTTGTCAGTGTTCCTGCAACTTGAGCTTCATCATAAGGATGGCTAATATAGAGAGAAGGCAGAAAATTTCTTGGTTATTTTACACATTGTTAAAATTGAGAGCTTTGGACTGGTTCTAAATCTTCCTTTCCATTGTTTTCCTCATCTTTTCCTAGAGATCTTGTATTGCTGAAGTCCAAGTAGACCTCTTAACTTATTGGGCTGAGACTGAATAAATAACAGATATGTGCATGCATACACACACACACACACACACACACACATACACAGAGCTTTCCTGTAGTCTGCTATGTTAAGAAAACATGGAATCTGTTAGCTAAGCTTTGCCAGACAGGATACAATTCTAGGTAATCTGTTAGGCAGTATAAAAGTAACCTCATTTTAGGCAGACAGGTTCAGAACAGTTTGGTCTAGAAAAAGAGATATGGCTGGACAAATTTGGGGAAATTTAGTTCCTTTGAGGTAGAAGTTAAGGTAATGCTTTATTGACTGAATTCAAAACAAAGGGTCAGCAACATCAACTACAAAAAACATGATTGGGATTAACCCCTGAATTGCTGAAATACGATTTCCAGAAGTGATGCCTAAAACAGAGCATCATGGAAAATTTTTACTAAATTAGAAGTTTACTTTGGAGATTTTTCTTTCTTGCCAATGTAATAAGGATTACAGTCATACTGGGGGAGAACATTCTCTCTCCTCTACGTGAACAACCAGTTAATTGTCAGTTCCAAATTTAGACAGAGACTTGAAATGGGCTTAATTAGATTGGAAAGGACTGAGTTATTGAGTAAAATTTCCACTCACCATCTTATGTTTTGTAAAGCAGAGAATTCCATCATCGAGCTGGCATTTTGTTAAATGAGGTGGAAAGCTGAATTAGGGAGGAGTAGGAGGCTAAGCTGATGGTTTTATGTTGGGGCTAAAAAGTAGCCCCAAAAGTAGCAAGGAAGCTCTGGTAAAAATCGAATTAGAACCTGAAAACCCCTTCTGATTTAAATACCTCTACTTTTCTGAGCAGAGAGATTATAATAACAAATGATGCTTTGTTTTGGAAAATGTTCAAATCTATATGCATGGAACTTGTATCATCCAGAGAAGAGCATGTGCATTGGAACCTAGTCTTTAATTCGGGCTCTTTCATAAACCAGATTCATATTCTAAGACAACTAAACTTCAGATCCTTGGTTTCTTTGACTGTAAAACATGGATAATAAATACCTATGTCACGTCCTACAGCAGTAAGAATTAGACGTAATGTTAGTCTGTTGCTCAGTGCCATCACAGTTGAGCAACTCAAATTCCAAATTCCACAGCTAATATCTTTTCAGTTCAGTGACAAGCACAACTCAAGATATTTTAATGTTCAAGAAGTCTGTTATTAAAAAAAAAAAATCCTTGCTGTAAATCATTTTATAAAGTAAATCATTCTGCTGAAATGTGGCCAGTGGTTTATCATTCTAGTTGAGATTATTTTAAATAAGATTTTTCTTAAAATAGAAGCACATACCAATATTTTTTTTAGGACATGATTTGAACAGATGATGTCCTAAGCCTGTCTACATCAGAGGCAGCTTGACTTAGTGATCTACAGGTTAGGACACTCTTCCAAGAAGATCGCAGCAAACACTCCTTCAGAGATAAGAATTACTTGCTATAAAGCTGTGGTTCGGGATGGAGGGAGATTGTATTAGCAATGTTTTTCCTCCAAAAAAAAAGAAAAGAAAATGCCCAATTTCCTGTGGTATCTTCCTGGAATACTTTTCTACCCTAATAAATTTTTTCCTTCTCTATATTCCCAAAGCACTTGGCTCATACTTCAAACTCTATTTTCGACAAACACCAATAATAGCTAATGTTTATTAAGTACTTCTCATGTGCCAGGCATTCTCCAAAGTATTTGACATGTAAAAACCACTAAGGCACAGAGCAGCTAAGGCATTTGCCCAATGATCTATAGATGAGAAGAGGTATAGTCAAGGTCTGAACACAAACTTAGTTTTTGTAATCTTTAACTACATAAAGCTATGTTGTTTCTCTGGGCTACACATATGAGAATCAATCTTTTAGAGTTATTTTGTGGGCTTTTAGAGTTGAGGCAGGATCTGGAGGAGTTGGTGAACCTAACAATGTAGAAATTATTTTTAAGAGAAATAGAGGGTAGCCAGAGAAACTGTTCTTACCTTTCAATGTTTTTCTAAAGGCTGTACTGGAATGAGAACAGAAGTCTAGAAAGCCAATATGTTTCTAAATTGCTTACCAATGCTGAATAAATTTATCACCAATTGCATCTCCATATGTTAGATATGAAAGAAAGCAAAATCATTTAACATTGCCCATTCATTCCAAAAGGAGGACTGGAAAGAGAGTGCTCTATCCAGACCCCAAACCACACCCCACTTGTTAAAGCCAAAGTAAGGCCCCTTGGGGATTGATCACTGATGAACTTTTTCAGCCTCACATTTTCTCTCTTTTCTTTCAAATTCTATACTCCAATCATACTGAAATAGACTCATTTACCAGAAAATGCTATAGTTTCTTTCTTCTGCAGGTCAGAGTACCTGCTGCTCCCTTTGTAGCCCCCACATCCCCATTTTCAGGCTAGTTCTTTAGGTTACTTTGTCCAGGAACCCTTCCCTGAACCCCTTGTTCAGGTTTGGGGCTTGCCTCTTGTTCCCATTACATTCCGCATGGTTCCCACTAACAGTTCTCTGCAGGTGCCTGGTCTCCTGCAGAGAGGGTAGAAGTTAAGAATATAAATTTTGGAGCTGGAATCTTGGTACCACCACTTACTAGTCACTTAACCTTAGGCAAGTTATTTATTTTCTCTGAGTTTCAATTATTTACTTGTTTAATGAAAATAATAATAGCACCTATCTCACAAATTTACGGTGAGGATCAAGTGAGTATAATGAAAGAAAAAGTTTAAGAACAGCGCCTGACACAGAGTAAACTATATATGCCTGCTTATTATTAGTAGTGCTTCCCAAGAAAGCCTACCAACTCAGTCTAAATAGTTGGAAACTGAAACCAGAATATAGGGTCACCTTGGGCTGTTTTATCACATTAGGGAGATTTGGAGATTGTGATTCTTAGATGTCAGTTCTAATTACTGATTTCAGGGTGACACGGGGATATGCTGCCTTGCTAGGGGACATTTAAGGGACCCACTTTGAAAAACTGCTCTGCCTATTTATTCTTTTCTGGACCAGTTGCTTTCTCCTCTGAACTCAGTTGCAAATAGCACATCAGCATTTTCTCTGCTGACAGCATTACAAGTTCAGGGATAACTGCTCCTTGGGGCATAATTGGCTGCTTCTGGTAAACAGTGCTCAGTATGTTTGCTTTAGTTCTGAAAAGAAGCTGGGAAGGAATTGGGTTTAAGGTCCTGAGGATCTCATAGACAGAGGTAGGGGTGGAGCAGGAAGGTGGGTTTGCCACCTCCTATTAAAGTTGTAGAAAGTTTACTTTTTCTCCCTCCACCCTTCAAAATGGCATTCTCCGTTTTAGCATTACTGTTCTTTATCATCAGTTGCTGATACTCAGAGCCCTTTGGGGTACCATCTTCTGTTAATCCCAGACATTCGGGCTGCTGAGAGATGTCGGCAGGACTAAGTCAAGGTCTGCTTTCTGGGACATCCCCTCACTTTCTATGTCCTACTCCCATAAATTGACCTACAATATGCACATGCATTTATGCCTCTGCTCCTGGTTCCTCTGTGCTTTGGCTGTTAGTGTGTGCATTTGATATCTCCCTCTTAAGTAGTATAATCACTTACTGGAGATTGGCCTGTATTAAGAATGAGGAAATAGCACTTACGTGGGGCTAAAACAACAAAAATCTATTTTAGTTCTACTTTTATATTGCTGGGAGACCTTAACCAAATCATTTTACTTTTTAGGTCCTTACCACCCTAGTCTCTAAAATCAGCAAATTGGAATAATTTCTCTGGAAACTCACTTTGAGATTTTATAAATATGATTAAAACTTAAGGCTTTTGGAAAGCATGATAGGTAGGTATTTGGGGACAGGAGGACGTCCTGAGACCCCTTCACCATCCCATCAGCATCTCTCAAGAACTGGATTGATGTACAAATCTTTATTTTATGTTGGAGAAAAAGGTGCTTTGTAAGGCTAGCTGAGTCAGATGACCTCTGTCACTGCCTAACTAGGTCCCCCAGAGCCTAGTAATTCCAAAGTAACTTATATCAGAGTGTCCAGGATGTAAATCAAATTAGTATGCTGCAAGGCTGAAAGTCTTTTTGCATTTCATATTTCACCTTTAAATTCACATTTTACTCCATGATATTTGTTGTAATAAAAATAATGCTTGAAATCATTTAACATGAAATGAAATTAATGTTCCAAAAATATGCATTAAGTTTGGTGCCCTGGGCACCCTCCTAGGGTGCGTGTCCTCCAATTTCAGAGGCATAAATTTACCAACAATAATAATTCATGAAGTACACTCTTTTGCCAGCCACCTTCTAAATGCTTTGCAAGAAGGAAATTCCTTTAAATCATAGGTTGTTTTACGACTGGTGAAGTAAAAAAGCAGAGATGTTGTTTCAACAGTGTCTCTCTGCTTATCTATAAAGTAGAGAAGATAATAACAGCAGACCATGACCTATAAGTTTGAGGTAAGAATTAGATAACATATAGGAAAATACTTTATAAGATGCCAATACCACATACATGATAGCTGCCCATGCTAGTTAATGCTAACCTCAACCAGAACATCTCCTAGAATAGAATAGACAGAGACTATGGTTAAATTCAGTCACATTGCCAAGAGGTTTGGGGTTGGTGAAATTCTCAGGACCTTAAAAGTCCCTTGGAGCAGTACGAGGAGCCTATAGGAATGGTGTATTCTGGGGTAGAAATGGATCATATTGGACAAAGATCAGAATATATCTATGTCAAACTATACTTTTTAAAAAAACCAAAATATTGTTGGATGAGGGCAGGGAGTAGGACTATTGTTGAATCACTTTATTTTCAAATGTGTTCTTCATGTCCATTATCAGATTTTTGACCAAATACACTCTGTGACCAAGGAAGAGAATTTTACTCATAAATTTTGACCCAATGAAGCTTCTTATTCTTCCTCTCTCTAGGGAGTATGGCTTTCTTTCTTTTGCACGAAAAACACAATTTGGGGGGATTTTTTTATGATATTGGTTATTGTTATCTTTTTCTATAATGCTAATTTCAAATTCAGACATGAATCTTACATATTTAATTTAAAATTTAAGTAAACATAACAATTTAAAATACAGCAAAGCAGTGGGAGGAGAAAACTATTGATAAATGTATATTAAAAGAAAGATTGCTTCCAAAGACAAAATTGGACTTCCTCTCAAGGAGATTCAGTTTCTGAAATATGAATATATTAAGCAGCAGTCTGTTGGGTTTCATTCTACTTTATGTTTGAGCTCGCATTATTGGTCAAAGACCTGGCATAGCAACATGGACACCTGGGTCGAATTTTAACTCTTGAACTTGTGCCTTTTGGAATTTGTTTATTTCTTAAGAAAGATCCAATTCAGGGACAAGATTTCTATAAAAAAAAATGGAGAGGCAGATGATCTCAGATCACCAGAGCCCCATAACCTTCCCTCATCCTAACAGTAACCAATTTCCATCCCTTTTCTATTAAATTCTATGAGTAGGTAGTATAACTAATGAATATCATGAAATTATTTTTGAAAATCACTCTAGCTATTTTATAAATGTGTATAGTCAGTTTTAGTTATATAGTTATATATAGTTATATCCATAATAGTCGCCCTGCTACACTTATTTTGATAATGCATATATTGCTCATAAATTTTGTTCTTTTTTTGAGAATGCACATTAGAGTCTAAAAATCAAAAAAATTACACCATTAAGTAGCCCTATAAATCTACTTCAATCTAAGATATTGCTTTTCAGACATGATTTTAGGCATTTATAATGTAATAATCAGCCTATATGCAAATATCTCCAATTGTCCTAAGAATGTCTATTATGGCTTTCTTTCCCACCTCTTTCCCTCTCTCTTTCCTTTCTCCCTCTTTCTCATGCTATCCATGTTACTGAACCAAGATCCTATCAAGGTTAATGTATTCCATTTGTTTTTTATGGACTTTTAATCATTTGTAATAGATTAAACAAGAACCCCAACCTCCACCTTTTTTTTTTTTATCCTAACTCTGACATTTTTGAAGAATCCAGGCCAGATTCATTACAGGTATCTCACATTTGGAATATGTTTGACTTTTCTTCTTGATTTAAAAAAATTTGTTTCTCTACTGCTTTTCTTTTTCTGTAAAACCAAGATTAGAACAAGAGGCCTGGTTGAATTTGGGTTAAACGTTGGAAGCAAGAATATCTCAAATAGGAGATGTTTGATACCTCATATGGGACAACAACATGATCCTTACAATGTTGGAGAATGTCAAGGGGTCTCATACTTTCATGCCAAATTTGATCACTTGGTTAAAATAGTGATGACCAAACCACTCCATGTTAAGATATAGTTTTCCCCTTTGTAATTAGTAGGTAATCTGTGGATTCATTCTTTGGCACAATGTAAAAATACTGTTCCCCAACAAACATTTACCTAATTGTTTTAACACACTTGTTTGTCCATTGCCTGAACCAGTTCTTCCTTTGGAGTTTCCAAAATAGTGATATTTAAATTCTATCATTTCTTCCTACATATTAGCTAGTATTTATGTAAAAGAAGGATTTTTGCTCTCTTCTATCTTTCGACTATCGCTATAGATCAGAGGTTTTTATTTATTTAAATGTTATAATTAATTACACTTGTTATTCACATGATGCTTAAATTGTCCCAAATTTGGTCAGTAAGAACACGCTTAAGCAAGCTCTTGTGTCTTGTTGCCATATTTGCATTAGTCTTTCAATACTTTCTAAGTATGATTTTCAGCATAATCAGAAGTCCTATCTCACTTTTCATTTTCCTGTAGATATGTGTGGTGGTTTCACAACATAGTCATAAATTCTTTGACATATTTCCATCAAAGGTGGATTCTAGTTTCCTTCCCCTTGGATATGAACTGGTCTTAATGACTCACTTCTAACTGATAAAATCAAACAGAAATGGTATTTCTCAAACTTCGTCATGAAAAGAAATATAGTTTATACCTGGCTTTCTCTTTTTTGAGACATATTCCTTAGGAATCCTGTGCTAACATATAAGAAATATAGTTATCCTAGCCACCAAGGTATAGAGATCATATGGAGGTTAAAAAAAAAAAAAAAAGATGTGCAAGGAGCTCCAGTTGTTCTAGCCCCAAGATCTTCTAGACCCAAACTGGGTCTTGCCAGTATAACTCACCAGATAATGAGAGTGAATCTTCAAGTGATTCTAGCTTCTGGGTTGTGAGCTCCAGCTGACACTGAGAGGAGCAGAGATAAGTTGCCCCTGCTGTGTTCTGCCCAATTTGCAGATTCATGAACAATATTGATGCTGTTGTTTTGTAAACTACTACGTTTTGGAGTGATTTATTGCACAGCAGTAGATAACTAGAACAACCTGAAATCGGTCAATTTTTCAAAGAGCTTTGTTTTCTTTTAGTGGGAAATGGTATTAGAAAAGAGATTTGGATACTGATTCCCTCATCAGTACTAGGTAATTTTGTTTTAAGTCTTTTTAGTGGAAAAGAAAAAACATTTGAAAAATTACGATTTTGTATTTATATTTCTAATTAAATTTATCACTAAAGGGAGTTTTAACTACTTTTATTTCATTATCATATCTTTTTACCCTGAAAATCTTTATTCATAATAACATAGTATATTTGCTTATTTGCTTCTTCCTATAGTAATAAAGCCTACTACTAAAAGTACTACTATTAGCATTAATAAAACCTTAACATTAATATTACTATTACTAATAAAACTACTGAAGTGAACTTAAGACTTCCATGTAATCCTTTTTTGTTTCGTTTTTGGAAAATTAGCCTTAAATGATGTATAGTCATAGCATTGGGTTAAAAACCACTTACACTTGGTCTTGCCTCTGAGTGGATGTTACCAATTTGGTACTACTTTAGGTTCATTAATTACTCTTTGGTTCAATTTTAGAATTTGCTTGTTTTTTTTTTCTTATGTAACTTTATCTTTAAATAAAAAAAAACATTTGCATGGTTTAAAAGTCAAAACTACATAAAATAGTAAACACATTGCTAGCCCTTATACTGTATTCTCATATACCATCTAAGGTAAACATGTACATTATTTCTCATTTGTTCTTCATATATATATATATATATATATATATATATATATATATATATATATATACACACACACAAAATCTTATTTTTTCTTCTTTCTTATTAAAAGTAACAATAATCTTGCTTTTTTCACTTAGCAAAATAACTTGCAATTCACATAAATCAGCTACTAGAGCTATTTCTCACTCTTTTTTAAGGCTCTATAGTACTCAATCTTATTTATCTACTATAATTTATTCAACCAGTCCTTTTAAAGGATATTTAAGTTATTATCAATCCCTTGCTATTACAAAAAAATTCCACAATTAATAACTATGTGCATATTTTTGTTATGGTATTTGTTTTGTTTTTGTGGAGGTATAGCTATAGGGTTAATTTCAAGAAGTGAGAATTAGGGATCAGCTAAATATATAAAGCAAATATTAACAGACTTAAAAGAAGAAATAGCATTACAATATGAATAGGGACTTTAATACCCCACTTTTACCAATAGATATAATACCCATACAGAAAATCAAAAAGGAAACATTGGCCTTAATGACACATTAGACCAGAGAGATTTAACAGACATTCCAAACATTCCATTCAAAAGCAAGAGAACACACATTCTTCCAAATAGGCATGGAACACTTTTCAGGATAGGTTATATGTTAGGCCAAAAAAAGTCTTAAAATTTTTAAGATTAAAATCATGTCAAGTATTTTTTCTGACCACCATGATATGAGACTAGAAATCAATTAAAAGAAGAAAAATTAGAAATTCACAAATATGTGGAGATTAAACAACATGCTGCCCAATAGCCAGTGGGTCAATGAGGAAATCCAAAGACAAAAAAATACTTTCAGACAAATGAAAATATAATACAACATACCAACATGTATGAGATGCAACAAGGAGTTCTAAGAGGGAAATTCAAATAAACAATCTAACTTTACACCTCAAGGAACTGGAAAAAGAAGAATAAATGGAGCCCAAAGTTAGTAGATGAAAGGGAATAACAAAGCTTAGAGCAAAAATAAATGAAAGAGAGATTCAAAAGACAATAGAAAAGATCAAAAAAAGAAAAACTAAAGCTGGATTTTTTGAAAATTGACAAATGTTTAGCTAGACTCATGAAAAATAGAAAACTCAAATAAACAAAATCAGAAATAAGAAAAGAGATGTTAAAGTCGATGCCATAAAAATAAAAAGGATTGTAATGGACTATGATGAGTAATTATAAACCAACAAATTGGAAAACCTGAAAAAAAGGGATTAATTTCTAGAAACGTAAAAACTACCAAGACTAAATCTTAAAGAAATAAAACATCTGAACAGACCAATTACCAGTAAGGAGATTGAGTCACTTTCCAATAAACAAAAGTCCAAGATTACACAGATTCACTAGTGAAATCTACCAAACATTTAAAAAAGAATTAACACCAATCCTTCTCAAACTCACCCAAAAATTAGAAGAGGAGGGAACCTTTTCAGATTTTTATGAGGCTAGCATTCCTCTGAAACCAAAGTCAGACAAGAATGTTATAAGAAAAGAAAATTACAGGATAATATACTTAATAAAAATAATGTAAAAATGCTCAAAAAATATTAGCAAACAAATTGAACAATACATTAAAAGTATTATACACCATGATCAAGTGGAATTTATTTCAGGGATGCAAGGATGATTCAACATCCCCAAATCAATCACTGTGATACACCACATTAACAAAATGAAAGATAAAAATTATATGATCATCTCAATAGATGCATTAAAAACTTTTGTAAGCAAAGGCAAGAAATGTGAAAATAACAAGTGGAACAACATTAAACTAAAAGGCTCCTGCACGGCAAAAAAAAACCATCAACAAAATAAAAGGAAACCTACCAAATAGAAGAAAATATTTAATCATTTAGAGGTATACCTTACTTTATTGTTTTTTGCTTTATTGCCCTTCACCGTGTTCATTGCTGATATTGCCATTTTACAAATTGAAGACAAGACCCTCCACCAGCTAAAAAGATTACAATTCTCTTCACAGTGGTACTAGCTTTATTGCAGTGGTCTGGAACTGAATCCACAAGGTATTCCTGTTTCTGATAAGGGGTTAATATCTAAAACACATAAAGAACTCATACAACTTGATAGCAAAAAAAAAAAACAAAAACAAAAAAAAAGAGAAAACCTATTAAAAAATGAGTAAAGGCTCTGAATAAACCAATACACCAATAATCCAACAGGAAAATGAGCAAAGCACATGATAGACAAATTCACATGTACAGAAACAAACTATGGATAAGCATATAATCAGGTAACAATGATAATAATAAGAGTAATGGTAATGATAAGTAGCCGTTAATGTCCACGTGCTATGTCAGGCACTGTCCTAAGTGCTTTACTTGCATTAATTTATTCAAACCTCACAGAAACACTTTGAGCTTGGTGTTACCATCATCTTGATTTTACCAATAAGGAAATTATTGGTGATAGATAAAGTAAGATTATATAAAGGAGGGTAGATATGCAAACTGATTAATCATTTTGAAGCTGAAATACCATTTTCCATTAATCATATTCACAAATATAAAAAAAGGCTTATAAAATTCAGTAACACTGAAAGTATGTGGACCCTGATGGTCTCATACATTTTGGGGGGAGTATTAATTGCTCTAACCTCTTAAGACTATCTAGAAATTTGTTAAATGTATATACAACTTTGAACTATGGAAATTTCTAATATAAATTTTTCAGAAATATATAGTATCACATGTATGCAAATCTGAAAATATAAGGATTTTTATTACAGTATTTTTTTTCTACTTGCAAAAGACTAAAACAATTTAATTGCCTTGTCAACTAAATAAAATATGTTACAGACATACAATGAAATACTCAGTAGCCATTTTTGAATATGAGGTCCATCCTTATGGAAATATTTTCAAAGGCAAGAACAGAATTGTGGAAATAGTCCCTCATTTATCATGTTAAAATAGGCAATGTGCTTCCATATGCAACTGAAGCTCCAGGAAGATATATAAGAAACTCTTAATAGTATTTGTCTCTGGAGAAGGAACTGAAGGTCGAAGGTGCGAAAGACATTTACTTTTCATTAAACAGTGAAACTTTTGCCATATGCAAATTTTATCATTGAGATTTAAAAAGAAAATGATGAAGAGAGAGTAGGGGAAGGAGGGAAGGAGGGACAAAGGGAGGGACAGAGAGAGAGAGAGAGAGAGAGAGAGAGAGAGAGAGAGAGAGATTTAAAACAAAACCAGCCTTTGAGACAAGAGTTTAGTCTCCCGTGGTGACTGTAATGAAGGGAGCCATCTTTGCAATGTTGAAGATTTGTCCATGTGTTAAAGTTAGACAGATGATGTATCCTCATACCTTAAATTCGAGGACTGTCTACTGACCTCTGACTCTTAGTTCTCATTGGACTCTTTCCTAAATTGGTTGAGAGGGTGACAAGCACAGTTTATATTTGTTTTGTTTTGTTAGCTTTTTATTTAATTTAATTTTATAAGTTTCAAGTATACAGTACATTGGTTAGACAATTATATAGTTTATAAAATGATTCCCCTAATTGCTCTTTCTCTTCTCTGCTTCTCCACCTAGCCATTCATTAATGCTGACTGCATTCCCTATGCTGTGCTCTCCATCCCTGTGACCACCTATCAACTACTAATCTGTACTTCTTTAACCCTTCCCCCGTTCTCCCAGCCCCACAACCTCCCTCTCCTTTGGCCATCACCAGATTGTCTTCTATATTTGTGAGTCTGTTTTTGATTAGTTTGTTCTTTTTGTTCCTTAGATTTGCATATCATAGTTGGTTTTACTTGATAGAGAAATCAGATACTGTAAGGCAAGCTTCCGAGCAGATCCTGGTAATTGGAGCTACAGCAGTACTGTTTATAAAATGGAGAAATGCTTTGAATCTGAGGGTTTATTTTGTAGCCCAGGAAGTCTGCTCAGTACATAGGATTTCATTAGCTTTAGGTTCACTTGAAAAAGATTTCTGCCTAATGCAAAACATATAATAAGCAGTTTTCAAACTGCCTCCCTAGGAACCAAGCTTGTTAAAAATGTTCTTCCCTATACAAATGTATATTTGAAGAACTGGGGGAAAATACTTATTTCACAGCTATCTTTTGGCCATAGGGATAAGTCAGAGAGTCTCTTGCTGAATTAGGACCAACCTGAGGGACACATTAGCTGATGCTGGCAGGGGTCAGTCTTGGGCCCAGAAGTGCTCTCTGTTGTCTTCCTGCCCACAAAGGACAGACTCATCAAGGGTGCATATGGTACCAAGAGCTAGGAAGAAAGCAGCACTTTTCAGACAAGTACAGAATTCTAATTATTTTAGTAAATTGGGAAAGTGAAGAAGAAAAGTAGAAGGAGGGAAAATATGAGAAGTACTTAGACTGTGGAAAAGATAATGGCAAAAATCTAGGTGAAGAAATGCTTACAATTTAATATAAGTGCCAGAGTAGATGATAAGCCTTAGTGAGTACTTAGCTAGTAAACCCATTCTTGGATCACAATGGAAGAAAAGCTTTCTCTATACCAAGAGTTAGTCAGGTATAAATTTGAGGTCTCTTTTTATTTCTGGGTTCTAATGTCTACCTGAAAGGATATTTAAAAAATCAAACATGGTGATATGGCTGAGAAATACAACCTTAAAAAAAACTATATGACTTAAAAAAATAAAACCCTATATGAGCAGAAAATATCAAGTACACAGATTTCTAAGAACATTATGTGCTTGATTTCTGGAATGGTGCCTTACCCTCACTAAATCTACAGCAAAGGTTCATCTCAGAGCACCACTATGTTTTTTTTTTTAATTAGTTAGTTAATTAATTTTTATGGTGACATTGGTTAGTGAAATCCAGTAAGTTTCAGCTGTACACTTTATGAGTAATACACACACACACACATTTACACTGTGTATTTACCTCCCATAGTTAGATTTCTTTCTGTCACCACATATTTGACCTCTTTTACCCCATCTACCTCCCTCCTCCTCTCTGGTATCTCTAGTCTATCATAAATGTCCATGAGTCTCTGTTTGTCCTGTTCATTTGTTACTTTTAGGTTTATATCCCACATATAAGTGATATCATGTGATTTTCGACTTACTCTGTCTAGCTTATTTCACTTGGCATGATTATCTCAAGGTCCATCCACATTGTCACAAATGGTAGTATTTCATCTCTTTTTATAGCTGAGTAATATATTGTGTATATGTACCATAGCTTCTTTAGCCAATCATCTATCGTAGGACACTTTGGTTGCTTCCATGTCCTGGCTACTGAGAATAATGCTGCTATGAACACCAGTGTGCAAATATCTTTTCAGATATATGTTTTCAAGTCTTTGGGGGTAAATATCCAGTAGAAGTATTGCTGGATCATATGGTAGATCAATTCTCAGTTTTTTGAGGAACTCCCATCCTATTTTCCATAGTGGCTGTACCAATTTGCAGTCCCATCAGCAGTGTATGAGGGTTCCTTTTTTCCACATCCTCTTCAACATTTGTTATTACTTGTCCTGTTGATCATAGCTATTCTAACAGGTGAGAGATGGTATCTCATTGTGGTTTAGATTTACATTTCCCTGACAACTAGCTATGTTGAGTACCTTTTCAAATATTTGTTGGCCATTTGTATATCCTCTAGTGAGAAGTGTCTGTTCAGGTCCTCTGCCCATTTTTTTGATCGGATCATTTGCTTTTTGTTATTGAGTTGTATGAGTTCTTTGTATATTTTGGATATTAAGTTTATCAGAGGAGTTGCTTGCAAATATATTTTCCCATTCGGATGGTTGTCTCTTTACCTTGTTGATGGTTTTTTTTTTTTTGCTGAGCAGAAGCTTTTTAGTTCAATATAGTCTCACTCATTTATTTTTGCTTTTACTTCTCTTGCCTTTGAGGTCAAATTCATGAAATCCTCTTTAAATCCAAGGTCCTTGAGTTTAGTTCCTATGTTTTCTTCTATGCATTTTTGTTTGTTTGTTTCAGGTCTTATATTCAGGTCCTTAATCCATTTTGAGTTAATTTTGGCATGTGTGATAGACAACAGTCATTTCCTTCTTTTGCAGGAGGCTTTCTAGTTTTCCCAGCACCATTTAGTGAAGAGGCTTTCCTTTCTCCATGGTATGTTTTTGGCTTTTTTGTTGAAAATTATTTGCTCATATAAATATGGGTTTACTTCTGGACTCTTGATTCTGTTCCACTTGTTCATGTGTCTGTTTTCCTGCCAATTCCATGTTGTTTTGATTACTGTGTTTAATGCTGATGAATTAAGCCTCCTAGAAGCCTTCATTCTAGTTCAAGTATCTCTGGGAGTCGGTTAAGGAGATAACTATTTTTATGCTATAGACTCTTAGGGAGCTCTCTACTTCTTATTCACAATGCTTATTAAAATTGTAAATAAATCTTTCCACAAATATTTATGAGCTCTTACTGTCAAGCACTATTCTAGGTACTAGGTATATATATAATCTCTTTAAATTACACTTTCAAACTAGTCAGTTCTTGGTATAGTGTACCTCTTCCTTAAAGTAATATATCTTTTAGAGGTATTAAAAACCAGCTGACACTATAATTTTTGCCTAGAGATTTTGTCCAAATCCAAAAGGTCATTAGTTACATTTTCCATTTTCTAAGTTACTGTAAAATACTGCTTTCCCAAATCTTTCACAATTATACAGAATAACCCCCATTTTTTTGGTTTCCTATGGCAATTTCTATGACATTATTTTAGTCTGTGGTCCATTTCCAGAGATGAAGCCAATGATACATATTTTAGGTCTTAACACCTCACCCTTGGCATCAATTTCTGTATAAGCTATCTTTAGCCATAAGAATTTCATGCCAAATCAGCTACAAAACACACTGGCTTAAAGTAAATAGATGCTCATGAATCTGTAAGTCAGCTGGGCAAGTCTTCTGATCATAGCTGATCTCATCACTGTCTGTGGTCAGCTGCAGGTTGGCTAGGCAGGTTGGCTAGATTGGCTTTCTGATCTAGAATGGGCTCAATTTGGGCAACTGGAATGACTTGACTCTGTGACACATGTCTTTCATTCTCCAGCAAGACAACCCAGGCTTGTACTTAAGGCAATTGAAGAAATGAAAGAGTAAAAGTAGAAATAGGCAAGATTTCTCTGTTTTCCTAACATTTACCAAAGTAAACCACATAGCTAAACTTAAAATCAATGAGTAAGGAATGCTTTTCCACCTCTAGATGAAATTAACTGCAAAGACATGTGTGGAAGTCATGGGTGTAGGGAGGGGTAAATAATTGAGGCTATTAAAACAGTAAATCTACCAAAGAAACTACCCCCAATAATCCATATCAAAAATGATTAAAATAGCCAAATTTTGGCTATTTATGGAGGTAAAGATGATACGATATTCTGACTGAATAGATGAAGGGTATGAGAAAAGAAAACTGAGGTTGGTAAAAGTTTGGGTCAACCACAGAGATGACATTTGACAAATTGGGAAAGGATACATTATCCAAAGAAGGAAGGCAGCAGAGAAATCAATGACAGAATGTTAAGGAATATAACTCTTACTGCAGTCCCTCAAGATCCAAATGATCTGATTCTTTTTAGCTTTCCAGTTTCACCTCACAATTCCTTCCCCTTGATTTCTGTGTTCTAGCTACAATAATACCCCCTTTTTTTCCCCAAAAAAGAAAAAGTCTTTGAGATAACAAACATGGTAAAAAAAAAAATACTATTTGACATCATTTGCCATGTTTCAGGTATGCTTGGTCAATGGCCTCACCTATCTCTGCTACTTGGTATAGGAGCAGGAGCAAAGGAATGGCAAAGGAGAATGAATTTGGCGTCTGGCATATCAAGACTAATAAGTTAAAGGATAGGCAGGATGAGAATAGGAGAAAACATATTGAACACGTGCAATATAGATTATATGTTATTTAATTCTCACAATAACCATGTGAATTTAGTATTAACTCCATTTTACAGAATAGAAAAACAGAAGGTTAAGCAATTTTTTTCAAGGTCACCCAGGTAGTAGTGGAAGCCAACACTCTAAAGCAATAAACGTAATAGGTATGGGAATTCAGTCATTGGAAGACTAGAGTTCCAGCTCGGGAAACTCAGCAATTGGAAACTAATGTTTGAAGCAGCAGTTAGTTATCAAAATCATAGGTCCTATCCTTGGAGTCTTGGAGGACAAGCTGGAATCACAAGTTACTGGGAAAGTAGTATGCCAGGCACTATAAATTTGAGCAAATGAAATCACAGTTGATATTTCTAAGAGAATTATAGTATCTGCATGAGCCCTTTTGTATAGCATGTAGAGATAGCATTTGCATTTCATATGTTTGTGATAATTAGCCATTTTGAAAGGTAACGTTGGTGGAGATAATTACACAACTGCACATATATTTATAGTTTCCTATACAATCATAGGTGAGCAGCATATTTCACTGTTCAATTAATGACTGTTTAAATAATAGTCTGAACCACTGAATCGGTTCTCTTGTTGAGATAATATAGCTTTGCAAAATAACATTAGGAGTGCAGAGAAATGCTCTTGGAAACCGTGCCATAATGTCTAATAGTGGGAGACTTGATCCACAATAAAGGAACCTGAGGTTAATATGCGTAAGCACAGAAGGTCTTCTTTTTTATTGCAATAGAGGAGTCCAGTAATTAAACAAATATTCATTGAGAATCATATTATGTATTAAGTGTTATTGGGGATAGAAATATGAAAAGAAATAGTCTTTGTCCTCGAAGACCTTACAACATGTAGCTAACAGTCCCAGGTAGAAAATCTCAAGTATAATAGAGGTATAGAAAACAATAATAATTACCTTTCCCCAAGTTCCCATAAAAGGGAGAAATTACTATGGGTTGAGGTTACTTTGGAAAGGAGTCCCACGAACTAGGAAGAAATAGATGAGCAAAGTTCTAGAGGAAAAAAGGACCATAGTGTGTTCAGGGCATGGTCAGCAGCCAAGTCTAACTCAAAAGAAGGATTCACACTAGACAGCAATAGAACTTGAGAGTTAAGTGGAAAATTGAGCCTAGGTTTCAAGTTCAGACTCAATGCATTAAAAAAATGTATGCAGAAATATGACATAATAAAATATTTAGAAAGTTTTTTGGTAGAATAGGCAAAATTTGGTCCTTCTAATACTTTTCTCCCCTCTTCCAATCTAGAAAAATAATGTAACTGTAATCTATGTCTTAATGAAATGATCTATTGTCATTTTCTATATGTCAAAATTCCTCCCCTGCCATAATGTCACTTAATAATCTAAGAAAAATAATGACATAGCTGTCACTTTATGGAATTCTCAACTTTAATATTTAATTCTAATTTTAAATCAAATTCATTTGTATATAATCAAACTGGTCCATCCACGAGTTTTGTGTTTTATCATCTGAAACAAAACAAGGGAAATAAGATACCAATCCTTTGGAAAAATGCTTTGCTGTCAAAAAAAAAATTTTTTTTAATAATTTATAAGGCAAGTAACTCAAAACAAAGTTATTTTACAACTTCAAGAATAATTTCCAGCCATTCACCTATCTTGGGTGAAGATCCATGAGTAATAAATTTTTTTCTATAGCAGATTAATATTGAAACTAGGTCTGATGGAACTAACTAATGAAAAATGAGTATGAAATATACAGCTAGTACCTAGCTCATAGCAAAGGATGACTGACAACACCTTGACCCAAAGATAAGCCTCTATTAGCCATATGGTCCACTTCCCAGAGGGCCCAGGAAGTTCCTGGACAATCTTTTAATTCATAAGATGCTCTTAAGAAATGGCCAAAAGTACAGTGAACTGGAAATAGCACACACAGATACACATAGGAGAAAGGAAAGAAATAGCTGGGGTACTTTTATAACAATTTGGTAGGACATGGTTCCATAGTGTAGTGGTTTAGCATGTTTGCTTTACACACAGAGGTCGTGGGTTCCCACCCCAGTGAAGCCATGGTCCATGGTCTATGGCCATGCCACCTTGAACAAACCTGATGTCTAATCTCAGAAGCTAAGCAGGGTCGGGCCTGGTTAGTACTTGGATGGGAGACCCCCTAAGAAGACCAGGTGTGGTAGGCATAAATAATAATAAATAAATAAATAATTTGGTGAGCAGCAGATCATTTTTTGGTGATGTGATCTGCTTCCAATTTTCACAGACCTTGTCAAATGTGTGAGTCATCAGCCTTTATATTAGGACTCCTTTGCCTCAATTCCTTTTTAATCACAACCACCATTATGCATCTTTCACAGGGGAGGCATTGTACAAAGCACTTAACATTTATTATATCACTTAATATTTATAATAACACTTATTATACCACTTAATATTTATAATATCACTTATTATCATAATATTGCTAATATTATGATGCCCATTTTATAAATGAAGCTTAGAGAGGTAAAGTTAGTGATTCCCAAATGCATATATGGAGACATCCCAAAAGCATATCCTAAATGTAAATCTGGCTGTTAGAATTACACAGGAGTTGATTAAATAAAGATTATTTTGCTTTATACTCAGAGCTTATACGTTAGAGATTGTGAACTTGGGCCCAAAACTTGTATGTTTTTTAAAAAATTGTTTACCAAAAAATTCAGATGGGTAAGATTCACAGATACTAAATTAGGTTACTTACACCTTAGTAAGTCATAAAATGAGAGTTTGAATAAAGGTCTTTCTTGATAGGCTATGTTCTATTTTATATAGTCCTGTTTTTCCTGCTCCATCTAGTACATTCTCAGGCCACATTTATGGGCCTGTAAATTTCAGATATGTTACCTTGACTCCATTATGGACCTCTTGTCTTTACTTGGGTAATCTGACCTCAAGAAAGGTATGTTGTCAGCATTTGCTGAAGACATATTAATAGCCTACTGATCCAGAGGCCCAGGTCCCCAGTGAGACTCTTCATGACTCTGTGTGGATGGTCATATGTAAAGTTAAGCCCAGGTGTCTTCACGTTTTCCTTTAAATCACCAATGAAAACATAGGAGGAGAAGAAAAGAGAGAACCCCATTACTGAAATGTATTTTAAAAATAAAGAAAACACCTGAAATGGATATAAGCTTAGGGCTCATGATGTTTCTATTTCTGCTAACATTTTGGATAAGAAATGTGCTGATAATCAGTGAGCACAGAAGCTCAGACAAAAGATTGAGAAACACTGGACAGTCCAGTCACATTATGTGGATGACTCTTCCACACTGAAATGTCTCTTAAAGCTGGCACCATGAGGCTCTTCGCTGAGTCTCAGAGGGTGCTATCTCCAAGTAGTAGAAAATTTACAGGTCTCTGGCAGTGATTCTGAGTTAAACTTTAAAAAGACCATTGGGTTTGGGGGCTGGGAGAATGGGTAAAGGGTTAAAGAAGGACAAATTAGTAGTTGATAGAGGGTCACAGGGATGGGGAGCACGGCAGAAGGAATGCAGTTAGCATTAATATGATGGCTAGGTGGAGGGCCAGGGGAGGAAGGGAGCAACTGGGGGAATCATTTTATAAAATATATGTGTCTAACCAATGTACTATATATTTGAAACTCATTTAAATAAATATAATTTTTAAAAAAAGACCATCAATAAAGGGGGTAACAGTGAGGCCCCAAAAGGACAAGAACTACAAAAAGTAGTTTGAGTAGAAAGACAGATGTGGTAGCCAGAGGATTTCAGAGAGGAAATGGTATCAGTAGGTTCTGGATGACAGGCCAATGGAGATGAAATCTGAAGAGGTCAAGAAGGCTCAAAAGAGCTGTGATTCTCTGGTAGCAGTTATATGTTCTTCATCCAACAGATTCAAATCCTTTATTTTTCATTTTCTCTCTCACTGACATATCTTTTAGCATCTCATTTTATTTCCGAAGAACATTGCTATTTGTGAATTTTCATAAACAATTCACAAATGTCAATATTGTGAACTTCATAAACAATTTGTGATTTGAAGTTTCAAAACTGTACATTGATTACAAAAAATATCTTGCAAAATAACTTTCTTTTCCTTCCTCTTTGATAGTTGATCAAGAGTAGAAATACACTGTCTACACAGCAAGCCTATTTTTCCAAATGCTGTATGAAATCAAGCAGTTAAAAATATATTCCATCTTTTTCAAAAATATAAAGTGGTTACAATATGTCAAGTTGCTACTTTGAAAATGATTGTGAAAGGGAAAGATTAGGATTTCTGGTAGGAAAGGGGCAGTGGTAGTTTGGGGAAGATTTTATCTCTAAAAGACACTATCTCCATGTTAATAGCCCCAGAAGAGAAAAACAGAAGGAACCTACTGCCAAAAAAATCTACTTGATATGAAAAAGATTCTGATCTGAACTCAAAGGCTTTTCAGATGTCAAATCAACACCTCTTTAACCCTGAAAAGGTAGGACCAGAGTATAATTGATAAATTCAACAACTTCAAGAGGCTCACAACCTTAGAAACACTTTTTTAATAAGGCAAAGAGAAACAGGGAGCCACAAAAAGCATAATAGTGCATTTCCGTAAAAATATAATGAAGAAAGAGAAGTGAAAATTAAGGCACAGGACATGGCAACAGTCTGAGTCACCAAAATCTGTCAGCATCTCTTCTCTCAATGTGGAAAAAGAAAAGTGTCACGGTAAACAAAAAGTGGGAATGCTTGCAAATCAGAATATACTCTCTTGTAAGGTTTAAGAAAGATGTTCTTGTTAGGAAAAGGTAATTGTTCTTCATAATATGAACTGTTTCCAAGAAAACTGGTTTATACTTTTCTTTGTCGATTCTGGCTTATTTGAGGTAAAATATTTTTGCTATTGTTGTTGAAGGTTTTTTATTTTAATTCTGAGAAATGAAGAAACAAAACAGATAGAAGAATGCTAAATGAGACACTTTAGAGTTGTTTAAATATGTCAGTAACTTAAAATGAATCAAGATTGACTGCAAAGGGGAAATTTATTAGCACAAAAATGGCCAGCTCCAAAATCCAGTATAATTTATTTTGTTAATGTCTGTTGCAGGGTGACCCACCGCAATTCACACAACTCTTCTATCCTGCAAAGGAGGAATAATTTTCCCATCCCCAGCCTTACAATCATATAACAAAACTTAATAAGATAATGGTTCTTAAGGGATTTCAATAACCTAAAACATAGAAGCCGTAAAACATATCTTATTAACAACATATGCATTTTAGAATAATTATTTTAATGGCTCAATTTTTTCTCATAATAATGAGGACTACAAACTTGACTAATTTAACTGAGGAGTATGTTTCATGCTTGAGTTATTACTATACACAAGAATCAAATAAAAGGCTCTCTCCTCACTTCCTGCCTCCCTTTCTTTCTTCCTTCTTTATTTCCTTCCACTGTTACTGTTGCTTCAGATGTAAGGTATTTCCTCCACAGGGCAAGTACATTTTTGCCTCCTGTTACACTATACTTTCTGACATATCCCTATAGGGATATCTCGCTGGCTGTAGTTAGTACCTCCAATAGGCTGCCTCTTTTCTCATATATTCAGAACAGCATCTTTAAAGTATATTTTTATCTAGCTTGGCTTTGCAGAAAAGAACAAACAGGAAGCTAGGAGAGCTAACTGTGCCACTGAAAGAGTCAGAACTATAAGACATTGAAAATAATATTTATTTGTATGACTTTCAGAAAAGGGTGAAAACCCTCCCAAATATTTTGAAATATTGAGGAGACCAATATTTACCAACATGGAGAGGAAGTCAGTATAAACTTGTGGCATCTGATCATTTCCTTGTAATGGAGTTGGCATTATGGAAGTAACCAGAACAAAAAGAAAGGGTTCATTGGAGTCAAGATGTCCTGTGGTTGGCCAAAGTCTTAGCCCGGGGCTTGAAGGAACTCAAAGACTAGCAGGTATAAACTCCAATCTCTTCCTTGCTGTGGACTTTGTGTGTTCTCAGACCTTTAATTCAACAAACACTTATTGAATACCTCTTACGTGCTAGATAAGTGCAAAGTGCTAGGGTTCTAGAGAAGAGTAAAACACATTCTTTTCCTGTGCCAGTTACTGTGCCTGGTTCTGTTTAATACCCTTTTTAAAGGTAGTTTATTTATTAATTCAATGAATGATTATTAGATGTTTATGTAGATAAGGGACTATATTGAACAATCTTAGGGAAGGAAGAAGTTTGAACTTGTTTGAATGCAGAGCATGAACTTTAATAATTAGTGTACTAGATGATAAGGTGAGTTCTTAGTGGGAGATGTAAATAATAAATAATAATTATTATTATAATTATCCTTCAATGGCAGTCCAGAGAATAAATAGATGGTTTCTAGCTAAGAAGACTGATGAATGCCTCATGAAGTAGGTATGTTTTGGTTCTCTATTAAAAGACAGACATGGTCTTATCGGAAAGAGATAGGAGAAGGGCAAAGGTCCATAAAGAGAAATGCTTGGCAAAGATGTAGATGGGAATATGCGATGCAAGATCAAATAACATATGGGCTATTTGGATTGGCATATGGGGTTTATAAGGGGTGCAGTAAAAAATGTCTGAAAAACAATTACTTTATTTTAGACAAGAAATTTCAATTCTATTAAAAGAAATAAGGCCACAGATTATAGCTGGGTACTTCTCAACTCATGTCTCTTTTTAGATGTCACCACTTCTGGTCTCAGTTATTTTGTATTGTTATTCTGTGTTTTGTTTTATTTTGTTTTTTATAGCACCTACTAAATTAAGACTTTTAATGATAAATTTACTTTTTTTAACTTTTAATTATCCGCCTCTTCCCTACACTAAAATTCTTGAGTAGAGACAATGACTCTTTTGTTTATCATTCCACAACAAGCACCTAGCGTGATGCCTGGTAGGGGGATGCTTTAAAAATATTTCTTAAATGTTTCCTTTTAAAAAATCCTCCAAAGTGGCATTCTAGGAATCTTTTTGTGATTATCAGTTAAGTTAGAGGCAAAGAAAGAGTCTGAGGCCAGGCAGGCACAGAAGCTCTATCGCACGTAGTGTCAAGTGATGAGAACCAAAATCAGGGAGTGGGTGTGAGAAAAGATCACGTGCGTAGATCTGGGAAGGAAAAAATCAATAAAAATCGATTTCAGGAGCCAAGAAAATGAGAGAGTACAAAATGTTTCAGGTTTCAGATCAGAGGGGTTGGGAAGGTAGAGACCTCTCTAGTAAAAAATGGAGAAAGCCAGAAAAAGGGAAAAAGGAGATGATTTAAGAAATAAACAGGTAAGTGTAGATTCAGACACATTAAGTTTAAGATGCCAAGAGAACATGCAGGTAGACATGCTCAGCAAGCAGCTGGAACTCCCGACTGGGGCTATGTAAGCGAGCAAAGCTAAGGATATAGGTATGGGATCACCTGATCCACGATGAGTTTCTATAGTAGTAAATGCATCATCAAAGGCAAGTGTAAGGAGAGTGGGGCAGAGGGCAATAGAAAGGCAGAACTATGAGGAATGTCCATACAAGTTGAGGAACTGGGAGAAAGAGTAAAAGGCAACAAAGGAGATAGTGCTCAAACACTCAGGAAATTATAATAAGGCCGTGGATCAATCATCTGTAGTTTATAACAACCTGTAATAAGAATAACTTCTAATATTTCACACCCCTCTTGCCCTGCTGCCTGTTCTCTGCTCCCACTCACCTTTTAGCAGATCTGAATCACAAGTTCTCATGTGTGAACCAGAAATGATTCAATTTAAGAGGCAATTCTGGATCCTTAGCCCCTCCATAATCACCATTGGCCTTCCCAAGCCATTTCCTGACAAGCATACAATCTAAACAAAACCTCATGTTTGCCATGTAAATGCAGCTTCCAGAAAAAGTCCCTGAGTGGCAACTTTCCCACCCAATTGCCACTCCCACTGGCCTAAGAAGGGGAAATCTGTGTAACCGCAACTGGAGCACACTGTGGTGCAGCCTCAGCTAAGCAGGTCCAAGGAGCTCTGAGAGGGGGAACAGTCCCTTTCTGATAGTGACCTGCGCACTTTCTAGTTGAGGTAACATGGCATTATTGACCATTTTTCCTCAGAGACCCTAAGATCAACTTACCTGACCATACACATGTCTTTCAATTGAACTGTTTGTTACGTAGTCTCTCTTGGACCAGGGGTTAGGACATAGGTCACCTGTGGTCCATTCTTAACAACTTGCAAGATGAGTCAGTTCTGCTGGCTCCTCACTTCCTCCATTTAGAGAGAACAATGAACTCATATGATGGCAGTCACTTTAAAAAATGGCTTAAATCTGATCACTCAAGGAAGGTGGGAGAATTTTCATGGGGGGAGTGATGGTGGGGGCAGATGGAATTCATCAGATTCTGGTCCTCCCTGAAAGCAGGCATAGAAACCATGAAGATGCCTCAAGGTTACTGCTAGTATGATGGGTTTTCATGAAGAGTGATAAATACTTAGAAAACCCTTTTAGTGATGAGTAATAAATCACATTGGCTGTATTAATCAATGTATAAAGCCATAGCATTGACCTCGTATTTGAAACAAGGGGTACTTAAGCTGCAAATCTTTCAGAGTATTTTGAAGCTCCGTTCCAAAAAACTACAACAATAGGTCACAGTTTTGTCAGGCTACAGTCAATTATTTCATAGATTTAGCTGGTATGAATCCCAGGATAATACAATGTCAGCCTGTAATCAGGGAGTTTCAATAGCTAATCAGAGGTTATAATTTAAGAAAATCAGGGTAAGGCCTGCTTTTGACAAGGAATGATACTTTGCTTTTAAATTTTATTGAGGTGATAAAAATAATTTAGAGAAGTTTTTAGCACCTCTTTCAAAAAGAGCTCAAAGCACTTAGCAAATATCAACTTATTATTCCTAGGGACACTTCCAATGGAAGTAGAGGAGAAAGCAATTATTAGATTGTAGAGTTTATAGATTCAGCAGAGGAAATGCTATATGCAGAGTTCTCTTTCTTTCTGAAAAGAGCACATTTTATTCAAGTTCATGCAAGCACTTTGGAAATAATTATTAAACTACAAAACCCACTCCGGGAATACTAAGAACAAAGGTATCGGACTTCAGGTCAAGGTATTCACCTGCAGTGCTGACTGGCAGTGGTGCCATGCATAGTCACTTTATCTTTCTGTAAAGTGTATGTGGAGGAGGGCAGGGGGCTTGTTCTAGAACAGGTTTCTCGACTTGGCATTCACATTTCAAGCTGCATAATCCTTTCTCTGGGGGCTATTCTGTGCATTAAGAGATAATCAGTGGCATCTCTGGCCTCCACCCAAGGGATGTTATTAGCAAGCCCCTACCCAGTGGTAATAACCAAAAATATCTCCAGGTCTTCAAGCATTGCTAAATGTCCCCTCAGGGCAAGGATGGAAGAAATAGTCCTGGTAAAGAACCACTGCTTTAAAACACTTCAAATCCCTACTTGTTCTACCATCGTATCTTTTTGTCTCAGATGGGTACAGTATACAATAAGAGTGTGCGATCAGAGGAGCAAACATATGGCCTCTAATAAAACTCACTAGGGTGCCACAAGGCTGCACTTGGCCAGGGCCAACATCTAGCTACCTGGCACCTTTCATGGAAGTTGATTGAGACCCTTTTACTCTCCTCGTGGTTCTCTCTTGCTCAATACCCTGATGTTACAAATGTCTGGCTCTCTCTATCTTCTTGGCTTTACTGGTGCAGCCTAAGCAAGTAAAACCTAATGATTAATTTGGTTTTTAGAGGTATGAACCTCTGGTTGGGATGTGGCTTCCATTCATTCCCCCATTTCTCATTTTGAGTCTCTCTGGAAAATTATCTTCCAATTTTTCTCCAGAAATCTCTTCTCTCAACTAACAGGTCAGAAAAATATAGCATTCATATTAAACAAATGTAAAATTTCAACCATAAATTACATAGTTTGAGGTGAGAAAAAGAAAAGGTGAAATGTTGGAAGCAATGGGAATTTCAAAAAAATAGAAGTAACATGAGGCTTTAAAAGGTATTATTTATCACTTATTCAATAAATCATTCCTTTGTTTATTTAGTATAGAATTAAGCATTGTGCTACACACTAGTTTAAAAACAAAATGCTATCCAAAGGAATTAAAATCAAGGACTCAAAAAAATATATGTATACCAATGTTTAGAGCAGCATTATTCACAATAGACAAAAGGTAGAAACATATCAAATGTCCATAGATGAATGAATTAACAAATAGTGGTATAGCCATACAATGAAACATTCCTCAGCCTTAAAAAAAATGCTGATGCAGGCTACAAAATGGATGGACCTTATGCTAAGTGAAATAAGCCAAACATAGAAGAACAAATATTGTGTGACTCCATATGAGATACCTAGAATAGTCAAATTCGTAGGATCAGAAAGTAGATAGAGGTTACCAGTGGTTGGGGGAAGGGAAGAATGAGGAATCATTGTCTAATGGGCATGGAATTTCAGTTTGAGATGATGAAAAAGTACTGGAGATGCGTGGTGGTGATGGTTGCATGACACTGTGAATGTAGTTAGTGCCACTGAACTGTACATATCAAAATGGTCAAAATGGCAAACATTATATATAGTCTACAATAAAAAAAATAGAAAAAATATGAAAACAAAGGTATATAAGTCAGTTTTCGCTCTGAAAAACTTTGCTCTGAGTCTGCAGTATACATAACCATAGAGGTCTGAGAGAAGCAGAATAAACTGTAAGCTGGGGGCTACCCTTTTCTAGAATAATTTAGGAATGAGAAGAAATAAAAATCAGAAGACTGAAAGATTTTTTTTTTTTACAATTAAACAATATATTGGGTGCAACCATTTTCTAAAAAGCAGGTAGAAATATGGGTGACCAAAGAAAATCCTGGGAAGTTAAGCAGAGAAGCTGAGAGTCCATAAAGACAGTAGCTAAACTGAAGTCCTGAGCTAACCGTGAAAAACTCAGGACATGTGGGCAAGGTAGCAGGAAAGTGGACCATAAGAGCAAATGCACGTAAGCCTCACAAAAGCAGGGCACCATCTGCCACGATCACAGCCCAAGCAGCAGAGGCACTTAGTAAAAATGTGATGAATGAACTCATTCTGCCAAATTTATTCTTCTCACCTAGGCCTTCTATTAACTGGTTGTCTACAGACACTGTCACCAGAGACAAGAGTGGTCCATTTGGTTGTGTTCCTAGTGGAGGAACTGCTTCATCTTAAAAATAAATCAAAATTTACTGAGAAAAGAGGTTAAAGGGCATTTTGGGTAAAAGGGATGGCATGAGAAAAGTCATGATGATAGGAAGTACACAGGGAAGGGCAAGAAGCCCACTGCGGCTAGCCTGTGTTTGTGTACGTACGTTGAGTGTGGGTGCATGTGTGTGTGCCCTGTGCGTCTTGAGGTTGGACATGGTGATGAAACTTGAAAGCTCAGTTAGGGTTAGATTATCTGTTACCTTTTATCTCCCACCTTTTGTAACTATACAACCACTTTGTTGGTTGAGAATACAATGCAGTACTTATAAGCAGATGTACTCCTATATCAAGCAATAGTTATGCACTTGTTATTCAATATATCTTGAATGCTTGTAACTTTTTTTAAGACAAATTTACTAGACTATAAGGAAACTCATATTTTAGTCTGTGCTGGATGATAGAATGCCACCTCAACATGAAAACAGAATAAACCATGCTATATTCCTCGGCTCTAAAATGAGAATATGAATGCTATTTCCTGGGATTCTTGTGTGGATTAGCTGAAATAAATGCTAAACACTTTTCACGGTGCCTGGTGTGCAGCTAATGTGCCATACAAGGTAGTGATTAGTAATGCTCTTATAAAACAAAATTACAGTGCAGCCTCTTTATCTGTCACAGTCAAAACTAGTAGTCAATCAATAAAGTCCATTAAAGCAAAAAAAAATCATTAAAATGATACATACAGGTATCAAATATTTCATTTTAACTGAAACAGCTAAATGTTGATTTATCTGTAAAACTTTTGATATAGGAATACTTTTGCAAGTTAGTCCTCTGGTAAAGATTCTGTATTAACTGTATCGCTTAAGCCACACCTTCATTATTTCCAGTTCACTTTCTTTAAGAATTTCAGAATCACTGACAAAGCATTCTGAGTGCAGAATCTATCAAGATTTTGATGACATTGAGTGACTTGCCCACATACTTAATTGGACATCTTTTTCCCCCCTAGGACAGTTGGTTTTTACTGAAATGTTCAGAAGTTCTTAAAGTGTTTTTCAGAGTAACATGAAGGGGTTACCTTTCTTTTCACAGTAATATTTTATTGATGTATAACATCTTTAACTAAATTACAACGAGTTGACACCTGTTGCAAACAGGAGGCCCTGTTTGAGAAGTAACAGCCGACTCAATGGGGAAAACAGCAAGGAGTGGGCCTGTACAAGCCTCCAGCATCCATGGTGGAGTGGCCAGTGGTCATTTTGCCTTTGGGTCTGGGATTCAGACTGTGGTTCCCTCACCAGAATGGGCATCACTGGGGAGCTCGTTAAAATGCAGCAACTGGGGCCTCATCCCAGCCCTGCCAAATTGTATCTGCATTTTTGCAGAATCCCCTGGTGAGTTTCACATTCATTACAGTTTTTAAAAGGTTCTCAAACTTCTACCAGCAAGACTTCAGACTGGTTCTCAACTCTGACTGTTCCTTAGGGTCCTCTGGGGAGCTCTTAAAATCCCTGGAAGTGGCACTTTATACAGATTACTTCCAAATGTGTAGGAGTGAAAACTCTCAAGCCTTTAAAAGAACAAAAACAAAAAACCTTACCAGGTGATCCCACTGTGCAGCTAAACTTAATTTATGGTATTCTCAAAGGTGAGGTGCATCAGAACCACCTGGAGGACTTGCTAAGCACAGATTGCTGGGCCCCAACCTCAGAGTTTGAGTCTGTGGGCTGGTGAGGAGTGAGGCTGAGACTCACATGCTGGTCCCGAGAACTCACTTTGAGAACTGCTGGTCTGGAGGTCAAGACTTCACTTTAATCTGATGAGTCTGGATTGACATGAGCAACTTGGTTCAGTAGGGTTATTTGAAACAAGGTCAGCTCTTTCTTGCTTTTGAAATTAGGGTCTGCTCTAGTCAGACTTATTTAGATACAGTTAGTTTTTAAAACGGGGATACGATGAAAGAGATTTAAAAAAAAACAATGAACATGGTTAGCACAAATATGTTGAAGAAGTTTCTGTGTGAAGAAAAATATAACTTTGACTAATTTGTCTCATTTTCTGAGCCGGTCCTGCTAACACTATTGAAGCTTAATTGTTATCATAAATTTTTGAAAAATTAAACTTTTTCATTGCAAGGTTTATCCTGCATTTCACACAGATCACTCTGGAATTTTGCTTACCAGGTCAGCACATTTGGAAATGAAATCAGCTCAGCTACATTTGCTACACAGCAATAAGGTACAACCCTAACAAAATGAGAGAAATCAGGCAGGGGACGAGTCCTCTCCTGGCTGATAATTGGAGAGTTGATTGTTGGTAGCTGTCTGGCAGACACCAGAATCCACACTGGTGGCTCTAACACGAGTCATGCACTGTATCTAAATGCCACGAGAATGAGTAAAGGAATCTGAAGGATAGAAATGCTTGCTTAGTGCTTGTTCACAGCAGCTCCTCTGAGGGGTGCAGTTACCACCAGAGATGACCAGGCCCTCTCTGGAGCTATTTCTATTCCTCACTGTGCCAGGCAAGGCAGGTGAGAAGCTGAGAGGTTAGGATGGAAGTTAAAAGATTTTCTTGGTCAGAACACATAAATAACCAGCAGCCGACAGGCTTGGCAGAACCAGAGTCTGAAAGTAGGGAATGTCTGTGCAGAGCACAGGAGTGATAGGGAAATAGTCGTGGGAGGGCAAGAATCCCCAAGGCACAGTCTGCCACACTGTCACACTTCCTAGGAGCAGTAAATGATAGAAGTCCTTGACACATAGAACAGAATGTTCTCTGGAGGATGAGTGGCAATCCTGGGGACCAGGACATCCAAAGTTCAGTGTCTTTTCATCCTAGAAAAAGGTCTTCAGAAATCTATATTCTGTCTGTGGTGACTTTTCCGAAACTGTGGGGAGCAGGGAGAAAGTCAGGGGGAGAAAGAGAAAATAGATTTGAAGAGAAAGCAGATTTGAAATACCCACTGGGAAAACCACAGCAAAGTAATTATGTCATTGTTTTGGGTTTCTAAATTAATTGTCAGGTCCTTGTAACCCCCCATTTCTTCCCATCAAAGACCTAATTATCTCCTCTGTTCTCTGAGATCTAAGTTGATCTGTCCTGTGATTCCATTCTGTATCAGCAGAAAGTAGCAACAAACTTTTCTGGCAGTGAGGATACTTGTTCTTAGAATAAAAACATCTCTGCAGTAGGTGCTCAAGCTTGCTTTCTAAACTTTCAGCACACCTTGGATTGTTGAAATGAATGCCTGATCTTCCAATGACATCTGCATGAATACTGTCTGGCTTGAGTGCCCAGCTTCTGAAATGCCTGCTCAGCTACTGTCCATTCCCTGCTGACTGAACTATCCTCTTATCAAGTCACCAAATACTCTTTTTATTCCTTCCTGGTTCTTGGCTTTATAACCTGGTTCTGTGGGAGCAAAGGAGCAGTGCTGAGTGTTGTCTGGACTCTACAGCCTACCAAACAAGGTTCAAACCCAGCTCTGCCACTTCCCTGTTGCGTAACCCAGAGCAGGTTAGATGACCTCTCTATATCTGATTTCTAAAGTGGTGCTAATGTTATAACCTACCATACAGTGTTCTGATAAAGGGGAGATGGTTAGTGTCAGTAGAGAGTTTACAGTGACAGCACACAGCAAACACCATGTAAATAATGAACCTATTCAAGTTCATTCCCTGATGTTGCTCCCCTACCCTGCTGCTTATAGACTGAATGTTTTTGTTCCAGAAAACTTTTATGCTGAAACCCATTCCCTGATGTGATAGTATTTGGAGGTTGGGCCTTTGGGAGGTGATTAGGTCAGAGGGTGGAACCCTTATGAGATTCATGCCCTTATAAAAGAGACCCCAGACAACTCCCTTGCCCCTTCTGCCACATGAGGACACAGAGAGAAGATGCCTAAGAACCCAAGAGACGGCTCTGACAAACACTGAATTTGCTGGCACCTTGATTTTAGGCTTCCCAGCCCCCAGAACTGTGAGAAATAAATTCCTGTTGTGTATAAGCCACTCATTCTTTGACATGTTTGTTGTAGAAGCCCAAACAGAACAAAACACCTGCTTTTCTCTCATCCTAGAGTTTCATTCTTATTTTTCATTCTTCCCGTTTCATAGTCTTCTACCAACATGGCAATTATAACTCACCCTTCTTTTCTAAAATTTTCAGTTCAGAGAAATCTTCAATATACTTATTCAAGCACTTTTCCCCTGGACTTCTAAGACCTTGTTAGGAGAACATTCTCTCATAGCACTCTGAGTATATTATACCAAGGTCTTAAAAATACTGCTTTGGAAAGTTGTTCAGAAACAAAACCCAGATAAGCCATTCAAGCCAGCTATTGATAATACCAGAAGACTCCATTTGTCCTCTGGTAGTTAACATAATTTTCAACCCCAAAGCTGTGAGCTCCAAAACTATTTTTTTAAAACCAGTGCCATTTAACATTTTAAAAAATAAGCTTGAACTGATTAGAAATTTTCAAAGAGGAAGCAAACTCTTAACTCATTCAGTGGATGGAGCCAGGTCAGTTGAATGACCTCTCCATATCCCATAAATAATATAATCTGTACCTATTTAAAAAGGGCAAAGTATTGAATGGCTCAGTGGTTTTGAGTTACAAAGCCCTTCATCTCAAGGTCACTAGTCTGAAGTCAGCACACTTTAAGGGGAAGCCTGTAAATCTAGTCTTCCTCATGAGCCAAAAATGTATTCTTGATGATTAGCATTTATGTGAGTCTAAAGGATAATTAAAATGTATCAATTCATTTACTCTTAAACATGAAGCTAATACAAATTACCCTGAGTATCCATGTTCATCAATTCCACAAACACAGCTTCTGTGAGAAGGAGGGAAAAAAGAAAGTAAGAGAGAAGGGAAGGAAAAACTATGGAAACAACAAAAAAAAGATCGAGGGAGGGAAAGAGGAAGTGAGGGAGGAAGAGAGGAATGAGTTAGATGGAGCACAGAGGATTTTTAGGACAGTGAAACTACTCTGTATAATACTATATAATACTATAAAGGTAGATGCATGCCATTATATGTTTTTTCAAGAGCATAGATGGAATATCAAAAGTGAACCCTACTAAAACTATGGGCTTTGGGTGATAACGATGTGTCAGTGTAGGTTCTTTAGTTGTGACAAATGCCCCAGGCTGATAGAGAATGTTAATAATGAGAGAGGCTATCTATGTAGGGGTAGGGAGTATATAGATGATCTCTGCATTTCCCTCTCAATTTTTTTATGAACCTAACTTCTCTAAAAATAAAGGCTATGCATTTAAAAAAAAATCTGAGGAAGAAAGAAAAAAATACCAGAACAAAACCCAAAAACACTGTCTAAAAAGGCAAAGAAGGGCAGTTGGTAGTCAGTACCACTCAGAACAAGTACAGATGACTCTCTTCTATAAAGTTGAATGGGACAATGGTGGTGGAGCAAGATAAAGGAGACCTCAGGAATTATGACTTGGAGGGAGTCACAGGACCAGGACTCTGATCTTGTAGACCATCCGCCTCTGCCTCCTGCAACCTGGCTCTGGGAAACAGGCCATGTCACTCGTCTCCAAGTTTGTACAGTGACAGCACTGCTCTGCAGTAACTTAAATGAAGTATGGGAAAAATGTGGCCGGTATTACAAGATGCATATTGATAAGCAAAATGGAAATATGCCATTAATAATTAAATGGGCCTTGCCATATTAGGAGTGCCAATCAATCATGTAGTAGTATGTATTTGGCACCTATTATACATGAAACACTTTCAACATTATTTGAATTTTGGTTCAATCATGTGAGATCTGCCCTCACATGTAATCAGGATTCCTTCCAAAATTCTGACACACATTGTCTCTATCATTAGCTTGATACTTACAGTATATTAGTCCAAGTCTATGTACGCATTGTTACCCTTTATGTAGTGATCTTGTCTTTCTCACTAAATTGTAGGCTGTATATAGATTTAGCTAAACAGAATAAGCAGACCTTCATTTCTGCCAATGAACTGTCACTTCTCTTTGCCTAACAAAATCGTCAAAACAAAATTTTCATACATATTTTATATTTCATAACTCACAAATATATTCTAAAGGTTTTTTTCTTTTGTTTTGTTTTGCCTACTTAGAGAACATCACAGGTAACCTTGACTTTTGTATTATGAATATCGCCTTTCAAAACTGATTTAGAATAGTCCTCCTTGGTCCTTGGTCAGAGACTTATTATTCTTTTATAGTTTCTAATGGATAGATTTCTACAGTAATTACCATGCAAACAAAGAGATAGCTCAGCCATACGATTAAACATGTTAAGATGATGACTCGGTATATAGCAGCAGACAAGCAGATGGCCTTTTCCTATGGTTACTTGAAAGACATCCATCAATTCTCTCTGCCATCAGAAAATGAAGAACTAAGTTGGAGAGAGTCACAGATAATGGCAGTCAGTAAAGACAGGAATGAAATCAAACAAAACCTGATAAATAGAAACTCGGGTGGGCTGGTTAAAATCTGGTCAACTTGCTAGATATGTATGTCCAAATGCAAAGGTTAATAGTTAAACACATTCATTTTATTACTATCATAAGAAATCATGCCTTGACAGCAAAACCTCAGACGGCCAACACTGAAAAATTCAAACAGCAGCTGTTATTGCCTAAATGACTAAATGCCCTTAATAAAAATATCAGATAATCCAAACCCAATTAATTCAGAGCTCATTTTTCTGGTCCCTTGCATTTCAAATTAACAAAGTTTTTACTCTACCTGACTGGTAAATGTTTCCTATCACATTCTATTTGCATCTAATTATTTCTCAAGGCAGCAGATTTGAGTGGTCTATGGAGCATGGGTTATTACAGACTTTCTCTACAGGTGAAGATATCAACATTGTCAGACCTCACCTGCATTAGTAGTCCTTAGTATCAGTGTCACATGGTTATCACATTTCACTACAAAAGACAGATAATTGCCTTCTAATAAGAGATAATAAGCTTATGCCACGCGGCTATACAGTACATGGGTGGGGAACGCCAAATAACGCCATTTGTATTGACTATTTGCTAGGCCCTGAAGGCTAAGCTATACTGTGTGGAAGGCTTACAATGATCAGAACATGTGTGGGTATGCATATACTTAAGTTGTGGAAAACAACAACAACAAAAACACACATTTATGCACTACTAGAAAGAGCATAGTGAAAATTCTATTGCACGGTTATTGAAAGCAAGCATTTTCTTATTTACTATATGCTCTGAAATCTATACAAATTCCCTAAATACAAGAGCAAAACATCAACATTTGTTAAGGAAATAAAATCATGAATGAAATTTAAAAATGCTATTTAAAGGATAAACATCAAAAGGCTATGAGGACTGTCAGAACAAATATACTGGCAAGACGGGAACATTCATGAAGGAGGCAAAAACCTGAACTGATTCTTGAGACATAATTAGAGTCTAAGGAATTCAGCCATAATCCACATAATTCAGCATTAGTTTCCCACTATGTTTTAGACACCGTGTTAAACACTTTTGAAAATGAAAACCTGAATTATGCCAGACTCTTGTCCCTTTTGACCTTGTAATTTAGTACAGGGCATACAACATAAATAATAAAACATGTTAGAAAGTGCTATAATAGAGATAACATACAGCATATCGGAAAGTCAGAAGGAGGCTTCATAGAGTCTGTGTTGGAGGAATTCAATCAGTTGCATTTTAACGGATTAATGGTAACCAAAAATACAATGACAAGAAAGATGGATGGGAATAAAATATCATTTTGGGTGAAAAGAACTGCTCTTGATAATAGCAAGAAATTTCCAATTTTAACGTATTAACAGTTGAGTAATGTGTCCAGTAGGTTGAATTTTAAATGTGTTTAGTAGTAGAAGTTTTGTTACTTACTCATCCAATGGATAGTTATCGAACACTTATTCTATGCCAGCTACTATTTTAGGCATCAGGATTATAGTAACCAATAAGACCAGATTAAGTTCCTGAGGAAATATAGATAATAAAAAAGCAAGACAATTTCAAATAGTCAGAAGTCCTTAAAGAAGATGAGACAGAGTGAATTTTCCAGCACCTTCTTTCCTATATCTTTGCCCTGAAGCCATGTTAAAAACCCGTGGACTACAGTCTCAAGTTTGTAAAAGGGGATCGTAAGATGTAAAGTTTAAATAGAAGGATGTGTCCTGAATGTGAAGATTCTTAAACGTCAAATTAATGATTTTGATTAGCTCATGGGGAGCTACTTATGAGTAAGAAGGTGAAAAATGTCCAAAGCTTTATTACAAGGCTACTCAATCCCTGTGGTCCAGGGATTGGTTCTGGCCCATGAACTGTGTTATGGGTTGACTATGTGACACAGCTCTGACATTTTGACATTCAAGCTATGGACTCATCTCATTGAACAGATTATATAGATCGATTTGACTATTGCCAAATTTAAGTGTTAAGTGGCATGTTGTGTGAGCTTCGTACAAGTCATGCACACTGAAGCCACAAATAGGCTTGATGTACTAGAAATCAAGCAAACACATAAAAAATGCTCTTTTACCACAGAAAGTTTGAGGAGTACTGCTTTATAATAATGATTCCTATTATTTATTGTTTATGTGTCAAGAACTATTGTAAGTGCTCACGCGAATTGTCTCATTCCATCACCGAGGAAAATTTATAAGATAGGTGCTACCATTATCCCCATTGTGCAGGCTTGGACACTAGATTACCCAGAGCCATGTGGCTAGAAAGGGTCAGAGCATGGATTAGAATCAAGTGTCTTTGACTACACTCTTCACCATTATACTCCACTGTCCCTGCATCTCTGTCTCACTGAGTTCTCTGGTGTTAGGGTCAATGAGTTTTTCATCTTTGTTCACTTAGCACCAAACATACAATACAGGGTAATAAATGTGGGTTGTATGAATCAGAAAGAGCAATGGGGAAGAAATATGTAGGATGGAACGTATGTGTAGGAGGAAAATGCTGGAGGAGAAGAGAATATACTTTAAAATTGATGGCGCCTGTCAATAAACTGAGGATAAGAACCAAGAGGTGCTGAAGGAAATGGAGAGGAAAAGGACTTATGAAAAATAGTGCCCAGGAAGAACTCACAGGACTTGGTGACATATTAGATATGAAAGTCAGGGAAAGAAAAATCAATGACACCAATGTCAGCTGCTTAGTGACTGGGAAGAGTGAACCAGGAGAGAGGTCTGTGGGACACAAAAGAAGATATCCAGGTGGGAGATATCTAGCTGGAAGTATAAAATGCCCAACGAACAATGTTTTATATCATGTGCACTGATTTAAATTGGGTAAGGACCTTGTGTAATGGCACCTGAATTTTCTTAGGGGCTTGCCAACATGGAATGAAGGGGAGGATTATAGTCCTGAAGCTACACTTCATTAAATTGAGAAAATGTCATCAATCAACCATATCACAGAAAGGTGCCTGGGGTAGACCAGATAGATATTATCAGAGAAGACTAAACCTTTCTGATTTGTTGTTTGTCCCTACCACCACAGTACCTGGGGTACGCTGTTCTATACTATAACTAATACACTCCAGCATTCACAAGCTTTTGTTTTTAAATGGAGAAATCTCTTTCCTATCCAAAGCTCACAATTTTTCTCTGAGAGTGCTGGAGATTCTTGGCTCTTTTTAAGTAAGAATGAGTCTTTGTCAGGGTAAGGACCTAGAGTGGGTGATTTCCCAGTTCATAGTGTTTATATTAAAGACATAGTATTATCTACAAAATGAACAGTCATTTAATTATGTCATAGCCTATAAAAGGACTATGTGGGACTTATCCAGCTTTCTACTCTATTGTACCTATAATTAAGATGACTTCTGTATTTTCTAAAATTAATCTATTATCCCACTTCATAGTATTTAACCTTCTGATCCTTTTATTCATTTAAAGTCTCCTTAAATTTAGCAGAATCTCATTCATAGGACAGTTGACGTGGCTCTTTCTCACTTTGCTGTATCATAAATCTTGGCAAGGACATTCAATGAAAAGGAACAGTCCATGAAAGGGACTCTGGCTCAGGGACCCCAGGGAAGATGAAACAAGCTGACAGAAGCCTGGGCCTTATCTCCAGGGAAATTTAACTCAACCCTCTAAGGCTTAAGGAGGTTAAGAAAGATACTGCCTAAACTAATAGAATCCTTTATTTGTAGTGTGAGTTTTCTTTATGAGAATAAGATAAGGTTTGAAATCTGGAAAGGTCAGATTTGGAAAATCTACAGTGGCCACTATCTAGACTATCACAAAAATTTTTATATTCATTAGCTGATGTGCTAGGGCTTGGGCAAGATAGCCCTGGAGAGGCGATTCCTATAGGCAGCTTCCACTAGGTGCAATATTAAATTTCTGTCCCTACTTCCTATTCCATTGGGAATCAGGAAACCCAAAATTCTGGCTCCTCTGCAAATTTCTTTTGTGAGCTTAAGGGGTTTACTTTACCCTTGGCCTCTGTTAAATAAAGAGATTTGTACTCAATTATACTCTGGGGTCCCTTTAACTTATAATGTTCCATAATCAGTCATCCTCAGCTCCCTCCATCTAGATCACAACCACCGGGTATTTGAGGTGAAGATGCTGGGAGGAAAGGGACAGGGAGCATGGATGGGAGGAGTGAAATAGAGAAGGGATAGGGAGGGTTGCCTTCTTTTCCACCACTAACATCTCAGAAACAATCCAAACTACATCACATTTTCAAGAAGCTTTTCAGAGACCAAATAATGGATAACATATTTGAGTAAAATATATATATATATATATATACATATATATATATATATATATAATAAAATATATATATATATGTACATGCATATATATATAAGAAAATTATATATATATATATATAAAGAAAATAGAAGAGATAGCCTGAAGGTGAGTTTCCTTTAAAATTAAAAATAAAGTAATAAATGAGACTATATAAAAAAGAAAAAGAAAGAAAGAGAGAGAGAGAGAGAGAGAGAGAGAGAGAGAGAGAAAGAGAATGAGAGAGAAAAAAAGAAAGAAAGAGAGAAAGGGAGAAAAATCTATTTGAAATTTACATGAGAGAATGGTTTCTGGAGGATAACTATAAACATGTAATATTCTCTAAAATTTTACCCAAACACATACATATTTAAGTGTTCAACAAATATTTATTGGGCACATATAATGACAGGCACAATTCTAGGCACTGGATATAACACAAATCAAACATCTGATTTTCTATTATTAATTTATAATAACAAATACTTTCTCATGTGCCATTCATTTGGATATGCATGTTCTTAGTATGTGACAGCTACTGAATTTAGGATAGATGAAATATCTGTTGGATTTCTATATAAAAACAAACCCAAATATGGGACAGTTGCATTCTTCTAAAAGCTTCTATAATTAGGAATTGGATTGTGAATTCATCTAATTTGGATAATTAGTTCCAGTGTCTGCCATGGTCCCTCAGATCACAGAAATCGAGTTGCAGAGGAAAGTGAGAAGGGGGCTCCTCTCAATTTAGTTCAGCAAATATTTTTAAGCACTTTTTGTATTTAGGAGAAATACAAAAATGAGAGTGACAAGAACTTTACAGATTAGTGGGAGAAAGCAAATTCCCAAATAATTAACTACTTGGCAGAATATACTAACTTCTGTTACAGATGCATAAAGTGCTATGAGGGAGAATCAAGAAAGATTATATCTGATCAGGAATAAGCAAAACTTCATGAAGTAAGTAACATGTGCATTGAGCTTTGCAAGATGTTTATAATTTCAAAGGGCAAAAAAAATGACAATGCTGCAAAGTAAAAGATTTGATAACAGGTTGGATCTTATGGACATTTTTTGAGCTCTTACCCTAATAAGAAACTCAACAGGATTTCCTTTAAATCTCATATCTCTGTAAAACAAGTACAATATATTATCAACTCTCTATTGGTCAGGATATAGCTAGGAAAATGAACAGATTCCAATATTTACAACCAAGGACATGTAAAGCAGGAAAGGAGGTAGCACAAATATTGGCCAAAGCAGGAAGGCAGTGAGGGACGGTGGGGGAAGAGTGATGGTAGGTACTTGGGGCCTGGGTCACACTCTCTGGGGTAGTTAGAATCAAAAAGCAGATACAATTACTCTAGAGGATGCAGAGTTGCCTCCTGCTTCTCCTTTCCACCTACCCTTCTATCTCATGCTAACATCTCCTTGTAGCCAAACTCAGTCAGAAGCCAGCTTACCTGACCACCTAGGAATCTGCCACCTGCAGGATGAACTCTTTCAATATAAAGCAGAGCAGGGGAAGGTCAGAAATACAACTGAGGACAAAGGGACACAGGCCAGGGCTGACACACACTCCCTTTACTGATGAGAAATTCAAGTGCAGATAGATGGAGATGACCTGACCCAAACCACTCAACAAAATGGCAGAGCTGATCTGGACCCAGTTGCTGATTCCAAGTCGAATCTTTTTTGAAGGTCACAGTTTCCAGTTTCATGAATGCTCAGAGGACTCATCTCTGGCAGACAGAGTTGCTTTGATGAAGAAATCAAAGGCCATCCTAAGGGATCAGAATTCATGTATATTACTGGCAAAGTGGATGGAGAAATAGAAGCTATGATTTGATGAACAAGAAAACACACTTGAATACTCCTAGTACATCTTAGTGAAAAAGATAAGGAAACTCATTACTCTCCATAACTCCTTACATTCTCCCACATACAATTCTACTTTTCCTCACTGACCAGAAAAAGGGAAATCTAGGTAAAAAGGTACAAAAAATAGGTAGTCAAGACCACTGGCAGCGGGTAGTAGAAAATGTCAGTGGGACGAAAGTAGCATCATCTCTAGATCCAGACACCATTAAGGCTGTGTTACCTGATGCTATTATACAGGTCGGCTCAATCTCTAAAGCCTTCTTTCCCTCCTGGGCAAATAAGACAACAGTGTTTTACGCTCTCACTATATTTGCTTACTGACACTTACAGACAGCCTCAGTTTGGTGTGTGGATCCTCGAAACATTATCCACACAGTGGCATGAGGGAAAGAGAGGGAGCCTAATTTGCAGGCACTGAGAGGTTAAATGACTTGCCCCTGGGGTCCCACAGAGACCCAGCAAGGAAGAGAGAAAAAGAGAGGTCTCCCAATTTCTCCAGCTTGGGGCTCTATTCTGCTACTTCAAACAACCTCATCACAGGGAAAACAACACTCCTACCGAGAGGCTCAACCCTGGCAGCCCCTCATTACAGTCTGGAGATCGATGCTTGTTAGCACCTCTCCTCGTGCACCTGCCCAACAGCAAGCAGGCCAGCAGGAGACATGCCCTGATCTGTATTATTTCTTTCATCGATGGGCTTCATTTCACTTTCCCCTCTATAGATAAGAGATTGTAAGAGCAAGAAAAACCTGGAGTATCAGACTTCCTTCAAAGGGGGAAACCATAGACTGGCAAGGTAATTGTTGGAAATCACATGAATAATTAGTAGGTTTTCATTTATATTCCCTCTCACGCCAGCAAAAGTTTAAAAAATAGGTCTGGACAGGGGTTGGGATTTGGGAGGACCCGGAATTCTTGAGTTGCTGTGTTTGCTGATTTCCATGGCAAAATCTCACTATGATGATTTCAACCAAGGATGGTCGACTGCTTGCAAAACTCTTGAACATTTAATAATGGGCTCTCATGAACTTTTAAGAGCACCAGCAGAGGGCTTTGGATATCCATTATACTGCGTTGGTTTGTATTGTAGTCAGGCAAACTACAGATTACTAAACTCCAAAACCTCCAATCCAATTCACCTTTATATCCAAACTCATAGTCTCTGTCAAGATTCAGCCTAAATGCCAACCACAGTGCCTAGTATGTGGTTGGTACTCACCCAGTATCTTTTCAAGAAATCAAATGTGTAGACCGCTACCTATCTAAAGGAGCTCTTCCCAATCTCTGCTAGCCTCCCTGACAGCCAGAATTAAGTTTTGCCTTTTATGACCTTATAGCACTTCTTTGTAAGTTGCCTTTATGGAATTCTTGTTCTTTCATCCTTTTTGATCTACATTATTCAACATTTATTCTACACTTATAATTCTGGTACACATTTCATCATCTGAGCTAGGTGCTAAACTCATTGAGGATAGGAATCATGTCCTGTTCATCTTTGTATCCCTGAAGGATCCTCGCCTGTGCCTTGCACGAAATCAGCACTCAATAAAAGTTGAATGAATGAACTCAAATAAATCAAGGTTTGCCCTTGGCTGCTTATGGATTGAAAATAACTCAATGTTGCTCTGTCTAAAATGGGAAACTTTGAAATGTTAATGTCTTAAGCTATGACGTGCCTACAGGAAAAATGAATACAAGTTGCCTGTCTTCTTAATGAAATTGTGCTCCTTACCAGAGCAAGGTAGCAGAAAGAGCTTTTCTTTAATTAGGAAAAAGCAGCCTAGGGTGGGGTGGGGGTACTGAAAAGTGAGAAGGAACCACAAAAATGCTCCACTCCCTACTCTGTTGTCTCTTATTAGACATTTCTGTCTTTATCTCAAATGTCGCTCGCTTGGCTATTACCCTCAGTAGCTGATAAAATGGCATGACAGTAAGATCAGGCAGAGTTCAGAGCAGGCACTGGCCACAACACTGGTTCCAATGCTTCTGGGAAAGGAACACAGAGCAGGGTTCTGCTTGGAACAGACTGGCGAAAATTCAGTTTTCTAAACTAATAACTATTGTAAGAACACTTTTATACTAACATTTTCATAATTATTGTGTTAAATGTGAAGTATATTTATTAATATTTTGGACATTATTTAGACAAAGAGAAATAAAAGAATGTTGAAGATTTATTAAAGAAAGCATTGAAATATTGAGTGGTTCAAAGTGAAATGTTTGCAGATAAGCAAACCAATAATACAGTACAGTTGGTATCAAAAGGGTTCTGCTGATACAGTTTCCCTCTGGACATTCAATAACTTAATGTTCAAAATAAAACATATTGGTAAAATTTTATTCTTTCCTCTTTGTTTTAATTTGAACTTTATTATATGAGTTTTTTCCCCTTAGCAAATGCTCTTCTCTGGAAATCACAATATTTTATTTTTGCTTATATTTTTAACATTGTCTATCTTCCTATCATAAAGTATGATATAAAGCCTGTATTTAATCTTTGTGGTCAGTATTATTTCAAACTCTATGAAAGAAATACTTCATGGCGATATAAATATTCTGCCACAGAATTCCTTCTGTCTACATACTTTCTCAATTAAGAATATGATGTCAAACTCTACCTGCTGCGTAGGTGTTTCATTGTTATCCACCCTTCTTCATTCCATGAAATCACATTAACACTAAGGCTGCAACATGGAACCAGAAAGTGCTTGAAATTTTGAGACATTATGTGGAATGGATGTGATGCTAGCATAAAATTATGACTATACATGTGAGAAAAAATAGAGAGCATATGCAGAGACTTGTTGGTACAACAGAAAATTGGTACAAACTTTTTGAAGTTGTCCAGATGCATCTCTCAAACCCACGGCTTCAGTGAGAGCTTGTGAAGAGCAATACTAGCAAGTAGTGTGCAGATGTGTCTTGTACTCAGGGGGTACCCACATGTGTTGAAAGACTTTAAGTGAGTTTGATTTCTAGGTATCTAAACTGGTTAAATGTGTTGAGTGAAGTGATGTTTATTTTAGCCCTTGTCAATGCTGTGAATGTCGTATACTAGATAATGTCTTGATTTTGATACATAAATGGAGCACGTGAGTTAATGATGATGGGGGATTATGATTGAGAATATTGACTGAGTTTATGGTGGCTTTGAGGCAGAAATTACCAATAAGGTCAGCATTAGTCTCAAAAGAAGAAGGGAATTCTAATAACTATAACAACCACAAAAATGCTGTTTGTGGCAGTTTTGAGTTTTAGACCTGGATACTATTTATATGGTTGTTACTGTAGAAAACTCTTAAGAAAAACAGTTTTTTAAAAAAGGAAATTGATCTTGCTTTCATTTTAGATTAGAAGCTGAAATTCAGAGAGATTAGGCAATTTACCCAACATGCCATAACTGGTAAGTAACAGAGATAGGACTAGGACTCAGATCACTCAGTGACTCCATATTAATGATCCTCTGAACACTTTCCTTCCCATGTGGTACATAGAGGGCATGTGTTACACCTATTCCTGCTCCTTCTGAGGTCTCCACAGCTTCTCCTTCTGTGCAGCTATCCTTCCATTTCTCCTACTGTTGAGTCTATCAATTAGTCTTGCTTGAAAGGCTACAGCAGAGGCACATGACATAGGCATATCACTTTACCTTGGCCACAAGAATTAGACCTCAAGTGGGCATATGACCCAATGAGACTAATCGGTTACCTTTAAGGGACTGATATTAATGACAGTAGAGAAGAAAACTTTTCTCAGGTGAGTGTGACTTATAAATACCACATTACCTGAAACTTTTAGATGCTATTTTTATACTCCAGAGAGATCTTGCTAAAAATGAAGTGAATACAAAGGGAAGCAAACAGAAAAAATTCAAGGAAGTTAGAGATATCAGTTGAGCCTCTGGCTCCAGCTTTACCTGAAGTTATGAAATCCTAAATTGCTGGATCATTAGAACTAAGAATGTTCCTGCATTATTCAAGCTAATTTTCCACTTTCTACCAAATCTTTCTGATTATTACTTTACTTCTGCATTGGACACCTCTTGTGCTCTGCTTCACATCACCTGCACCAGCCTTTGTCGTTGCTGTGGCCATCAGCTCCTTGCACATAAAAACTCAAAGCATCTGGAAAGCATTGCTTCACCTATACCATAAATCTCTCACTTTTTGCCCTGGGTTTCTCTAACTCTGAGAGGGAGCTTCTTGAAACCACCAGGCACAAACCCAGAAGGGACATCCCATCCTGTGGGGTAAGCGTTGAGCAGTGAAGGACTGAAATGTGAATAAATGTTTTCCTTTTCTATCCCTCAGGCAGTCGGTTCAGGGTTATATCCTTCACAACTCTTAAGAAGAATCAGAGGAGTCCAGCCTCTCTTGTCTGGTGGAGGTCAGCTAGATAGCTCACCTGATGTCAGTTTCCTTCTTTCCTTGGCATTTCTTCCCAAAGAAACCTACCTGAGTGTTTCAGGATCTGCTTTCTGAGAGGAACCCAGGCCAATACAACCTCTTAGTGGCATTTAACAGACCCCCATCATCCTCTTGGAACTTTCTCCTCCCTTCCCTTCTGGGATACTGTATGTTTTCTGGTTTTGCTTGTTCCCTGCTGCCTCTCCTATAGCATATCCTTTATGAGCATCTCTTTCTCCATTTGCCCCTTAAATGCCAGTGCTCTGTGCTCAGTCATCTTCTCTTCTGCTCTCCAGAGATCTTCTTCCACACCAACAGCTTCACCAACTACTTACTATCTATTCCGACACCTCAATCCCACGCCCATATAAATGAGTAAGTAAATGTGTCTCTAACTCCCAGAGGAAAGAACAATCAGACTACACCCTATTTGTGTCTTTTTTTATTTTGCACTAATGTGATGCCTAGCATTGAGCTAGTAGCAGACATTGTGGCCAGTTAGGTGAGTGCATTTCATGTCATGTTTATTTGGCCCCTCCCAATACCTAAAGAGGACCTTATACTTCACAGTGGCACATATTTCCAAAGAGAAGCTGAAGCCTATTCTCTTTTTCTACAAATACCATTTTAAATTATTTTTAGAAAGTTAGGAATTAATTTTTATGCTGCCCTTTAAGAATTATAAAAAGGTAAAGACTTTCTGCAATCATTCTTAGTGGCATTAATGTTGCCTTGATTCAGGAAATTTGGAGGTATGGGAGAGCAGAGAACATCTGTTGAAATTGTGCTGCTGTACCTGTCGGTTCCTTTCCCCTCCCTGAGTCACTAGGCAGGTGTAGGTTTTGGTTTTTGATTTATATGCAAAACTCCTGGATGTTGGGATCCTGGAATTCCTATAAATTGTATGCAACATAATAGATCTTAAGTCTAAAGCTCAAAAACACCTAGAAGAGAATTTAAGCAACTAAGAGATTATAATTGAGCCTAAAACTTTATTCTGTTCTCCATCACCTACGCATGACCCCACTCCAAGATTTACTCACCACCAGGGGAAAAATTAACTGGAGCCCAACTAAACAACCAGCCACTCAGATACTGGAAAGGAGTGTGTCTATGTATCTTGTCAATGACTTTTTTCCTGTTCCCAAGGGGCTAGGTTCCTGAACTTAATCACATTATAACCAATTGCTGTCTGTAAAATACAAATCCAAACCATGCTCTCTAATTATTCTATTATGTTCAACCCAGCTTGCATTATAAATTGTAGAAGCAATGCCTGTAATTTCTTTTCTTTGTGTTTAGGCTTATTAGAGACCTGTTTTAGAAAGGTGCTCTGAATGAGAAATTTTGATACCAGCACTACAACTTTGTCCTTTAACTGCCTCTTCTCTGGCTGTTTAGAGGCTAACAGACTCTGAGTCTTAAGTTAAACTCTCTCTAGCCAAACTTCTGTCTTCTCAGCACTGAGCAAGTAAGCACAGAGCAGTAGGGAATTGATAGAAGCTGACTCTAACTTCCCTTCCTAAGATCTGGGGTTGAATGTGAAGAGAGGACTCGGTCCTGCCTCCTAACAAAGCATGCATCTGACTCAAAATCATTTCCCTTGGAAAGCAGAATGATAGTTTGCATGTGTGGTGGAAAGATAGGATTTTCTCACCCACATGCTACTCTACACTTAGCCTCCAGCTATTTAAAACATCAAAATCACTATTTAAGTATATATACCAGTTTACAGCTCCAGAGATTTTGGATCCAGGTAAGTGGATCTCAACTCTGATACTCTGAATTCGCCAGTCTCTCTAGATTTCTGGATGACAGTTTGCCTTGAGACCTCAATTCTCATGTAAGTCCAAAAAAAGTCATTGAGTTTTCAGTTTGTCTATTTTATTTTTCTTATAAGGATGGGAATGGCAATGTCCCAACTCTTAACATGTCAAATGAATTTTGATTGTGTGTGTGTCTGTGTGTGTGTCTGTGTGTGTGTCTGTGTGTGTGTATGTGTGTGTGTGAGAGATCTTTTGTGATGCTGATACCTTAGCCTTCTTTGCCAAGTGAAGCAAGGTCATACTATTTGGCTTAGTGCAAAGAACATCATGTTAGCACTGTGCTATTAGACTTTTGCTCTAAGCTTTTCCTTTGACAGTGTCTCTGGGTCTTCATTTTTAAAATGTGAATAATTACCAACAAAAATGGCTTTACCATACAGAAAATCCCAACTATTTGGACAGGATTTGGGTTAATTCAAAGTTTCATCATATATAACAGGTAAAAGGTTAATTGCATTAGCCACTTTTGATCACTGTTTGACAGGTTACTCTAAACCTAAAAACATGCATATACCCTATCATGACACAGTGATTTTACTACTAAACCTACATTCAGAAAAAAAGTAAAATATATTCCCAGTAACACTATTTGTAATAGCCGTGAACTAGAAACAACACAAATGTCACTAAAATGGATAGATTGTAACATAATGAAATAAACTGAAGAGAATTAATGACGAATTTTGCAAATATGTTGAGTAAAAGCCCCTTCCCCTAAAAAAGTACATACAGTATAATATTAAACTATTTATTTCATAGTTTAAAAGAAGGCAAATGTAAGATATGGTATTAGAAGTCAGGAATGTGGTTACCTGTTATGTTGAGACTATTTGTGATTAAATGAACGTAAAGGAGGGGTACGTGGGATATTGGTAATGATCTGTTCCTTAAGATGTTTACATGGAATGGTCAATTTGTGAAGACCTACATAGCTTTCGACTTATAATCTGTGCATTTTTTTATATGTATGTTGTACTTCACTAAAAAAGTTTAAAGAAACATGAATAATGAACCTTTCAGCAATCTCGCTTGGTTCTTGTTAGGTTGTGGTGGCAATGTATGTGGAAATGCTATGAAAATCCAAACTCTGTAGTGATACAATGAATTATCATCATCATCATCATCATCATCATCTACTTTACATATTATGTATATGCATTAAAACTCCAAGCAGTTGCCACCTTTCTAAATTAAAAAATGACTAACCTATTTAAATTTATCTTAGAAGATATAAGAAATCTGAATTCAATTTGAATTTTCTCATTACTCAGACACCTGGATGTTTTCTTTTAACTGCTACATTTTATGGAACCAAATGGTACCCTAAAGTCATTGTAAAAAATGACTATCAGAATTACCAAGCACAAGTTTCCTCATCTGATAAGACCTCATTCTATAAGAAATATAGTCCTCCTCTACTCTGTAGGTGGAATCCTGCACATGTGGCTAATTATCGTCACTTGTGCTAGAGAATATTTTTTCTCTTCAGTCTCTCTCTTGGTTTACCATATGGAGGCTACTGGTGTTCACACCAATCTTAACAAAATTCCTGATCCTTTAGGTGGAGTATACCTTGTACCCCTACTTCCAGATGTTCTCTAACCCACGTAACTGTTCTTAAAATGGTTCATTCTACAGAAGGAAGTGTTGTACTGAAACTATAAACAGTAAGAGGCACTTGCACTGGCTTAGGAAATGAGCTAATTGAATAATGCAAAAGTAAACGATCTAGATGGTAATTTTTAGCAGTAAGATAATACCTTAAAGGTTGATGAAGATCTTTCTCCCATCCTAGATTGTAAGTGCCACAAGGGCAGAAACTAGACTGCTTATTGACCACTGCATCCCTGGTGAGTAAGCCTGCTACTTTGTAGGTACTCAGATGAGGGAACATGATAGCTGCCGGGAAGAAGGATGACATTTATATGGTTAAAACTGTCATAGCAACAATGTACTAGGCCATTCCTATGGACAAATACCCTCAATAAAGTATGATGGTTTAAAGACTACCTGCCATGTAGGACAAAATTTTTCAAATCTGATAAGGGATTTATATCTAGAAAATATAAAAAATGATTACAACTGGATTATAAAGACAACCTAATTTTAAAAATAATGAACAGATTTTAACAAACATTTTTCAATAAAGATATAAAAATGGCTAATAAGTATATGAAAAGATGTTTAATATCATTAGCCATCAGAGAAATGCAAATGAAAACTACAATGAGATACCATTTTATTATACTCACTAGTAAGGCTAAAATCCAAGAAACAGATAATAAAGTATTGATTAGGATGTGGAGAAATTGAAACCCTACACATTGCTGGGGAAAGTATAACAGTGTAGCTGCTTGGGAAAACAGTCTGGCAGTTCATTAAAAAGTTAGCGATACCATATGACCCAGTATTTTTACTCCTAGTATATACCCAACATAAATGAAAATACATATCCTAATAAAAACTTGTACACAAATGTTCTTAGCAGAATTATTCATAATAGCCAAAAAGTAGAAAAACTCCAAATGTCTACAAACTAACGAATGAATAAATAAAATGGGGTATGTCTATATAAGAGAATATCATTTGGCAATTTTAAAAATAAAATTTTTTTAGATGCTACAATGTGGAAGAACATTAAAAATATAATGGGAAAGAAGACAGACCCAAAGGACCACCTATTGTATGATTCCATTTATATGAGATTTCCAGAATAGGAAAAAAGTCAGAAAGTAGATTACTAGTTGCCTAGGGCTGAGAGGCTGGGAGAATTGAGAGTAATGACTAAGGATATAGGTTTCCTTTAGAGGTAATAAAATGTTTTAAATTAATTGTGGTGACAGATGAAGAATTCTGTAAATATACTGAAAGTCATTGAATTGTACACTTTAAATGAGTTGCATGGTTTGTGAATTATATCTCAATAAGGCTGTTAAAAATAAATTAAAAGTGTGATGACTGAGATAGGGGAAAAGGCACTTCTGAGAATGGTGAAAGTAATGGAGAGAAGGTAATAAAAAACCAATGAAAAACTTCATGTATGCAATTAGCTATTTTGCCTACAGAGGATCTGTAGGGGTAAGACTCTGAAATTCAGGGCTCATTTTTCCTGCATATGTGCAACTGTAAATAGAAAAAGACAATATAAAAAAATCAGTACATGTAAAAATAAATCATGATAAAAACTCCTTTAGTGCAGATTCTAATTTAATCAACACGCAAAACCAGGACCTCTCAGTCAGAGAAAAACAACATCAAGGAAAAACATCCCCTGGCAGGTCCATGCAATCATAACATCTCTTTTGCCAGAACGTATTTTCCTTCACCAGGTAGGTCTCTCAAACAGCTCTTAAGAATTCCATTAAGAGCATTTCCCTTTGTGCATGTCTTTGTAGTTCAGTCATTGTTGCTGATACAATACTAAAAGGAGACCTTTTCTTTAAACCAGACTTCTGCATATTATTAAAGCGTGAAACAAAGAACAACATGTCCACAGGTCTGACAATTTCTAGTCACTTTTTGCAGATATGTCTGCCACGATTTGTTTTTTTTTCTTTCGTAAATAAAATGTCTGCACAGTTAACGACAATTCCTGTCTCTAAGCTTGAAGAATATAAAACTAGTGTTTATTAGACAACTCTAAAAGTTCATCTGATATTTAGTAATTTTTTATAAACTTTCCAGAGTTATCTATGGGGCTTCTCTGCTCTTATAATAAAAATCTTGTGTTCTTACTATGAAAACCTATGAAACTTAGAGACAAAGGACCATAATTTTGATTGACACCAAATAGAGAGGTTGTTTGGGTCTCTCTCATTCTGTTTGCTCTGCTCTTCTCATCAGGCTGGTACATAAATCTCTCCTGACCCCTTCAAAACTACTCTATCTTATATATAGATACATGTAAATTCTGCATGATAATGAGGATAAGGTGGAAAAGACCTAAAACATCATATAGTCCACTCATATACTGATGACATTTGAACACCCTCCAACAAGCTTAGAGTCAAATTTCTCAACCAAAAATAAGTAGCCAATTCCATTTCTATAGAGTTTCAACTGATTTAAACTGCTTTACAGGTATTTCAAATTATGTTGCATCTATTACCTGAGAGTTATATCTAAAAGTAGCCTATGTATTCTTTTATCTTATGTACTATTATCTCACTGAATTAGATAACAGTAATTCCATTTAACCCAGGTTTAAAGCAAGACTCAAGAACTTAATTACTTTTTCCCAGGCCCATGCTACTGGGGAGTAGCTGAGCCAAGATTCCCAAGATGGAAGTTTGCACAAAAGTCTGTGCTTTCCACTTTGTTTCTTGAGTCCCCTGAATCTCTTTACTTCAAGGCTACTACTTATCTAGGAAAAATTCCTCGTTCTTTTAAGACCTAAGATTTTTAGAATTCTACTCAACACTGTCTTCTAAATGCGCCCCTTGTAGGTCTATTTCTATCCTGATGTGTGACATTCAGAACTCAGCACTCTTGGAATGGTATTATCAGGACTCAGCAGAACAAAATTATCACCTCTCTCTTTTTGTAATTGTATGCATGGAACAAAAAATGTGCTTGCTGAGTTTTATTGATGGTAGATGGTTTGGTTGTTTTGTTGTGTTACTATGAATATTCTGACCTATATTTTGAGAGTATTCAAAGTGCCTTTTAATTCGTCATAACATTCACTCTTATTCCCATGATTTTAAAACCAACCACATAAAGTAGGTACAGCAGTTATTAACTCTATTTTACGGAGAAGAAAACCACACCTGAGAGAAGTCAGAAAAGCACTGCAGAGGTAGACGCAGGACTTATTCTAATGTCTGTCTTCTGACTCCAACCTACTGTTGTATTCCTACGCAACAGTGCAAGCAAAGTTGAGTGTCCTGCCCCTTAGAACCCTGCCTCATGGTCACATGTTATTGTAAAGCACATCTCCCCTAACTTATTTGTCAGCAATTTTCCTTTTTTTTAATGTGACTATGAATTCTGTGCTTGACACTGATTAACTTCACCTTACTAGGTTTAATTATCAAGATCTGTGAGGCTGGCTTCTATGTACTCCACAACAACAAAAAAATTGATAAATGACAATGAATACCAAAGCAGAACTGAAAGCCTCAGGTTGATAATGTGTTTTATTTCTTCAGCCTTTTTAAGATGTCGCTCCACTGACTTCTAGCCTTCATTATTTCCATAAGAAGTCAGCTGAAAATTCTTAACTTTGCTCTCTTGCATATATTGTTTCTTCTTTCCCTAGATTAGGGGTTAGCAAACTTTGACTATAAATGGCCAGATAGTAAATAATTTATCTTTCTGTGGCTCTGCTTCTAGATTATAGGTCATATTTTCCTGCTTTTTTGTGTCCTGATTATTTTTTATTTTTGTAAGCCAGATGTTGTATATAAAAATACCAACAGTAGAGACTGAATAAATAATGTTTATTCCCAGATAAGATCATATAAAGTCCTTTCTCAGACTGTCATTTTGGGGATTTTAAATCTATCTAATGTATATTTGAGCTGGGTGTGGGCTTTGTCATAGCTTTAAAAAGATTCAGTCTACCACTGGCTTCAAATGTTTTTATTGTAAGAACAGACTATTCCCTTAGCAGATCTTAGGATCTGAATGCCACCAAAATTCCAAAGATCTTTTTATGCTTTATAGTCAGTCACCAGCCTTCTGAACTACAGGAGCTGTCACTCTGAAATCTCAGTTTTATAGCTCAGCGACCACCTTTCTGGAGTCACTGAGGAGTGTCACTCTCCATTCCTGCACCTGGCTATCTAAGCTCCAGGAAATCTCTCACCTCTACTACCCTACCCATCCCTATCTTTCTGAGAAGGTTCAGTTCTGTGTATACCCAGGTTCTCTCTTATTTCTTCTGCCTTATCCCAATCCTGTTTATTCAGTAAGGTTCCCTGCAACTTTGGGGATGGGACCTTTCCTAGATTTCCTGCCTTGTTTCCATTCTTTGGGGTGGCAATTTCTTATATTCATAAAAACCCATGCACCACAGGATGGAGGTAAGGATCTTGCTCCATTCTTCTTCCCTGTTTTGGCTAACCACTGCCTTGAATTCAGGGAAGTTCTTTTTGCCTCAGGATGTCCTCTCTCAGCTCTCCTTCTCTGCCTCTAAACTTTGGAGTGCTTTCCCTGGGCTCTCATGAGAAATATGTGGAGATTGGATGCATATTTGCTTTATGACTATGGATCCCCGGGATTTTCATTTAACTTGTCTGTCTACAAGTGGACATTAAAAGATTGTCAGGTCAGGCTGATTTCCCCTTAGCCACATCTATGAGGGATTAATCCTCTTTCTGTCATGTCCCTAGTAAGGAAAACAGCCATGACACTCTTCTTTCCTAGGAAGAGCCTATTCATTTCTAAAGCTTAGATGATTTGTATCCTTAGGTATTCTATGGGTTTTGAAAATTTTGTTCTTATTAAGACATAAGTGATGATCTCTTTCTCTTGCAAACTTTCTACATTCTAACCTGGGTTAAAATTCTTCTCAATCATTCTTTTGCTATATAACTTTGAGTAAGTTATTTAAACTCCATTACTTCAGTTTTCTCCACCACAGAATGAGGCTGGTAATTATATCAATCTCATTTGCTAATGAGGATGACAAGGGCTAATACATGTAAAAGATTTGTTGCAAAGTAGATGGCAAGTGCTGAATCACTGAAGATTGTACCAGGCATTATACTGGGCATTTTACCTAATACACATGCTGTTTCTTTAATTCTCTCTCTCTCTCTCTCTCTCTCTCTCTCTCTCTCTCTCTCTCTCTCACACACACACACACACACACACACACACACACTTGCAAAGTATTATTGCCATTTTATAGATGGGAAATTGAATCTCAGTGAGATAAGCACTTTACTGAGAACTCATAGGTAGCAGGGGACCAATTGGGAAACAAAACCCATTTCTTCCTTAGTGCTATGTATTTTCTTTTTTACCATATCACAATCTCCTCATAAATGAATGGGTCAACTAGGGATCAACTAGCCTAATTAGGAAATCTGAGATGTAAGTGCTCAAAGGACACAGCTTACTTTTCCCCCTCTTGCCTTATTTATTTATTTATTTATTTATTTATTTATTTATTTATTTAGAATTTAAATTAAGATTATTGGGATAACATTGGTTAATACAATGATATAATTTTCAGGTGTACATTATCATTTGAAATATATTCTATTGTGTGTTCACCACTCAAAGTCCAGTTTCCTGCAGCTACCATATATTTAATCCCTTTTACCCACTTTACCCTCCCCCTCCACCTATATTTAACTGCTTTTACCCGTCTACCTCTTCCCTCTTCCCCCTTCCCACTAGTAACCACTAGTCTATAGTCCATGTCCATGAGTCTCTTTTTGTTTGTCAAAAGACACAGTTTAGAAATGTGAGCAAAAAAAATTTTTGGTATCAAAATTTCTAATCTGGTAGCAGCAATCAGTCACAAGTAAATCATAATTTGAGAATAAATTGAGCATTGAGAGATTTGATGAACAGTAGTAGGATGAAAAGTAAGATGTGTCCTACCCACTATCTTCCTATGCCTTATATAACCTAGTTCCCTACTAAGATATGAAGATCAAATAGCTAATCTTTTTAAGGAAATCTCTAGCCAGGTACCTTTAAGGCTAAAGTCTACATTAATCACCTACTTCCACTATCAATAATGCTGCCTAACAATCCATCCCAAACTCAGTATCTTAAAACAACAATTATTTATTTTTCATACTCATGGGTCTACAGATTGGCCATGAAGGTTCTGCTCTAGTAGGTTTGGTCTGTATGCTTAATTTTTTCCACTGGGCTGGAGGAGCAGAAGCTACCTGATGAATGTACTTCTCATGGCTGAGGTCAAAAGCTCCCAGAGTGCTGAGCAGAAACACGTAATGCCTCTTAAAGCTTCGGCACAAACTATCACTTTTACCTATATTCTATTGACCAAAGGAAGAAACACGGTCAAACCCAACATCAATGGCATGAGTATATACTCCCATACAGGTGCAGGGAGTAAATGCTTATAATAACTCAATTTGCCACATCCAAAGACCAGCATTGTCCTTTAAAATCATGTTTCTACCTGTCAGAAATGATACAATTCTCTACATCTATCAATAATTGAAGAAAGGGAGCCTAGATAATGAAAACATGGCTGACCTAAGATCATAATCCAGAACAAGAGAAGATTCCCTTATAATCATGACCACTGAGTTCTTTTGAATTTCAAAACATACATTGTGCAATGCTTATAGAATTTCAGCTATGAGATATCTGAGGTGAGATACCTTTCCCCATGTTGTCTCATGACTGTCAGGCTGGTTTTCACATTCCCTGTGAGCTGAAACCCTTGAAGTCAGAGGCCTTTGTTTGCAGAAATTGCAGTGTAGGTGTCCTGGTCTAGAAGCTTCCACAAAGATTTAATTGCTGGATTCCATGTTTTCCAACTTACTCCTTTATCCTTTTTTCTAGGACTAAGGCTGGAAAGGCCATATTTAGTGACCCCTAGACTGATTCTCTCTTCACACAAAAGCAGAAATTTCTAGTGACCACTGGACTGATTCACTAGCTGCCATCTTAACAGATCCAATTAAAAAAATCAGAAGTTGGAGGATAATTCTGAAATTTCAGCAGAAACAATGATGTCTTTTTATCTTTGACTCTTTTCTCAGTGAGGGGCAGCACTAAAATTTGATTTTTTTTCACCCTGTGAACTTTAGAAAACATCATCTCTAAAAATTTAATATTCAAAACTGTAGATATGTAAGAGATATTTAAAGTCATATATCATAGAAGTTTTTCTCTAGAGGATTGCTTAAAAGGTAGTTTAGCTCCTTAGTGACTGCCCAGATCCCCAGGGTATTGCAGTTAAGTATTATAACACAAATGGCTCCCATAACTTAAAATGAATTATTTCAAATATTCCAAGGTAACTTCTTACTGCAGAGGCTTTATTGGCATCATGAGACCTTAACTCTACCTGATTAAATACACTGGTAAATCAATATTATTGAAAGGTACTAGAGTAACTTGAATTATTTTCCAAATTGCCACAATGACAAGACTGTCTATTGGGCTATCGCTTAAAAAAAAATAAGCAAAAAAGAAAAACAGAACAAATGATAGGTCTGCAAGATATCTCATGAGACTGTCTTGGGAGCTATTGACAAATCCACAAGGTGATGGATAAAATTCACTGGGAACGAACACCATCACGCATAAATGCAGAAAATGATGACTCAGAGTGTCCATTACCTTTGACTTTCATAGGTGGAAGAAACAGCGCTGAGAAGCACTGTTTGTACTATATTATCTTGTATTTTTTCTTAGTTTCTCTGTGTTTGTCTTGAGTTCACAACTATAAATTTAAGCAAGTTGGGGGCCATACCATAGTAGCACAATGTTTATACTAGCACTTACCTCACAGCGGGAAGGGCCCTGCATGCTTTATGTCAAATAAGTCAGTTAATTTTCACAATTACCTCTTAAAGTGAGTTTTCTTATTTTCCCATTTTACTACACGAGAAAACTGAGAAACAACGGCCCAAGATCGCAGGCAGTTAAGCAGCAGAGCTGGATTTTGGACCCAGATGTTCTGACCCCAAAGTCCACGGTCCTAACCACTGCGTTAGACTGTTTTCTGCTCTCCTATACCCGCCATTCCCCACCCCAACCCCAACACACACACACACACACCTCCTAGCTACATGCTGGGCAAAGAGGATTCCTTGAATATGTTCCTCTTGAATAAAATTTTTGCTAACAAAATAAACAAAATTTCATGTTTTCTCTCATTTTCTAATAATTTCCTTCATCTCTACCTCAAAGTCTTCTATTGGACCCAGATACTCATATATTCCTCTATTTATATTTGTGAGAAACGCCAATTATCTTTCATATATTATGCCTGGAGAGTTGTGTTTATAAGAATTCTGGCGCTACATCCAGGCTCAGAAAAAACAAACAAACAGTGCTTTAATCAATTAGCAACATCTGCCATGGGTATAGCATAAGGTCAGGGAACAGTAGTACACATCCCAGGGTTATACAGAAAAGTGCTATCTGACTCTTCCTCAGAATGTCCAGACCCCAAATGGTACCATTAGTGATCTCCCTCCTGTCCTATTGCTTGTACTTACTCAGTGTGTAACATGCCATTGTAAATATTACAGGAAATTGTAGCGCAGTTTAGTGGAATAAGCATAGGCTTTCAGCTCTAGGATAAAATCCTGTCTTTATACTTGCATATTAAAAACTAAACAAACAAACAAACAAAAAACCTCCTCAGCTTCTCTATCTGAATAATGTGTATATCTCCCTCATGGTATAATTATAATGAGTTAATGATAATAAGGCAGAGAGCAGCAAGCTTTTTTGGTAAAGGGCCAGATTATACATATTTTAGGCTTTGTGGGCCATAGCCAATGCTTGAAATAAGGGAATGATAAAACACATTCTAAGGAGGTAAGAATGCTAATTTTCTTCAAAGCTTAGAGATTCATTTTTCTTATTTTAAGACACTGAAATAGCCAAATTGTTTCATAATAAAGTGCCAAATATATCTTGGTGATCTATAATAAATTATCGTTAATTAATGCCTTAATATGGATGTGTCAATCATACTTAAGAATAACAATCTCACTGAAGATAGGTCAAATTGTTTTAAACATGTATCTTATCAGTAATTTTTTTTATACCCCAATATGTAAAGATATGTATTCATAAATTATATACATTATAACTCCCAATTATATTTTATACCTTATAAAACATACACAAAATATAAATTATTAAAGAATAAATGAAGATTGAAAAAAGCTCTAATTTGTCTTCCTACCTCCCCTGGTGGGTTAGAACTTGCTGTTCTACAGAATGGGGAAGAGAATGAGCACTCCTTCGTAGCTGGGCTGGGTTTTAATTACTCAGTCCTCTCAACCAGCCTGTGTGAAAGGTATTATAAATTATTACCCTATTTTACTGTTAAGAACATCAAGAAGTGAATAACTTCTCCTGAGTCCACAGATGTTCATCTTCGAATTATTGTATTTACCATAGCACAATATTATTAAGGCCAAATTGTAAATAGTAGGTACCCAAATAATCTCAATATCTAGGAAATGTGGCGAATAATTCTGAGAAAAAGCTGCAAGCTAGTTAACTTGTTTTTACTGGTGCATGATTCTGCAAGGTGCTCTTAAAATGTTCATTTAATAAGTGAAATTGTTGGGAGCTATGCGTCGATACAACCCAAATGGAAAGTATAAAAATAGAACATAGAATTTATCTTCACTGAGGTATGGTGGGTCCAGATACACTCTATCCTGCTCCCTGTCTAAGCACTATTCAAACTCCCCCTACCAGTTTAAGGCCCTTGGGAAAGAAAAACATGCTCCTGGTTTTTCAATATTTTGCAAAAAGCAAATGAAGCAGAAAATCACAGAGTTATATCTGGAGCTTCTATATGCCTACTGGTATCACACCTCCCTGCTCTTAATAATCCATTTCATTTATAAAGGGATTTAAGCTTTTTAGAGCCTTTTTGAAAGGCATCTGTAATATAGAATCTCAGGTTTGGAAGTTGTCTCAAAAGTCATCCCACCCACACAACTTCCAAGCCTTGAGAGCCCTTGACATTACCTTGGTATGTGAGTCACAGTAACCATGTGGGTTGAGAAGGACACATGCTGACTCTCCATTTTACAGGTGAATAAAACAAGGCCTAATAAAAAGTCAGTGGCAGTGCCTGGGGGAGAAATCAGGTTTCTGGTACCCTGTGGCATGATAGGTCCTTCTCTCAAATCTCCATGTAGGTAGAAGAGCCTGCATCCTTTCCCCATCTTTAGGAAAATGGCACCCAGTCTTCTAACAGCGAGAGAAGGACTCCAGAACTGTACAAAGACTCAGATGGGCATTCCCAGTGTGACCTTATCTGAAACCCCCATTCCTCTGCAAAACAGAAGGCTTTGGAGCCTAGCAGCTGCCCCAGCCTTGAAATTCCAGCTCCACTCCTTACTACTAGCCTTGTAACCTTGGGTAAGTTTCTTTGCCTCCTGTGGCTCCATTCTTTCATCTATGAAATGTGGTCAGTAATATCTACTTCGCTGACAACTGTGAGAACCAAGTGAAATGAGAAATGTGAGCGCTTACCTCTAAGCTGAGCACATAGGAAGCATTCAATAAATGCAAGCCACCTCTCCAGAAAAAAAATCTCCAGAGGGCCAGAGTCACCACCTCCAGCCTCAAAGTCATTGAAAACCCTTACAGAAAAGTGTGAACAGGAAACCACACAGCTTAAATCTTCTTTTACATGATTGGTAAATAAGTGTTTTCTAACTCCAGTGTTAATATTATTATTGCAATAAAACTTGTCACATTAATGTGCTACATTGTACAGAGATGGAACTGCTGCCCTTGACAAGAAACAAGGGACATTGGCAGCGGACAAAAAAGAGGAACATTGGGATGATGATCAGTAGCTTATTCTCCCTTTTGCCAATAAATAAAAGCAACTTTATGTGGTTCCTCAATTATAATCTTATATTTCTTGCCATTCTCATTGAGTTCTCCGAGGGGAGCCATCCTACTGTTGACATTTAATAATGCCAAACAGTAATCGAGGGCTTATTAGGCCAGAGGAGGCCAGGGAAGTGTTCAGTGTTTGCTGTCTCTGGGTAGAGTCCCATTTAAACTATTTGAGAGAGAGGAGACTCTGAGCCATTTTTAAAAGTGCCATAAAAGAAGAGCCACCACTGCTGCTCGAATTGTGAATAAAAGATGGTGAAGACAGTGCTAATTTTGCTTTGTGCACAGGCTAGGAAGGCTGAAGATAGGGAGAACTCTGAACGTGAGCTTATCCTTGAAGGAAGGATAAGATTCAGAGAAGCCAAGAGGAGGTAGAGATGCATCCCGCAATGGCACCGAGTGAGGAAATGCACACCCTGCTGAGGACATGGCAGGTGGATTAAGCAAGTTGCTCTTGGGTGCCCTTTTCCAGGTTTAAATAGCTCTTCTAGTATAGAAGACAAAGGCTTGAAATAAGATTTTTCTCATTTGCAAATGTGAAGACATATTCTCTAAGGAAATTATATGTCTTCCCTCTATTCAAAGCTTTACTAAGTGGTATCCACATGCCCTAAGATACACACTATCTTTAATCCCCTCCCCTCTGTACCCCTCCTCGTTCCAGGCACACTTGGGCATTGCCAACCCCTAACCTATCTATTATCTGCATGTCCTGCACCCCTGATGACAGCAAATCACATTGGGCCAGAATACTTAGGGAACTGGGGGGCATGTGTTGGTATTTAGGAAGGAGAGTTTCTGATGAACAGAATTTTTCGCTCAACTCAGAATTAATGAGTTCACTGAGACTGAAAATCTTTCAAGAAATGATTAAGTCCACTCTTCCATCTCAATGGGCAGGCTAGTGAAGGGGACTGAACCCTTTCTTGATGATGGCCCTGGGAAGCCACGGGTCCCTAGGTGTGTCATTCATTTCAGCATCAAGTTTTATCACCTCGCATTGGAGTTGGAGAAAGAGAAATTACAGGCAACTGGATAGATTGAGAGCCAAGTCCATGATAGTCACAAGAAATCAAGAGGGACTAATTGTTTTTCCTTTTTTAAAAAAACTAAGTTTGTGATACCAATTTATTTTTACATGGCATGTCTCTCTCTTTCGAAAGGTGGTAAAAGAGAAAAAAATAGTTAATTATGATTTTTAGAATGTGGTTAATCAAGGCTTTGTTCTATTTTACAATCTCCTCAAAAGTTAAGACCTTAATTTTATTTTTTATGTATCCACCCTCAATATATGGCATGTACAGTAGCTGGGAGCAGATGTTACTTATTATAGTAATTCTACATTTATCTAATATATATGAAGATGAGTTATTTTTTTAGATAAATGAAACACCAGTTTTTATGGCCATTTTTTAAATTACAAAAATTTTAATTAAAGTTGTTTTAAATGTGTCCCTAACTCCCCATTGTGTAGAACAAACTTCATTTAAGCTATAAAATAGTGATACTTTTAAGAGACTTCTTGGTAGGTAAGGTAAGTCTCTCTACCTTCTTTGGCCATTTAAAATATGCTAATATACTACAAAATGAAAAAACAAAGAGCTAGTTAAAATTATTTAAATTAAATATAATTAAATAGTTCTTAATAAAGGAGCTGAAAAGATTGCATATGAATATGATGACCACGTATATGATGTCCATCATAGTTGAAAGTGAATGGAGAGGCTAATGAATACACCAAAGGTATAAACCAGTACTGTTCTGGGCTAACAGGCTTATGCTATATATACAGACAGTGTGTGTATATTTGTGCCATAAAATTTCTTCTTTTAATTCCAGTCTGGCTCTTAAAAACTATCTAGGTATCTTATTTTTTCATCTATCCATCTATTCTAAGCTAAAAGAATATTAGCCAAGCCCTTCTTCATACATGCACACTCTTGTGCTATGCACTGAACATATGTAAAAAAGGAAACACACACACACACACACACACACACACACACGCATAGAGATCATAGTAGTTCAGAGATATAAATAAGTAAGATATTTCTGTAGCTGGTTTTCAACTTATAAACAGATTCTTGGTTGCTGAAATGGTCTTAGAGTTCTAAACTTTTAGATTTATTTGAAGGTTTTGACACATCCTCCCAAACAAGTAAGTTAACTAAAACTTGGAATTGACTATGGGCTACAGCAAGGGTTCAAAGGAGAGAGTATTTGCTGAAGGAAATATAATAACAGAGTTTAGAAACAAAATATTTGGGGGCAGGGAGTGGTCACCTGAATCCTACCTTTCATTGTTGGGGTTCTCACTGTCTTGTCAGGCACAGAGCATCAAAGTCTCTGAGGCAGAGATTAGGAAACTCAGTGTTTAAGTCTCATGGAAGAGTGTGAAAATTATAAAAAGAGATAAACAAACTGAACATAGGCCAGGATGCTTATTCCCAGACACAAATGACTATGTAGTTACCTCAATCTGTTAAGAAATAATTACCATCTGGGCAAAGACACTGTCATGAAGAGACAGAGCACACAGGGAACCCAGCCAATTTTTGCAGAGAGGGCAGGATGAGAAGGAAGCTTTGAAGAGGACTCAACAGAGAGGCAGCATTCACTCTGCTAAGAGCTCTGTGGCATGGACCTGGAGGTCTGTTTATCATGTCTTTTGAGAGAGAATCTTGCCAGGCCCTCCTTCAGAAGCTTGTCCTCTGCAGTGCTGCCTTGGGCAGCTCTGAACTCAGTCACAGCCTGATGCCTCAAGAGCCACAAGATTAGGAGACAATTGAGGAGCCCTCTGATGACACCTTGAAAGTGTATCCTAGTCTCATTTGCCTGACTGAATTGGTTCCTGGAAATTTTCCCTGGAAAAAGATGCTAGACTACATGGTTTTCAATAACTCTCTGATTGCAACCAAAGAAGTTCCTTCACCTGCCCCAACATGCTGAGGAAATGATGAAATGAGATATGAGGAGTCTGGTGGCCTAATTCTGGGGCTGGTGTGGTTGCTTCTGCCACCATTGTTCATAACTCCTATGAGTTTATATTTCCCTCTATACACACATGGACTGTGAACCATTGCATGACGAAATCCTGTTTCCCTCTATTCAGTTGAGATATGTCTGCAGATTTGAAAAGGAATCTTTTCTTTGACATGAAGAAAACAAACATAAAATAAAACTCACAGAAGCAGAGAAACAAGCAAATTCTAAATTCTATGCTGCCCATCACGATAAGCTGGGGAATGTGAACATGTATTCTCAGACCCCTACACCTCACCTACAAATTAATCTTTTAAGCTATGAATCTGTATATTTATTGAAATTCTCAGATGATGCTTATGTGTCAACCAGCACTATCCTTGGACCAATCTTGGGTACCATCCCTCTACTTTCCTGATTTCATCCAACTTAGCCTAGCCAAATTATCATTGATGTAATTTTGTTTCATGGCAGCTGGCAGCATCCATACTCTCATCGCCAAAAGGTGTATGAAACTGTAGATAAGTTATTACAAGCCAAGTCTCATTCTGGGTAAATAATAAAACTTATCTTATCTCAAAACACATGTACTAATATTCTGACCATTACTGATATAAAAAAATGATAGAATCTTAACACTGGGAGAATTTTATAGACCAAAATTTTATGTAGTGAAGAAATGTCATATACCATACCTGATTCTTGGGTATTTGGCCTCAGCATGACTATTTCAACCATTCCTAAACTTGCAATTTCAAATTCCATCCTCTCATAAATAGCTCAAATTAATAAAATATTCTTTGTTATATTGAGTCTATATATCTCTTATAATTTCCTCATATTGGTCTTGTTTCTGCCCTTTATAGAAAGATTCATTGCTATCTGGCTAATATCATTTAGTCATCATTTTATTATCTCTATATCCCTTAGCACAAGTAAGAATTTACAACTATGCAAAATAAAACAAATAATTTAACAAGAGTCTGAGCCGACATTACAGTTTTCACCTCAGCCCACAAACTAATTCTTCAGGGCTATATACATCCTCAATTTGGTAGCCATTGTGAGCCCTGGAGAAAACCTCAGACCCTCTCAGGACTGAACAGTGCAGGAGCAGTGGTCTCATCAACTCTGTCCATCCTCCAAACAAGAATATCTTGAATAAACCCAAGATCTAACTAGTGCATCTCACAAATAAAGTCTCACTCAGTAAGATTGCTTTTGGAGTCTTACTGCTATAAAACATTGTAATACATAGACTGTGTATACTCTCAATTTTTTCTAAGTATTTGGAGATGACATTTATACTGCCCCTATTCTCAACCAGAAATCCCTAGACAGTGAAGATTTCTATAAATATCTCTTGGTCAGTCTTCACTTTGAGAACTCAACTGGAAATTCAGTGGAGACTACTACCAGCCTGTATTCAATTATTAATCACTCTCCTATTTTATACTCTCAGAACCAAGTCAGACACATTCCCTTGTAAAACAAAGAAATTTCAATTTATGAATGTTTTAAGAGAACAGTTAACATTTCGATATGGCTGGACCATAGGGTAAGAAGAGAAACATAAGAATAAATGAGAGTGGAGAATCTGATGAGGGCTTCATCATAGAGAGTCTTGGGCTGCCATATATAGACTTTGTCTTTAAAAAATAATAAGAAAACCATAGGAGAATTTTAAGTGGGAGAGGGGTTAATATTACTGAATTTTAGTTTTTAAAAGATAACTCTTATTTATAGTACTCTGAATTGCTAAATTGTATGCATGGTATAATACCATTGTTATAAACAAATCTATATGTGTGTGTTCATATACAGTTTATATGCATAGAAAAATAAACATATTCAAAATAAACTCATCAGTTACCACCATGGAGTGGCTTTGGGCTTATGAAAGAGGACTTTTCACCTTTATACATATCATATGATTTGAATTTCCCCAACATGATTCTACTTACTTCTAAAATTAAAAAGAAAGCTCACTCTAGCAGCCGTGTTGATGTGCAAGACCAGAGTTAAAGAAACCAATTAAGAAGCTGTTGCAATTTAATTGTCCAAATGATAGACTATAAGAGTCCAAACAGAAGCAGTAGCATCAGAGAGAGAGGGGGGGAGGTAGGTCTGAGCAATATTAAGAATGAAGACATTGTCTGTGAGGAAATGAAAGAGCAAGAGAAGGTTAAAATGACTTCCAGGTTTCTAGCTGGAGTCACTCACTCAACCAGCATAAAATATATAGGAAAAAAACAGAATTTGTAGAAGCATATACCTTCAGGTTTGGAAATATTTAAGACAACTGTGGAGTATCCAGGCAATAACTATCTAGTTGTGGAATTAGATTTACATGCCTGAAAGCTGCAAGAAAAAGCTGGGTTTGTTAGTAGCAGAGCTCAGTGTAGAATCAGGTATGCTAATCCTACCTGGTAGTTTTCCAGCAGGAGTCAGAAGGAATCCCAGGTGGTTCAAATGAAGATGGGAGTAATAATAGGAGGGTGGGAAAAGAACAATCCAAAGGAATGAGGCACCCAGAAACTAAATGCTTATAAGGCCACCGAAACATGGGGAAGAAATAAAGTACTAGGACCACTTAGTGCTTAAAGGATGGAGGAGGAACACCAGCTTGAAATTTGAGTAGTGAAAGGATGCTGTGATTGACAAAGTTGGCTCAAAGCAGAGATGAAGCATGGAAGAAATACCCTGGCTTCTCTCCCCTCCATTCTCCTACCTCTATCTTCCTGACTCTCATTGACCAAACCCAACCTGAAGAAAGGGGTCAAGGGAGTTCTGGATGACATGGTTCACAGAAGCCAACCTCCTGGGACACAGAGGTGGGCAGAGAAATACAGAAAATGAATCTGTAGGAGAACAGTCATCATCACCCTGACTCCTACTCAAGGATCTTCTCTGAGAAGTCTACAGTGGTCTGAAGGAGGGAGAACAAACTGACACATGTGAAATAATTACTAAGAAGTCATTCTGTCCTTGAATTAGAAATTATTGGCACTGAGGCTTCAATCCCTACTCTGTTACTTGCTGGCCATGTGGCCATGGATAAATTATCATATTTCTCTAAACTTCATCTGTAAAAAGAAGATAAAAATATTACTGAATGTATGGAATCATCATGAGAATTAAATTAGATGTCTTGTGTCAATGTTTAAACTGATGCTTGTTATAAAGCAAGGGATATTAAGTGAATATTAAGAGGTGATGATGACAATGACTATGAATCATGGTCACTAACTCGCATCCTAAAAAGATCAGTGTGAGCTGGAATATACAAGTTTCTATGGTGGTAGTACAAGCATGCTTGATTGAGGACAGAGTTGAAAACAGTGTAGTATGAGCAGAGGACCACAGGAGAACTGATGGAGTTGAAAAATCTACTTGCTCACATGCCATCTCCAAGAGTTAGTTACAGGAAAGAGACACCTCCCACATATACACTACCTGATATCCTCCTGTCAGTTGTATCTGGTGGCCATCAGCTCTCACTTCTCTGCTAAGAAATTAGTTTTGAATATCTTCATAGGCTTTTCTCTTGAGGAGCCAAGTATAATTTTACAAGCTCTAAGTAACATATTAAAAGGACTAACCTGTGGAATACAAGTTCACTCAAGTCAGAGCCAAGAATGTAGCTCAGTGAGGCTGAACCAATGCCTAATTTTCAGAAAGACTTCCTTGACAAAAAGTGGCTCCCAGAACTCTCCAAATAACTTTAATTTCCAAAAGCAAAATTCTAAACTACTCCTCATAGTCTCACATCTCTTAATAGCTGTCTCATCTGATGTTCTAGTTGTTTCAAAAGTGTGCTCATGGTAACTTCCCCAACACAGTGTAAAATCACGAAGAGAGGGACATGTCCTCCCACTTGGCAAACAGTGAGGTGGGTCTGAATTAAGGGGCACTAGAAGTGAAGAGGATGGAAGAGACGTGAACATCTCCAGCAAGAAGAGACAGGGATTAATGATTAAGGAAGTGGATGTGGGGAGCAAAGGCAGACAGAAGTGTAAATAACCACAGGGTTTCTGACTAGAAGGCATGGGTGGGCAGAGATGCAGAGGAGGACTACAGAAAGAGTAACAGATTTGGAGTTGGGGAAGTTGCTTGTAGGAAGGATGGTGGCCAAAGGACTGAATTGAGATTCATGATCCAACATCATACTTAGGTGATTCTATATTGTTTGGTATATAAACCTCAGAAAAGCAATCTGAGCCCCAGGTTTAAATTTGGGGATTATTGGCACACAGATGTTAGGTGAAAACATGCATGTGGTAATATATTCCAGAGTATTTACGTTGATTGAAAGAAATATTATGGAAGGAAGATATTTATGGAACAGTTTGAAGATAAAGGGCCTTCAAAAAAGATTGGGAAGAGTAACCAGAAAAGTAAAAGAAAAATCAATGCAAAGAAAAGTTGTAAAATCATAGGTAATGAGCTCCCCAAGATAGGAATTATTCATGCAGAAAAAAAATGTCATATTTGGACAGTTGTTGCATCAGGCACAGGGCTGAGCCCAGTGCAGGGAGGAAATATCAATCCAGAGATACAGAAGAAAAAAATGAAATCAAAAGAATCTGTTTCTCACCACTTACTATTTACCTGACCTTGAATGAGTTACGTGCTCCTTTGAAGCCTTAGTTTTTCACTTTCTGCTATAAGGTATCTATTTCAGCAGACTGTTGTAAGAATTAAAATCATGTTAAAGGAATTCTTTAAATGTTCTTTTCCTCACTTACTTTTAATGTGTAAATAAAATTTCAAGACAATGTGACAAAACTTTTCTTTCAATAGGCAAATGTCCAAGTCTGCCCATTTTATAAAACCCTAATGACTTCACACACCTAAAAATAAATTTCATTTGTTGTCATTTTTTTAGTACAGATAATGGGTATATTTTTGACATAGAAGAGGTTCTTGTATTGGGAGAAGATTGGAGAATACTTCCAAAACTAAAATTCTTATCATTGATGTATTCTGGAATATGGATGGAAATTAAAAATAAGCTTCTTCCCCAGTAATTTGTGTAAGCCATTCTTTCTCTCCTTTTCAATTTTGGGAACTCTGCCCATCTGTTTTCTGGCATTTATCCCATTTCTGTGATTTCTGAAAGATTATCAGCAGGTTATACACAAATCATCATAATTTTTATAGCAGGAAATATCTTTTCCTCCTAGGTAAAACAACAAGCTTTAATTTTCCTTTACCTAAATGCCACCAAAGGAAAGAAGCCATTTAATTATTTGTCTTTTAAAACATGTTTTTCATTGCATTTGCAAAGGTTTACAAGGAATACATCTAGGGCTTAATTGCTTGTAGCTAGGGAATACAATTATTCTTCTGGAGTCTCCAAATATTTATTGTGATTGCCTCAGCCTAGGTTTCAGGCTCACGCCACAAAGATTGAAACTAATTGAGCCCAAACCCCAAAGCTATTAAATGATAGCAGATTCATGTTGAAAAACAGGGGTGATGTCAAGCCTTTGACACTAGGGGGGAGAAGGGTTGTTAATGTATTTTTCTGTGCTGCTAGAAAAAAAACGACTGATTGACAGAATTCTTTCTTTGCCACATAATTATCTACTTCTTTGTTGACCCATCTGGTCCCCTTAATGGTGTGCTAATACCATCATAAAACAATCAGACTAAATTGGTCTTCTGGTGATCAATGGTTAATATGGTTTCATACAAATTATTCTTAGACTGTGAAGCCTTTCCTATTAAAACTATAAACAGAACATTACATATTGACAGGGCTTTTCCCAATATTTGGGTGTGTAGATTAAAACCCATAAAGTCTTTTGGCATCTCTTTGACAGACGGCATTTTTTACAGAGCACCATTTAAGCTCAAAGGCTCCTGGGTAACCTCTTGATTAGATCTAACATTCACTACAGATATAAAATTGGCCACCCTTAGCTGTTTTTCCCCACCTGATCTCTACTTAAAACTACACAGAAGCTCTTACTAGTAGAATAAACATCTTACTCAGAAGAAATAAATTAAGGAATTCTAAAAGAAGTCAATAGCCATGGTTGCTAAAGAAAGAAAATAAAGGTAGAGCAAACCCCAGCAATCTCAGAGTTCCAGAACTCAACAGTAAAAGAGCCTTGTGTTGCAAAAGAGATAGCACTTCTCCATAAGAACGCCAGCTGTCCTACAGCCTAGATGGCTCTCGATTTCCACTCTCAATATTTTGATTCAGAATGCCATCTTCTACCTTCCCTGCACACAGATTATACTGATCCTCTTCCTAAAGCAGAGAGCTGGTCGTGTCACTCCCCTATCTCAATTTCTTTGATGATCTCCATTACTTATAAAGTTCCAATTTCCAAGAAAGGTATTAAGGTTCTTCCATATTCTTGTTCCTACCTGCATCTGACTTATCTATCAGAGCATACTTCATACACTCTATCCACACTAAAATGCTCCTCGGTCTAGGAATATAACAGCCTCTTTCATGTCCCTTCATCATGAAATTTTCTTCTGTCTCCAATTCCCTTTCCTATAGCTTCTCTTGTTCAATAACCACTTTTGAAAATAGTTTCAATAACCACTTTTGAAAATAGTTTGACATTACCAAGTAAAGTTTATTATATACATAACACGTGACCCAACAATTCCATTCTCAGATATGTACTCAAAAATGCATATACCTGTGCACCTAAAAGCATATAAAAATGTTCATTTCAGCATTATTTATAAGAGCCAAATGCTGGTGAAAACAATAAAGTTTTTTTAAAAGTAGATAAATTGCAGTATATACATCAAGAGGAATACCACTGAGCAATGAAAATTAATGAAAAGCTTCAATGTGCAAAAAACACTGATCACACTTAGAAACAAAATGTTGCACGAAAGAACCCAATATAAAAGAATATACACTGTATAATTTCATTTATATGAAGTTTAAGGAGAGAAAAAACTAGTCTGTGGAGTTAAATGTCAGGACAGCGGTTACTTTTCAGGAGGAAGAAGGAACATGGAGGAGGCAAGATTTTACTTCTGCTTCAAAATACTCATCCACCTGTACACTTAAGGTATGTGCATCTTTCTATATGTATGCTATAAATCCTAAAAAGTTTTAAGTTCTAATTTATTTTTCAAAGTCAAGATCAATTATGATCTTTTCCATGAAATCTCAGCCTGGTTTTCGCTTTCAAGGCATTTAATTAACGTGCCTTGAATTGTAGGCATGATGATAACATATGACATGGGTTAGGTAATTAAAAAGAGCCTTTTTAAATGAAGCAAAAATTAAAAAATGAAGAAAACTAGAAAGATGTGATAAATCCCTCATGTCAGCTTTGTTTAAATCTGGTATTTGGTGAACTCCTCAACCTATCAATGGTACCTAATTATCCTGACCAGTTTCCTCTGCCCAGGTCAAATTCCTCTACCTTTCACTTGCTTATCATTCAACTGTGCAATGGTGTTATTTTGTTTTGTTTTGTTTTTTGGTTTATTTATTTGGTGCAACATGTTGTATGTTTCTGAATATTATAAAGAAATGAGCAATGCTACCTAGCCAATGAAGCATGCCCTCATATGCCCAGGTTGTGCCTTCGAAATATTTATAGGTATGTGCTTCATGAAAATCAGCTAAACTGTCTCCCAGAGCTTGACAGTGACATTCAGTCCTTGAGTCGAGTTTTCCAGGGGCACAGAGTGAAGCTGTCATCTATACTTAGCAAACCCAGACCTGCAGAAACTCTTTCTACAAATCCTATCCTCAGAATCTGCCATACTTCTGTTTCACTACCTCTAGTAATCACACATGGCCAAGATACCAGCCTCCTAGGGGCTTTTGTGAATTGCCTTACAGCCATGTAGTCCTAAACCTCTTTCCCAGAGCAAACAGTCCTCCTAAGACTGAGTTTTTCATAAAGTCACAGAGCAGTGCTAGACAGCTATGTCACTTAGCTCTCTGGCACTCAGACCAGTCTTCCCTGTCACCTGCATGCTCCCCCCAACTCCCGCCCAACTCACATCCTGGGAGCTTACTAAAAACAAACAGTATTATTCCCCATAGCACTTTGCCTGTTGTTTCCTGCCCAACTGGATGAAATATGAAACAGTGTGAAGATAATTTTCATCCCTCTGGCTCAGTTTTCAAAATGTGTGGAATGGGTCATTATCCATTTGAGGCAGAAGGATGCTTTCAGCTTTTAAATGTCCCAATTGCAATTTTTTCTTTACTCAGTTCCAACTTTAAATGAAGGAAAGAAAGAAAAAGACTTTCAAAGTTGATCTTAGCCATGCTCCCCAAAGCCTGGAAGCATGGGTTCAGTAGCCGAGATGTGACCTTCAGAGAATTTAATCAATACATAAGAAATGTTCATTCAGGCTTTTGACAATAACGTCTTGTCTGTGCCCCTTGCTCCCTACTTCTGTGCCACAAATTCCTCACTGACTTTTATTGCCTACTCCTTTATACAGATTTAAAGCTATCCTGATGTTTCTTCTCTTGATTATTTTCCCTCAGAAGCACTATAATTTCGATTCCCACTGTTTAAAGTAGGCTGGTTGTTTTGTTGTGTGTTTCCTTATTTATTTGTCAGCTTTCATTTCAATCTCCTCTTTTGATAGAGCCTCCTTGATTGAAATGTTGCATTCTAAGCTACTAAATGTTACATTCTAAACTACTAAATCTTATATATTTAATCACTGGGAACTTGGCTACACCAATCCTCCCTTGTTTTTATTTTTGTTGCTATTTTTTGTTGTTGTTTCATTTTCAATTTGTTTAAGCAGACATGGGTCCATTCTTCCCTTTGGCAGTAAAAGCTCTGGGCTTTTGTGGTTAGTCTAGCAGCTATAACAAACCAACCCCCATTTTCAATGATTTAACACAACCAAAGCTTAGTTGATGGATATGTCAGTGTATATTATATATGGTGTGGCAGATCAGCAAGCAGTTTTCCTACAAGTAGTGATTCAGAAACCTGGGCTCTCTCTATCTTGAGAACACACTAACCTTGGGGCACTGGAGACATCTGTATCCAGACAGTGGAAGGAGAAAGAGAGAATAGAGAAGACATAATGACTTCATTAAACCAAAAACAGGTCCAGAAATTATAAGCATCCTCCTGTCCACATCCCCTTGGCATGGGAACTGGGAAATGTTATTCAAGGAGGAGTCACTGCCTCCTCATAAGAACTTGGTGTGCATGAAATTTTTGGTGGATCGTTAGTCATCTCCACCATGGTGTCTGCAAGTTCTCCCTCAACTGTGTAAATGACTCACAGCTTTCCCCTCTTACAACTTCATTCACCATTTGTTAAAACCCTCCTTGGAAATTGCTAGATATCAGGCACAGTACCAGGCCCTGGGAATGTAGTAACATGGTCCTTGCCCCCAAAGATCTCAGGTTCGATCTTAAATGAAATATGGAAATTTGATCAGTAAAGGAATACACTTGAATACCTGTGCCTGGTATTTAATTTGGTTAGGAAGACAAATATTAAACAATTACTAATTATTAAATATATAATTACAAGTAATTAAAGAGTTGGAAAGGGAAAAATATTAGGGCATATGAAAGGAAATCAGGAAGATTTGTCTTAGTTTAGAGGGGAGATTGAGAAAGCAAAGGGTAGTGGGCAGAAAAGATTGCTATGAGAAAATAATTCTCCTCAAATTTTATTTGACTAGTTTTCAACATTTTGTTCACTTTTCCTGAAAAATAATTTGAATCACTGTGCACTCAATCCCATTTTTAAGTTGACATCTGACATTTTTCATTATGTTCATTTGAACAAGCTTTAACTGTCAGAATTTTTTTCCTTTTTTTCCTTATAAATTCACATTTTTTATTCAACTTTTACTATAGAATTTCAGGTGTCCTGTGCTTGAAAGTTTTTAAAATTTTTCTCACCCTATAACATATCTCTGAAAAAGTGTGTTTATCTAAAGTCAAATTTAGTTTTTAAAATATTTCCTTCAAGTATAAGACTAAGTGTTAATGGCTGCTTTCTGACTTGTGATACTATCAGTATGTAATTGATGGGGGTGAAGAACAGAAAAACAGTTGCCAAGTGTCAGATTGTGGGAAATGTTTCACTGTAAAAGGGAAGCAGAAGGAATCTGAGCAGAAGGATGAAGTCATATTTCTGTAGCTTGATAGTGGGGTGGTTACACAACTGTGTGTTTATCAAAATTCACAGAATCCAATACAAAAAAAGAGCATAATTAAAAATAAGTATATACAGATTTCAAGAGACATATCATTGATGTTTGACCACTTCTTTTTGTAGCTCTTCTCCTTTTATGCTTTCTGAATCTCCAACGATTGCATTTTAGCCAAGTATTATTTTTCTCGGATGGTATTTTTCCCCCTCAGTATTATCTGTATTTTACTCAAATCACTGCTACCACCCAATTTAGATTCAGCAAATTTTTAAAAGTATTATCTTTGATGCTTCCCAGCTGAGAAGTTTGCTTTCCTCCTATTTGATAGACTAGCGTTTGAAAAGCGACTAAATAGTATAAGTGACAGAGCAAAATAATATCATGCCACAAAGAGGAAAAAAATTGAAATATGCATAGACATTACCTTTGGGCACTTTTTAGCAAATTACTCTTTTAAACATTTTTAAATCCTAAGCGTTAGAATTAGAACCCCAGATATTTTCTCCCAAGACACTGATATAAGTCTATATGACCTCAATTGGCCAACTTTTGTTTCCATTTCCTTTTATATACTTTAGGTTTCAGAATTTTAATAAATAAAAAAGAACTTTTATGAATTGCTGTCCAGAAGTATGCATCTACTGAAAAACATAGCATGTATAGGGTGCGGTATGATCTGCAGGTTCAGGCATGCCTTGGGGGTCTTGGAGCAGATCCTCTGCAGGTGAGGGGACTCACTAACTAGATGGTATAACTGCCTGATCAGTCAACTATTTCACCAGAGGGGCCATGCCAGCAACCACATGAGTCAGCTGTCACTCCACAATCCACCTACCATCCAACTGATTTGTAAAACATTCACTGCATAATTTTATTAACCCAAAGCTTTGGACTGACCATATAATGTCCATGTGGTGGCCTGGGTTCAGATCTAGCACACTTCACTGCAGAGTTATACAGAATAGTGAAAGCTGATTGGCCAGCATCCCATTACTGGAGTCCAAGTCCACAGCTCTGAAGACCCTTATGGCAAGAGGAATTAGCTACGAACTATATGAAGTGATTTTATGTGGTCAGTAGAGCTTTTCTGCCTACCCAAGAAGTCTGATTTACTGTTCGACACTTGCAAACCAAGCATTAGAGCTTAATTCCCTTACTTTAATTACACCTCATTTTTGAATCTGTGTCTTCTGTTTGATATTTAAATAGTTCTTTGAAGGAAGGTTCCAACCAGAAGAGGCAGTCCCCAAGAGGGTATAGTGCCCAGGTCTCAGATAGTGAGAGAGAAGGCAGATAAGAATGCTCAATAAAGAAATAAATGGGGATAAAAGGGTAAAAAGTATGTGGACGATGGAATCTGAGAAGGGACAGGAGAAGATGGGGGTAGTGAAGAATAAGAGGGAGGAGTGGACATAATTAAAAACCTAAATAGGAAGAACACGACTTGAAGATAACTTTGGCAAATTCTGTAGTTTATTGTTGACCTACGTTAAGGCATGATAAAGACTTGATTCATTAAGGGGAGATAAGATATTCTTTAGTCTTTTTTTTTTTTTTGCATCAAATGCACCCTTTGTTTCAACTTAGAAACTCAGGTATGAAAAATAATAAAATTCTCGACTAAGGACATTAATGGGTTAAGAAGGGCTGTGACTACTGAGAGCCCACTCTCATGTTCTGCTCTCTCTTAAACTTTCAATGAAAGCTTTCTCCAATCTGACAGCTAAGTATTTCTTCTCTTCTCCCCCCACTCTCCTCAACAAGTTCCTATCACTTTATTGTTCACACAAATGACTCCAAGAGTAAAGTCTAGAAGACTGAAAAATCAAACAATCAGCATCTCTCTTCTGCATTCTTACTCTTGTACCAAGAACAGCTATGTATCCTCTCCTCTCATTTATCTTTTAGAGTTCATCAATCTTGGCTGCATTTCTAATAAGAACTTTAGAAGAGAGTACAGTGTGATATTGGTTTGTCAACCACTGCCTTCCAAATATATTGCATTGAACTATAAACCCTCAAATCTTTATTCTGTAAGTTGATACACTTGGCTGAACATAATATAGACCCAGCAGAAATATTAAGTCATGCTGAGGTTAAATTTGGTGTCAATAAAGCTAGTTTAGACAAAACTAAAAACTTAAATATATCAGCTTCATATAGTGGGTAGCAGGGCATGGTAAGCTGTGATGTGTGTAGGATAGGGGTGGGAACAGGGAGCCAGGAATGGGCAGCCCCAGCCCCAGAATTGTCTTCCAGAAACAGAAGACAATTTGCATCATAGTCCAAAGGGACGGTGTTCATTCCAAGCTTCCCCGATGTAAATGGGATCCCATCTGCCAGACACCAGGAGTCACCAAGAAAAGCCAATGCAAAAAGTCAGGTGGGTGGCTGCCTCAGCATTTTGGGTGGTCCATTTAATTTGAAACAAGACCCCTGTCAGTGGCTGGAACTAAATGAGACAGCCTCCAGCTGCCAAATTACATGCAATGTCAAGTGCTAGGTTTGTTGACCAGATCCTAGTCAATTGGGCTGAAGTTCAAGGCGAAACTCCAAATCCAGCAGAGAACTGAAGTACTAAGCAGAAATAAAGACATGAAACCCATTCTAGAGATTGCCCCACACAGTTTCACACTGCAGGTTAATACAATATGGACAGACAACTTCCCACTCCAGAGATGCCAGACTTATAAGTGTAAGACTAATTCCAGGCCGAGGTGAGGTCCCTTAAGATCTCACACATGACTTGATCGAGACTAGCAAAAGAACTTGGTAGAACAGAGCCTAATGACAGAAGTTATAGACCATGGAGATAAATGGAGCTGTTAAAGCAGAAGTGGACTCTTAATGAGGAAGGGATGGATCTGGTCTCAGCTGTAAAACTTAACTCTTGTCCTTGGACATAGAATCACTTGGGAGTCTGAAAGTACCAGGTTTCTGGTCTACCCAGTTAATTATGAAACTGTGAGCTACTCATCTTTTGTCCCCAGTGGACTCAAACTAGACAAAAGGCTCATATCAGTTACTTAAATATTCTGTGCTTCCACAGATGTTCAAAGAAAGTGGCAGAGCTGGATCATGAGCCCTTTCTGAAAGGTGATAAGCAGATGGCCATAATTCGACATTCAGTGTGAAGATATTTGAGGGGACTACTGCTCTACACATGCACCCCCAAATACGTCTGCTCAACTAAGCTGGCAGTATCTGCACTCCCACCATCAAGGTTTAGTCCCTTTGGAGTTATCTTCCTGAGATCTTATTCCAAAGGGAATTCCTGAGATACAGATTAACTTGAATGCTATTGAATTATCATAGCTTTGCCTCCAAACATTAGAGACCTGGCAACAAGGGAGAATAGGATCTTGAGACATAGAGAGGTAATAATAACGGTGCTAGGCATTATTTGAAAAACTGAAACTGTTCCATAAGTGAGGATTATGAAAAAAGGGCAAAAAGATAAAGAGAGATACAGGGGTGCCCAAAACAAGGCTAGCCTGCTCCATGGTGTTCCTGGTGACTTCAAAAGCAGGCATCATACCTGAATGTTTTCTGTGAAATTTTAAAGGATATTATGAGTACCCTGATAGGTATAGACTCTTACTGATCTGGGTTTAATGATATTTCTCCTCAAACAATACCCTCAAATTAAATTAACACATTGTATTAAAAAAGATTTAATTTTTACAGTTTCCTCACCCCATATATTATTTTCAAAGCCACCCTTGTTTCTACACCCCTCCCCACACTGGCCAGGTGCCAGTCTTCATCTTCTATCTCCTGAACTACAGCCATGGCCTCCTGACTGGCTTCTCTTCTTCCCTCTAATTCTACTGAATTGAGCTGAAAAACAAAAGTCACATTTTGCCATTCCTCTGCTCCAAAGTCCCTTGATGGCTCCCAATTACCCACAAAATAAATTCCTAGTGTCTTAACATGTTGCATGAGGGCTTTCCTTCCAGTGGCTGCTAAACTCTCTACCTTCTACTCCCATCAACAGATAGCTCACACCTCACCCTATAGCAACACCAGTTTCCTGCACCCATTATGCCAAGTCTTGTAATCTTGAATCTACTGGAACAACTAAACTCATGGAAATTAAGTACTACAAGATCATCAAGAATGCACCAAAAACATGTAGAAGCAGGAGCCAACCTCTGGGCTCAAGTTCACATTTTCACTTCCCTTCTAGCTGAGAAAAGAATAGTTTCACTGGGAAGAATTAAAAATACAGAAACCAGAGGTTCCTCAATAATATCAAGTATTTATGAAGCATCCACAGAAAACCAAATGAAACAAGCAATATGAGCATATTCATACAACTATCAGTAAATAACTGTATTCCACATTTCACATCTCTGAGTATTTTTCAACACTATAAACAAACTAAAAGGCAAATAATAAATTATAAAAATTATTACTGGATTAATAGGGTAAATCTTTGCTGATATTCAAAAAGACTTACTTAGTACAAGTTGCTGCAGTGAGCTGTTTCCAAAGAAGGACCCCAGAGCAATAATGTTGGGGTCCTGAGGCTGTGCTTCATGTTTCCAGAGAGTGGGATGGGTGTGCCTGTGTGAGAGAGAGAGAGACAGGGGTGAATCCATGTGTCAGGGCTGGGCTTGTATTTACCTGTTCATGAGACCGATGTATAAAATCAGAAGGGCACTTTTTTCCAGTAATAATAAATATAACCACAGAAGGAACTTGTCAATTTTAAATGCCACCCAACACATTCTTGCCTGGGATGCAAAGTACAATCAAGATGTTGGTTTATTAATTTGTAATGAGAATCAAAACGGCTGAGAATTCAAATCATCAAGCCCTCTGCCTAACACATGTTCTCCCTGTAGGCATATAGGGAACAAATGAAGGAGTTCCTTGGGGAGAATGAAATCAAATCAATACTAGTTAGCAGCATGATTTAAATGTTTAATAACTTTGACCTAAAATAACTAGTTGATTGGATCAAGTCTCCTTTCAAAACCACAATGTTGACTGACTTGCCTAATATTTGATACTTGAACTCACATTTTAATTCACTTCCATAGGTTATTTTATAAATGCCATGATCTTTCTTCACATATGGCAATAAATTTATTTATTCAGTCAATTTTTGACAGCCAGGTAGCCATTTTCTTTTTAACCTAAAGTTTCATCTTTATATTCCACTCCATTATGTGTTCATTTCTAAATTGACTACTCAGAATATAATTTTATTTTTGACATTTCCAGATCCTTAGAAAATGGAAAACAAATCTTAATGTTTCAAGAGCTCTTAAAAACTAATAAAGAAAATTTAAAACATCCTGACAGAAAAAAAAAATGATAAAAAGAAATGTGAGGTGACAACTTAAAGATGAAATATAACAAAGAAATTTATAATAAAATATTCATTTTCTTTAGGAGCAAGAAAAATGCAAATTTTAACTATGTCAAATTCCCTTATTTGCCCTACAAAATACATACATACATACATACATACATACATACATACATACATACATACATATTCCAGGATTGGCAAAGGTAAAGTAGAATAGGGTCTCTGATGTATTTGCTCCACGATGCAGAGCTATAATTTCAAACCTGGTTGTGCAACTAAATGAATGCCCTGGAGAGCTTGTTACAATCCCAGTCTTCCAGGCCCTATCCTGTACCAAGCACATCACCAACTCTGGGAATAGATCTGGGATGTGATAGTTTTTAAAAAGCTCCCAAGGTAATTCTGAGGCCTCTAGTATATGGACCATTTTTGGGTACCCATCCCTTAATGTCCATTATAAAATATCCAATTTGCATCCAACCTACAGTTAATAGAGTTTTTTCCATTCAAAGTGCTGATAAAGTGATAATAAAGAGTTATATTAATAATAATAACCATACTCATATAGCCTCTGGACTGCACCAAGTGACAAGGCTGCAGTTAAATGAATTAATCCGTATATTTTTTCATTTCAGTCCTGTTGGACTCTGTGATAGTTGCATAAACACAGCCCTTACAGGTAGGAATAAGCCCGGGTTGTTACACCAATGTCTTGAGTGATGCTGATCTGCACTCAGATTGTGCCAGCCTTCTTAGCATCTTAATGAAGCTTCTTCAGTTCTTAGGGAGCATTCTTTATAAATGTAAAAAAGCAGGATTATACGGAATTCCTCATTCATCGGTTCTATTTTGCACCACCAGTAAGTGGTACAGTATACATTTCCCCAAAGATGTGAGGGCCAAAGCTCATGCAGGGGGCCTTTCCTGCCCACTCCAGCCTACCTGATCTGCCCCTTCCTTTGTATCACATATTCTCTGTATCACTCACTTTTGTCCTCTTACTAGTATTGTTATTCATTCAACCTTCATAGAAGGTAGTTTTGCAATGATGCATATCAAGAAGTTTAAAATGATTCAGATACTTGAGTAAGTAGTTCTATTTTTAAGGATTTATCATGAGGAAACAATCAGTATTTTTATGAGTAAAGGACAATTATTGCTACATTATTTATATAACCTCTGATTATGTAAAAGTGTATGTAATGTTTATGTAAAAGGATATTTATCGCAACATTATTTATAATACTACTGAATTTAGAAACACTTTAAATATTCAACCATTGGTTAATGGTTAAAATCACAACAGTTAGATGCTAGAAAACTGTGAAGACATTAAAATGTATGTTTTTGATTTATAAGATAGAGGAAATAATCACAATAAAGTTTTAGCTATAAAAAATTTACAATTCAATATCATTTTAACTTTGTTTAAAAAGGCTGCATGCATATGTTTTACAAATGACCAAATACTAAACAGTCTAGGTGGTAGAATTAGAGTAATTTTCATTTTATTCCTTTTTTCTCAGATTTTGCACAGCTAGCATGTTACTTTTCCCACTTAAAAATATTTTAATTTTCATCTCAAAGTAATAAACATAATAAATAAAAAATAACTGTCCCCTGTATTAACCCACACTTACTCCAGTTTTGCTCCCCAGAGGCAATTACTAGCATTCTCTAAGATTTGTTCTTCTCATGGTTACCTTTATATTGCTGAATAATACTCATATCACAGCATTCATTGTTTACTAATTTTAAATATTCTTTTTGCTTTACTAGAGATCAATTTAGATCTCATATGCAATACACCTCCTATATTCCATCCTCATAACGTAGTTATTTCATTTTCAATTAACTTCATGAACATTTCTATTATTATAATTTTTATTCACTACAGAGTCAAGTAAGACATTAAAAATATTACATTCTCTTTCTTATTTCATACTTCCTTTCATAACTCCAAGTTCCTTGTTGTCTTTTTACCTTCTTCTTCCAATGTCTTTCATATAATAATATTTTTAGTTCCCTGACCGATATTTTATCAAGGCCCCATTTGTCGGAGAGATGTCTCTCCCAGAGCCATTGTCCTTCTGCTCTCATCTGCGTGGTTGATCTCCCAGTCTGCTCACTGACATCATCATTAGATGCTGTTTCCTAAATCCCAGGCCATCTTCTTGCTTGGATAACTTCCTCATTTTGTTTAGTACACACTATGTTCCAAAGCGAACGTTTATAAGAGATAAATGCTCTGAATTCTCATGGTGTACAATGTCTTTATTATGCCTTCATAAGTGACAGTTTGTTTTTTTTCTTTGTTTTTGAGTTACCAGGTGCATACAAATTTAGGATTTTTATGTTTTCCTGTTGAATTAAGCATTTCTTTATTAAGTATGTCACACTTTATACTTATTAATGCTTCTTAAAGTTTATTTTTCCCAGTACAAATATAGCTATACACAGCTTTCATTTAGTCAATGTTTACATGGAAAATTTTTCATCATTCTTTTACTCTTGGCTTTTGGGTTTATTTTATTTAATGTGCATCTCTTTTGAGCAGATTTGAGACCTTTTAAATCTAGCCTGATATTTTTCTCTTAAATGGAGTAATTTATTTACATTTAAAATTACTAATATAGCTGGCTTTAAATCTACATAGCTATTTTTAAAAATTTGTTTTGTTTGTTCTCTGTTCTTTTCCCTTTTTTATTTTTTAAACAAAGAATTTTTTTATTATTATATTTTCCCTCTACTTTCTACTTAAATATGCCTAATTATTCTTTTAGTAGTTCACTAAAAGTTATAACATGCCTCCTTGACTTATTAGAACCTACTAACTTATAGTAACTTTTAATAAGTTATAATAATGGTACCCAGGCCACATTGTCTGGGTTGTAACCAAACAAACAATGCAAGATCTTTAAAATACTTTAACTCCATTTGCCACATTCCAGCCTTGCATTGTTTCTTTTTCTTAGAGTTTTATGAACGTCATTGCCCTTACCAGTGCTTTTCATTCTATCTTATGTCATAAAACTTCCAGATGAGATTATTTTATTTTTAGTATTTCTTTCAATATGAATCTACTGGCCACAAATTCATTTTTGATTGTCTGGGAAAATGTCTTTATATATTTTTATTTTCAAATGATATTTTAAACAGATAATAGAATTCTAGGTTATCAGTCTTTTTTTCAGCACTTTAAAAATAACTTTAAATGTGTCATTATGTAGTCTTCATTTCTATTGGAAATACAGCTGTCAAACTTGTTACCTTTTTACTTGAAATTAAAGTGACTTTTTTCCCTCTGGCTATCTTTAGGATTTTAGGTTTCATTTTGGTTATTAGCAATTAAATAACAATATCTATGGGTATTTTTTAAATTTATCCTGCTTGGGGTTCATGGATATTCTGAAATATGTAGCTTAATTTTTTTTTTGAGGTGTGAATTTTCTAATAGTATTTCTTCAAATGTTGCTTTTTCCCATTCTCTTCCTCCTTTCCTTCTGGAAATTTAATCCTCTGTATATTTTCAATAGATCTCTATCTCTTTTACTTTTTTGTCTATAATTTCCATCAGTTTTTTCCTTTTTACTGACCTTTCTTCCAATTTACTAATCTCTTAATTGTGCCCCATCTGCTGTTAAACCTATCTATTAGAATTCTAACATCAGTTATTAAAATTTTCCCTTCCTGTATTTCAATTCTGATTCTTTCAAAAAAAAATTTAAGTCAGATAAAATCAAGACCTATTTAATTAGATATATTCCTACAGTTTTTTTTAAAGACTGTGTCTGATAACTCTAACAACTAGGTCACTTGTGGGTCTGCTTCTATTGTTTATGTCTTCCCTTGTAGTTGTTTTTATATGCCTGGTAATTATTGATTGAATCCTGTTTATTTATAAAAATTTATAGGAGCAGTGGATAAGTTTGTCTTCCTCCAACTAGGACTCACTTTATTTATCTTCTGGCAGCAGTATGGGTGCATGTTATTTCAGTCTAATCTGGTATTGAGATAGCTTGAAGCTTAGCTGCACCTTGTAAGTATGTGTCTAATTCTGGAATATCCTTAATTCAAGCATATATCCATCTCAGAGTCTGGATAGTTTCCTACAGCTTCTCATTTACAAAGAATTCTAAATTTCAATTTTTATCTTCCAAAGCACCATGAAAATGCTAAAACCTCTACACTATTTTGGACTCTCTGCTCCCTGGATATTGAGACTCATTTGAACATGTGGATTTTATCTCCCACAGATCAATGGATATACACTTAAGTGGAATCTGAAAAGCTATATGAGATTTACATAAGATAACTAGACTAGAAAGAGATAGCTATTTCAAATGGTGAAGAGCAATATAATCTAAAGATACAGAGACAAGAGACCAGAATGTAAGCAGAGGTTTCTAAGGATGATAATTAAGCAGTCTAATTAGAATGAAGTGTGTTCTCAAGAGGAATACTGGCAACAAAATTCTAGAAAGATGAATTGGTATCAGTCTGTATAAGGTTTTTAAATCCAGAATTACACATTTGAATTCTATTTGGGAGGCAATAAAAAAATATAAGAGTTTTATAATAGGTGAATGAGATTATAAAAACAATACTTTGGAAAAATTATTTCAATAAACCTGAAAAAGAAGTTATGCATTAAACAGACAATTTTTTTAAGCAGGAAGGAAAATTATAATATTTTCAATGGGCAAAGAGAAGCCAAATGGATAACTTGGGAAATGTTATATCAACCAGAGTTAGATAACATTTGGGTAGACAAAGGAAGTCATAGAATACAAAAAAAGTAATTTAATTTATGCCTAAATTTGAGGATAGTAATTGTTTCCTATTTGTTCTAGGGTGCCCTTAGAACAGAATCTTAGCCTAAGCTAAGGTCTTCAGAATCTAGCTCTGTTTCTCCTATATTCTCTGGCACTGTGTAAGTATGTAGATTTTTAATCATGTGCTATAAAGAGGGAGTTAATGATGATATTTATTTATCCCTTCTATTGGGAAAAAATAGCCAACTGTTCATAAAACTCAGCTATTTCATGTGAATCAATCTATAATAAAAGAAGACATTACAATGTTATTCTATCATTTGAAAATTATCTTTTCTCAATTTATCAAAGTTCAGAGTACTATGGTTTCGTATTTCAGAACTAGTATATAGGGGTGTCTGTCCAGGATGGGAATGTATGCTAATGGCATTTGTTAATTGTTGTGTGTTTAAGTGCTACCAGCAGGATGGAAGCAGGCATAACACAAGGCCTGCTACAGAACAGAAGGACCCGAAGAGCTATTCCAATCACAGCATGGCACTGCTGACAATTGTATGATGACTTGCAATCAAACTCTCTCATTAAGAATACTTGTGAGAAGAGAGAGACTTTCATATAAAAATAGAGACCAACCCTCTCCCTGACCCCTCATGAGTCCCCCAAATCTATAAATATTCCATTTTAAAGTATGCAGACATAGAAATTGGTTCTAGTATTAGTTTCAACTTTATATTTAAAATTACAGTAAATTTATCTGGTGATGTCAACCTCTTTCCATGATGAACAAATGCAACCTGTAGTTTACTCTCTTTGTAGCAATCCAATAGCCACATATGGAGTTAGTTTTATCTTTTAGCCTTATCTGCTTTGATAAATTCTTCTCTTTCAGCTGGTTATGCCATTCTCTTTCTATTGACTGGAAACAGTGAAGAGGGTTACTCCATCTTTCAGTGGTGGAGCATTAGTGCTCATATTTTGTCAGGATAGTAATTTGGAATACAAGAAGCTTTGTTTTGTACATTCAAGCCATTACTACTAATTGTTCAATTAATATGCTATTGTCGATGAATACAAATAATGAGTTTGCCTTCTTTTTCAAAATGTCCCCTTAAGCACAATTACATTGCAATATCTGTGCAAAGGCGGTCACAAGCATCCTCAGGTAATTGTCACTGGAGAAGGCTCCATATGCTAATGAATTCTATTACTGAAAGACAAACATCCCTGAAAGACTTCTCTGAGGCACACTGATATATCAAATGAATGATAGGCCCTGCCTCCATCACAAGAAAAACAGGAAATCTCCAAGTGCTACATCGTCATTTTCAGCTCATTTAAGGCATTAGCATTTTTCCATTGTCATTTGGTTCCCTGTTACCACCTTCTCCAGGGCAATAGATGTGCTTGTTGTGCCTTCATGGTGCCTCCCACCCACAGATTGCAGTGTCACCAACTCTGAACTACAGGTGACATGAATGATGGTACAGATTATAGGTATGACCAGAGAGAATAATGCATATATGTGTATAGAGCTTCCACTCTGCTAGGCACTCTGAGTAGAAAACATTTCCATCCAAAAGACTCTAAGCCTAGCAACTCTTCCACTACGTCATGCTACAGAAAAGGTGAAGGATCCCTAATTGACCATCTTTTGACTGTGATAGCTGGGAAACAAATTTACTCATGGATCTGCTCCTAGGATACTGTACTTTCCTTTCCTCTTCTCCCAGGCAGACTCTCAGTAGCACCCAATATAACCCCAATAATACATTGCTTCAGAGTGTTGCTAATACTCTATATGTTTAGAAAATATTCCCTTTTAACAGATTATGTGCTTCTAAGACTACAAAGACTAGTCTACAAGTCTTTCCAGTCCTTTCAGTGCATGGCACAGTGAGTGCTGTGTGCATACCTTGTGGGCATATTTGACCAATATTTTTCTCTTCTGGCTATGAAACTAAATCATTAGGTGAACTTGTTAAAAGATGCAGATTGCCAGGACACATTTCATATACTCTGAATTCCATAAGATTCTGGGGATGAGAACCTGGAATTTCTATTGTTTTTAAATATCCCAGGTGATTGTTGAGACACTGGGCAATGGCCAGAGAACCACTAATATCTGGATAAATGTTTCTTCTCTCTCCCTTTCAACCATAAAATTCCTGACCTGTGTTCCATTTGCTGCTAATAATTTAATCAAAGCTTTGATAATATGAAAATGTATAATTATATTAATTTTAATCATAACCACAATCTTTTACAGATGCATATGTACAGATGCATATTCATTGGGTTAATCTGTTTTCTAGTCCTGGGACCAGATGACAAGGCCTTGGAAAATTAAACTAATTAACTTCTTTCAGTCCTTTTGGACTCTGCCCCAGTTGTATAAACACAGCTTTTGTAAGCAGAAACAAACACCAGTTAGTTACACTGAAATCTTCTGTGGTATTAATCTGCTCAGAAATTGTGGCAGCAGTTAGCATCTTAATTAACCTGCTTCATTTCTCTGGGAATATTCCATACAAGAAATGCAAAGCAGCAGAAATTGTGCAGGCAGAGTCTCCTCGATACTTGGTTTTATTTGGCATTACTCATGAACGGTACTGAGTGAAAGCCAATATCAGTTTTTTTGTAACACCTGGCCTGCCCATTTGAATCCCCAAAATCTGCTTCCCTCTGTATTCTGTAAAATAGATTCTCAGTACCACCGAATAGGGTCCCCAAAATGCCTTGCTTCTTAGTGACATTGTTCACTCCATGTGTTTGGAACATGTTCTTTTCTCCAATTTGTAGGCTTCTAGATAATAAGGAGTAGCCTCCAAATCTTTTAAGTCCTCTCACTGCATGATTTACTGTTGTATGCACAAATACTGTATCATGATTTAAGCATGATCTCACTGCTGATGCTTACTAATGCTCATTGACTTCATAAAAAGTAAACTCTTCTTTACCAGTAACTTGCACTGTCCAGAAGATATCCTTTGAAATGTACTTTGTGTTCTGTCAATAGGAATTTTCTGGTTATGAAATAAGAGTTTGGGAGTATAATTACTAAAAGATTCTGCTACCTGATATTCAAAATACTGAGGTATGAATATTACACATTCCATATTCTCAGTCCAACCCTAAATATAGTACCAGCTCTAGTCTCTCTTGCCTGAAAATAATTGTAACCTATACCTGTTTGGTATGTTAAATTCAACTAACATAGCTTTGGGGGGTGGGGGAAGGGAAGGGGCAATGCTCGTGTTCCTCATAACGTGATCTCAGAAGCAGCAACACCAACATTATCTGGAAACTTATTAGAAATGCAAATTCTCCCCACTGCGGGAGCCCACCTGCCGAGATAAAACAGTTCCCAAGATGGGGAGTGAGGATTGAGAAAGATAGAAAAAGAGAGATAGAAAGACAAAAGATAGAGTTGGGAGGGCTCACAGTGAATACTGTGGCCCCGAGTATATTTAACACTGCATATTTATACCCTTGACAATGCATGAAAAACAAAATCCACACAGCTGTAAACAATTGCTTGACATTTACATAACTTCTCTCAACCGTTTTCCACCAAGCCAAACTTCCTCCATCTGCACAGAGCCCTCCTGTTCTGCAAACTTCTAGTTTGCAGGCAACTTTAATCCAGTCTGTAGGGCCTCCAGCTGTAGGGCATTCAGCTGTAGGGCATTCAGTAAGAATGGCTCCCAACACCCCACCCAATAATGTGCTTTAACAATCCTTCTAGGTGAGTCTGATGGACCCAGAGTTTGAGAACCACTATTCTAGATAATAACTTATATCCTTTTCTGTATCAGGCACTATATTAAACATTTTAAGTCAATTCCATTTATAAATTGTCATATTGGTTGATGCCAAGTAGTAATTTCTATTTGGCCGGATTCTTTACTGTCTAATCAATCTGGTCATTAGATCTACAAAATTGAATCGATTGTCTAACTCTTGAGAATATTGCGCTGGCCAATATGACTGACCCTAGAACATTCATTCATAAATAATTTACATCATGAAACAGGAAACTGGACTGCAAATAAAAGGCGTCATTCTCAAATAATGCATAGGATCAATTTTAAAAGACAATTCCAGATGCACATTGTACACCTCGAAAAAGGTTCAACTCAACAATATTCACAAATATTCTGTTAAGAGCCCCAGAGTGTTTCAGAGCTTTGCAGTGATTCACTCATTTGCTCTATATTTATATCTCTTTTCTTTTGGTCTTCTTAGAGATGCAATGTAAGATGTAATGATAACATGACTGACCTTCTAACAATCATTTAGGAACTGCATATCCAAAGAAATGTTTATGCCTTCAACCTTTCAAGTGGCTCTTTGGAAGCCTGGACTCTCGTTCACGTGTTCCCACAGTGTTTAAATTCCAGTTCTCTGAGATCTAGTCAGATAGGTCCTCTGCTGCCCAAAATGCACAGGTGTGAATAACCCATCAGTAGACCAATTCTTACATTTGAGAGCATTTTAAAAAAATAATACCCATTTAATCAAAACAATCCACACGTGGTAAGTAAAATTAATGATAGCACCTGGGCAAAAGAGCTTTTCTGATCAAAATGTAAATGGTTCTGTCTCATGTTTTGAAATCTGGACCTGAAGGTCACTCAGCCATCATTGGGGCCATGTACAGCTTCTACTAAAGATGACTCTTGGATTTCTGAGTACACAGGTTAAAATATACAGGTATTCATTATTTTTAACAAATCTTTATTGAGCTTCAACACTGAAAGTAATGCTGAGCTACACACAACAATCAAAAAAGACATATACCTCTGATAGAACTTATATTAGTTTTAGTAACACTTTTATCATTCCAAGTTTCAGGTAGCCTATGACTGCTGGCATATGTTAGTGCTTAATGGTGAAATTGCAATTGTGCAATTGTAGTCATTCCCCTTTAACTTAAACAAAAATGGTTATACCTCAGTCCCCTTTGTATCAAGTCATTTTATATAGGTAGATTCAAGCAGATTGTCAGCTGGGATGTCAAGTTAGCAGAAAAGGATAGCAAGGTCCGTATATACTGAGGTATCAAGCTAACCGATATCATGCTAAGTTGCAACATAATCAAAAGGGATTAATACAAATGCGACCAATATTATTTAAATACTTTATCTATTTTAATTAATTTAAGCCTCATTAGAACCCTAGGAGATGTGTTTTTATGATTCTACTTTAGATGGGGAAACTGAGGCACAGAGCGATGAAGTAACGTGTCAAGGTCACATAATTAGATGGAGCAGAGCCAGGTTTTTAATCAAGGCAGTATGACTCCAGAGTTAGTGCTCTTAACTATTAAACAAGCCACAATTTATTTCCTTAATGAAATGACAATATAATATAATATGAACATAGATAAAACATTCATAACTAGAAGAGCTTTATTACTGTATCTGCAATTAAATTTGGCAAAATCCCTCCTCACTTAGGGGACTGACAACACCAATTGACAAGGGGAGCTAGGTGTGGCTATGCCTTTGATTTTATTGTCCTCGTCCCACTGACCTGTTCTCTGCAACTGCTTTAACTTATAATAACTCCCATAATCTTGACTCCGACTTCCCTGATAAGTTAGCTGTCAAAACTTTGAACCCACTGTCTCTGTTTCTTCCTGTTGTCTTGTTTTGGGGGCTTCAAAGTAAGTCTTCTCATACTTCATTTTCCAACGTGACACCCCCACCTTACACACTCTCTCCAGGACTGTGTCCTTTTCTTTCATTCTACAACCCTTGCCATTTGAGTTCAGTGTAGCAGAAACTATCTTTTTACCTCTAGGTAACCCCATCCTTCTGAAAGGAAAGGCTTGTCCACTGGGAACTGTATTAATTAGATCAGCCTCCTAGGAAATAACTTCTGCGTGTCTATTGTCTCTGGTTTCTGGACAAAAGAAAAGTGAGTTTCTTCACCACAAATTATCTCAAATGCTTAATCAAGAGCAAAGAGAAATAGTATAATCACCTCAACCTTTCTAAACATTAATATTCATGAATTTGATATAATGCAATATTTTATCAAATATTATATCTGCCATTGTACGATATTACCATGGGAACTATCTTGCAGAGATCTTCATGGCTTGCTGCCTTATTTTCATCAGCCCTCTATTCAAATGCACTTATTCAAAGATGACTTCCTTGTATAAAATAAGACACACCCCTCTCCAGTCATGGTCTAGAGCCATCACTCTTGTTTTATTTTTCTTCATAGAATATATCACCATTTGAATGTTTTTTGTTTGTTTCTCATGTGTCTTCAGCTCCTTGAGAATAGGAAATTTGGCATTTTTATTTAGTTCCTCAGTGTCTAGAAAAAAGCTTGGAACACAGCCATTGTTCAATATATATTTATTTTAAAATGAAATAAAGAAGGTATTGTTCTTATCTTCAACAAAGTTAAAAAGCTCAATAAAAGTAAGTTTTAAAAATATATTTACTGAGTGCTTTTTATGTCCTAACATTCACCTGCTAAGGGTGTAGAAGGCAGAAACATGAAAGTGCCTTAAGTCAGTTTCCACTAATTTATCAAGTTAAACCACTTGACTAATATATAAGTCTTATTGAACTTCAGAAATGGGACTAAAATTGGTCAAGGAAGCCATCTTATAATAGGTAAGATTTGAATTACATCTGAAGTATGGATAAATGGATAGGTTGAGAGGAATTCGGGAGTGAATTCTCATGTCAGAATCAATATCATGGCTCTTGCCTACATACATTCACTCACACTCACACACTTTCTGTGTAGCCAGTGAAATGACCTCTCTTATTTAGAATGATTGGGGGGAAAGACGGAGCTATATTTCTAAGGTTTATATTCTTTGAAATGTGATTCCAAACAGGAGAGTTGGTTTTGTGCTGAACTTCCTTCCCTACAATAAAGATGTCTTTAGAAAACATGCACTTCAACTTTTAAAAGTATTTTGAACAAGAAGACTCTTTAAGGATTCTTTAAGACAACTCAGAGGTGGGAATAGCAACTCCGATGTAGGAATCATGACCCAGGAAAAGGACACTGGTGTTAAAGTTGAGACACCTCAGATCTTATTCTAACTCTTTAGGTGCTCAGACATACACAACCCACTACTCTTAACTAGCCCCATATCTATCCCTTTCCCTCCCTCCTCCCTCCTTTTCCTCCTTTCTCTCACAGATACAGCGATGAATAAAATAATTTGAGTTACACACTCAGTAGCATGTAACTTATCCAGCATATTTAAGACTGACTGAATTAGATCTTCTGCAAGAGACAAAAACAATGCAATTTTGGATTCAAATTTTATATGCTGAAAATATACCATCTACTTCCTGTTCTGACCTAATCCCACCCTCTTTCAAGAACAATCTCAAGCTCCATAGTTCTGTACTATGAGGTACTTAGAATTCAATGCCAAAGTGAATAATACTAGCTTCTTGAATTGTTTTTTTCTTAAATGAGAAAATAATCATACTTACAATACAATTATATACATAAAAGGAGATGAATATAGCATCGTCGACCTTACAGTAGGTATCAACAACAGAATCACTAACTCAGCACCTTCATTTTACAGAGAAGAAATGAGAACCAAAGAGGTCCAGTGACTTTCTCAAAGATCACTAAGCTAGAAAGTGACAGAGACAGGACCATGACCTAAGTCTTTAGATGCCTAAAAAGTTCTTTCTTTTCTTTCTTTTTTCTTTCTTTTTTTTTTTTTTTTTACCGCTTAAAAGTACTCAATCAAATGTGGGTAGGAATAATTTGACAAAGTAATTTTACATAAATTCACAGCATAATTATAGCTCAGTTTCATTTTATAAACTAGATATTGTAGTGAAGCCACAGAAACTGATCTCATTCTCAACCAATGTTGTTCAAAGTGTATAAAGCAGAATACAACCTTCATGGAGAATAAATATCATTCAAAAACAACAATAGAAACTTCTGACTAGGATATATAAAGTTAGGAAGAATATTATTCCCACCATAACAAAAAGAAAGAGACATTTAATTACAAAATCATAAATTTCCTTGAGCTCATCAGAGAGCTTGGGTTGCTGGGCAACCAATTACCCTAAATATTAGGAGAGTCAGGCACTAGTTTTTCTTCAGCAGAGCATATGAGGAAGACAGAACCACAATACAAGTGGATACAAAAAATTTGACTAAAATTTTCAATGAATTTCTAGATGCTGAATGTAGCATTGTGCGAGGATACAGAAACCCTGGTTGGGGGGAGATGCAAACACAAAGTGTGTTGTTATTCAGTCTCAGGCTTTTCTTCACAGACCTCCGTTGGTGGCTCATGAAAAAAAAAGTGGAGACAAGGTAGAAAATCAAAGAAAATCTTATCAGTGTGAGCCTCAGGGAAGGAGCAACCATTGCTATAGGAAAGGCAGAAAAGTCCTACTTTCAGCCTTTTCCTCTCAGAAACAAAAGCTTTAAGCTGCTGAGAGAAAGACATGAAACACTGTGGCCCCAGGACACAGCCAAAGACCCTTTGAGTTGCAATTATATACATAAAAGGAGATGAATATAGCATCGTTGACCTTATAGTAGGTATCAACAACAGAAATCACTAACTCAGCTCATGAAAAAAAAAAACAGGAGAAAAAATGGGAGACAGGTAAGAAACCAATTTGGGTTCAGACCATTGGTCTTCTACTTAGGCAGTATCGCTGAGATCACCAGGCTAAGCATTTATTTTCTGTTTTGATCCAACCCCACTCTCTTTCAAGAACAATCTCAAGTGCCACAATTCAATAATATGCTGTACTTAGATTTCAATGTTAAAGTGTGTACTACTAGTTTCTTAAATTTGTTAAATGAGAATAATAATTAATAATAATAATACCTTTAAAACAATTACAAGTATCACTGAGAGAGGGCTACTCCTGAGATCCAGACACAGGGCCTGATTGAGAATGAAGCTGGACCAGAATAACCAAGAAAGCCCCTGCCCACCAGGCTAAGCAAGAATGAAATAACAACCGAGAGATGTCTCCTACCAGAGGAAGGTCAGGAACAAATAGAGAGTTCTTTTATGATGGAAAAGCACATGGGAGGTCTGATGTTGAGGGTTCATTGAGAACACTGAGAAAAAAATTTCAGCAAACAAGATTCCACCCTAAGCAGAAAGTAAGGACTGGGAAATCTGAAGTCACTTGTACATTGAAGGTAAGCATAGCAAAAACAGATTCTAAATCCAACTCAACTACTGGCTAAATTTAGTCAATATCCCACCATAGCAGCCTAGTAGAAGAGATGTGCCAGAAGGCATACATAGTCTTACTTCAGTCTCCATTGTTATACACAAAATATCTAGCATTGGCTCAAAAATAACAAGACATGCAACACACGCGCGCACACACACACACACACACACACACACACACACACACACACACACTTGCAGCAAGCTCACTACCAAGAGAAAATACAATCAAAAGAGTCTCTCGCAAATGATCCCAATGTTGGAACTATCAGACACAGAATTTGAAAAAACAATTAATTATTATTAATATGTTATTGGAAAAGATGGATGACATATATAAATAAATGAGAATTTTTAACAGAGATGGAAACTATAAAAAAGAATAAAATAAAAATGTTAGGATGAAAATATGCTAGCAAACATTAAGAATGCTTGCCACAGGCTCTTCAGCAGACTCAACACAACTTAGGAAAGAGTCAGTAAACATGAAAATAATCCAATAAGTTACAAGGTAAAAAAGAAAAAAGGAAATAGAGCATGGGGTAAAAACAGAATATAGTATCTAAGCACTGAGGGGCAATACCAAACACACATATAATTGGAAGTCCAAGAGAAGAAGAGAAAAAAAATGAAGAAACATTTAAAGGAATTGTAGCCAGCCGTTTTCTAGACTCTCAGAGAACCACAAGTCATATAAACAACAAACCAAAACTTAAAATGCTTTATATCCAAACTAAAACCCAAAGATAAAACTATTTTTTGAAGGCAATCAGACAATTAAAGGCACAAAAGAAGAAATAAATATAATATAGCAGACTTTTGTCAAAATCTATGCAAGTTGTAAGATGTGTCCTCTCTAAAGTACTGAAAGAATTTCAAACTCAGTAAAAATATCTTTTAAAAATGAATAAACTTTCTTTAGAAAAAATAAAAATGTAGATAATTCACTACCATGAGACCTACACTACAGAGACAGAGATCTCTAAAAAAAGTGAAATCATTTTAAATATTTCAAAAGCAAGTAAATATAAAACACTTATTTTTCTTATTTTTCATCACTCTGAGTGATAATTAAGTAAGGCAAAATAATAGCAATGTATTTTAGGTAAACAGAATATGTTAAAATGAAGTATATGATAATAGCAAAAATTAAGAAAGTGGGTAATTGGAAGAAAAATAATTTAAGATTATTACACCGGATTTGAAGTGGTATCATATTATTTGAAGATAGTCTGTAATTAATTAAAGGTGTATGCTATATACCCCAGGGAAACCACTAAAAAATTTTTGAAACGGGTTTAAATAAAAAGGTTAATATTAAAGATAAGAGATTTACTTTTAAAAAATAATTTATCTAAAATCAGGCAGAAAAAAAAAGAAAAGGACATCCTCCCCCAAAAGGCAGAATAAAACAAATAGAAAACAATTAGCAAGGTGATTTATCATGCATGTCAATAATAACTTTAAACGTTGAAACATGGTTAAAAGACAGAATGAATAAAAAGGCAGCACAAAACTATATGTTGTCTACACAAAATTAACTTAATATATAAAGACATGTACAATTTGTAAATAAGGACATGGACATATCTATATATTCACATATGAATATAAATACATATATTAGAGTTAATATGGTGTATATATATACCTATATACACACATATACACAGACCTTGTTAACTCTCATTGGAACACACATACCAATTAAATACTATTGTCTTTATTAATTTTAAAGTAAATTTGTAAAACACCTATACTTGGAAGCCCAGAACAAACATAACTTCTGTGAACGCCTCTGTAAACTCTAATTAAATTTTATGTCTCCCTCCTCTGTACTCTTACGACACCTAATTTGAACCTTCATCATAGCTCTTATGACTCCTTTGTGTAAGGTGAGAATCTATAACTAATTCTAGCCAACGAATTGTGAGCTGAAATAATGTGTGTCCCTTCTGGCTCTGAGCACTTAATTGCTAGGGCGAGTTAAAGGCCAAAGCCCTTTCCTTCCCTCTGAAATAGCCACAACCAATATTCACAATGATTACAGCTCTGTCTTCCTGGATTTCAGAAAAAAATATAAGGAAGAACCAAAATGTAGAGGTGACATGAATAAAAATAAGTTTTGCTGTTTAAACTGGGGGTCAGAAAACTATGACCGATATCAGGTCAATTGCCTGTTTTTGTAAATACAATTTTATTGAAATACAGCCATGTCCACTCTTTTATATATTGTCTACAGGTGCTTCATGCTACTTTGGCAGAGTTGAACAGTTGTGATAAAACTGTTGTGATAAAACTGCAAAGCAGGATATATTTGCCAGCTAGCCCTTTATAGCAGGGCTAGGACTAGGGTAAGGTAAGGCACCAGGGGTGCAAAATTTAAGGATACACAATCTCAGAATCATGCAAATACTAACTCTGCACTCATACTTGGTAACTGGAATTGCCATTTTCAAAGCAGTAAAAAAATTTAAGGACATGGAAGCAACCAACGTATCCTATGATAGATGACTGGATAAAGAAGCTGTGGAATATTACTCAGACATAAGAAGAGATGAAATACTGCCATTTGCAACAACATGGATAGACCTCGAGATAATCATGCTAAGCAAAATAAGCCAGACAGAAAAAGTTGAAAACCACATGATATCACTTATATGTGGGATATAAACCTAAAAGCAAGAAATAAACAGGAAAAACAAACAGAGACTCATGGACATGGAGTATAGAATAGTGGTTACCAGAGGGTAGAGGAGGAAGGGGATAAATGGGTAAAGGGGGCCAAATATGTGGTGACAGAAAGAAAGCTAACTATGAGAGGTCAACACACAGTGTAAATATAAATATGCCTTACTGTTAAAGTATACAGCTGAAACTTACTGGGTTTCATTAACCAGTGTCACCATAAAAAAAATTTAATCAATTATTTTAAAAATTTGACTTAGGGTGGTAAAGACACACTGTAATATACATATGACGTTTTATTAGTTTGTACACTCAAAACCTATATAATTAAGCAATGTTATACCAATACATTTAATTAAAAAATAAAAAATAAAAAACATTTCAAAGTAATACTTAGATTCAGAAATGAATGTGGGATTATACATACCATATGTAGAATTATATGGGTCACGGAAATAAAATCACGGTAAAAATGTTCTATTTTAATTTCAATATGCAATTCACCACCCTGACTTATGTCATGATTTTCACTATATTTAAAGCAATATCTAAGCTCATAGAATTATGTAAAGAATCAGTATCATGCTTGATGCACATTATAGCTAAACCTACTTTAAAACAACTTTAAACTATAAATTGTTCAATATTGTAAAGTGTTCTTTTTCCTTCATGTGTAACCATCAAAGATATTGTGTTGATACTTGAGTATGTCTAGATCTATAGATTAGAACATAAAGAGAAGAAAATGGACACTTGACACTCCTGGGAAATGATGGTTCATTATGCAAGAATATATCATATTCATGCTGTCTGAGAGGAAAGATTTGACAAATTAATTTGTCTTTCCTCCTACTTAAGTGCCTCTGCTCAAATCCTTCCTGCATGCCAAAACAGAATTCATCTATGACACCAGCCAGATCACAACCAACAAACCTTCAAATAATCCTTTATCATCACCTATTGTTTTTAAGATAACTTGCAAAAGATATGGAGAAACTTTCCCCCTGGTGCCTGAACTGTAATAGTCAAATCATAGATATTTAGAATTACAGGTCATGCTGGATCTTGAATAATAAAGTATGTTTAATTTTATTTGTGTGTGTGTGTCTGTAATTTGTGGAGCTCTCTTAAGGACATGACCCACAGCAGGTGCCTCTCTTGCTTGAGTTCAAGGACTATACCAGAAAAAGAGATTAATGTGAATAAGGAACAGAGAAGCTTACCAGTAAAAAGTGCTAGCCTTCCATGGAATGGTCACAAGGAGCTGGATCCCTAGACAAGGGCTCAAGGTCAGACAAACCGCAAGGAGCTGGATCCCTAGACAAGGGCTCAAGGTCAGACAAACCACCTGTCTCACTGTTCGATGGACCTGTCCCAGAAAGTTCTGGGAATAGCCCTGTTGTAGCCAGATGGGCAACACTAACTCCCCTTTTCAGATCTAGATCTCCCTCCCGAGTTCATTATCCTGCAAGCTCATGGGCAGTAGTGTCCTTCAAGCTTCCACAGTGAACAGCCTGCCTCAGCTCTGCTTCCTACTCCTGTTCCTAAGCCTGATTGTATTCCTGCTTTTGTTCTGCCTCTGAAGAAGAGATAGACTTTAACTTACTCATTTATTAACTTACTCATTTTTTTTTAAATCAGCAAAGACTTTTTAACTCTGTGCTTTTCGTATGCAAGGGAAGGCACTAAAAGGGAAATAAAATGGGTAAAATGTCATTGCTCTCTCTAGAACAAAAAGGAAGGGATGGAGAACAGACATTTCCTGAGCACCTGTTTAGCTCCTGCATTATGCTGTGTTAGTTTAATCCTCAGAACAGCCCTATCATCTTATACTTAAGGGAAATGAGAATCAAAGAGGTCAAGGTTACTCAGCTAATAAATACCAAGTCTATGGCCTAACTTGAGATTTCCCTGACTCCAAAGCTAGTTTTTATATCAGATTTATTATTTATTATAATGTAAAAATAAGATATGTATGCAAATATCATTATAAAAATCCACGTGAGTGTTGTGGAATTTGGGTGGTGTGGGCTGTTAGTGGGAGCAATTTTTCTTGACCTTCCAAATGTCTACCATTAGCACCAGAAGGAAAGAGACGTGTCTGCCTCTTGCCAAATGATGTGAACACTCTGAGACCAGGCACTGTGTCTTAGTTCACCTTCCTAAGTGCTGAGCAAATAAGAGATATTCCACATGTGCTGCAGAAATGAATTAAATGCCAAAGGGCCAAAGGAAAAAGTGAAAGGTCAGCAGAAAACACTGGAGACAGAAAGAGCTCTGAGGTTTGACCTCTTGGGGCTCAGGAAGCAGAGAACAGACAAATATAGAGAAGAAAACATCCCAGCTGGGCCCCAGGGGACAAATTATGCAGGTTAATGAGTCTCTTCCCACTCTCATTTTCTGATTTCAGTGTTTGAAATTCTGCAAAAGGCCCTTTTCCTTCCTTGCTTTTGGGTGGAAGAAATCTCCTTCAGGGATATATCAGAGTTTATAAATAAGACCCCCTGCATTGAAGGGGAGTAGAGCAGGGGGATATCCTGTTGAGCTGCTGTTGATGAAGCCTCTTGCCAGGAAGATGACCTGGGGAGCCGTCAGCAGCGTTAATTATAGAATAGCCAACTGCATGCTTCCGCCAATCATCCGGGCAAGTTTGAAGAGCAGTTGTCTGGAGGTGCAGGCAGGCACTCCCACTGTGAGCAGCACTCCTGGGCCAGGCAGAAGACAGGCTTTGATCTAAAATTCTAGACAATAAAACCTGCCTCCTTGACCCAGGCGCCCTTTGGGTCAATCAGATAGAGAAGCCACAGTGTAGCTGGACTCAAACTCGGCTTTAGAATCCCCCCAGGGAATGATCTCTCTACCCCTTGTTTCTTGGCCTTGTATTTAGTTACGTGCACACAAATCATGAGTCCCCACAATCTACTGGAGTTTGTGGGGACACAAATTCTGTGTCCTCTTCCCTGTTTTCACCTATGTGAAGTCTATCACGTTACACATGGTAGCTAGGTACTTACGAGATGATTTTTAAATGAATAAACTGCAAGGAAGGAGTCATATATTTCATAAAACTAAAACCCTATTGTGCTGTCAAGGGTTACATTTGGGGGATTACTGATACTTCTTTATTTCAATATGAAAGAATTTAGTGGATAGAAACCAATCAATACTCAATGCTCAATGCTCAAACATACAGACTAATTTTCCCAAAACAAGCTCAATAGCTTCCTTTTTTCTCTTCCTTCAAGAGCAAGCGCCTTTGTCTAACCCCCTATTATGTAGGCCTGTTTTTGTATACTATTATTTTCCAATCTCTATCTGCCTAGGTCTGACTCATGAGTCCAGGATATTTGGGTAAAGACACTACCCAGGTGTGGTTTCCAAGGTGAGTGGGCTCAAGACTCTTGGTGTACATGGCTGGAACAGAGTAGAGGGAGACAAAGTTTCAACTGGGAGAAAACAGTGAGTGTAAGCCAAAGGCAACACATAGACATAGAAAAAAAGAGGGGCAGAGTTGGCATCTGAGAGTGTCAAGTGCAAGCAGGGCTATATGCTAAGAACAAATCAAATGAAGCAGCTCTAGAATTTTGCCACAGCCAAGCAGGATGAGCCAGGCTAGGACCTGTTCAGAGCACACCTGGCAGATTTGAGTATGCTGACTAGGAATTTAGGTCCAAATGAAAAGCATCTTCCAAGCCACCTGTGGTAGAGGCCCACCTGCACACTATCCCACTCTGCTCTTTCCTGCCTCCATGCTGTTCTGGAACCTCTGACTTGCCTTTACCCCTCGTGCTTAAAATCTTCACTGAGGACTTACTAAATTATGATACTATCTGACACTGGGGACACAGCAGTGACTGCAGTAGATACCATCCTTGCTCTCTCAAACTCCTTGGGAAACACTGAATCCTTTGCATTCTCACAGGCCTGAGGCATCAGCCCAGCACTAGATTCCCCCATAAGGCTGCATGTGTCCACCTTATTCCCTGAGTTTCCTATCTACCAACAGAATAGGAATCTGATTCTCCACTTCCCCCTCTGTGAACTCAGCCCCTTTACTCTTTAAGATGTTACTGCCAAGCAATCCTGTGAAATGCTACAGTTATGGTTCTTGGCCTATTGGTTTTAAACACCCTTCCTTGGATGTCATTTTGTTGGAGTTTTACCTTTATATAATATGGCTGTTTTGGCCTTTATCATATGCCCTTCACTCCATCAGATAGCTGCCACCTACTTCTGTTTTAATTTAGTTTGGGAAGGTCAAACTTTCTCATTCAAGGAGGCCAAGTACAAGCCTCAGTGTCTCCATGTGGCAACCTGCTCTCCCCAGCCCTCTCTCTCTATCCCTCCCCCACTTTCAGCTCTGCTGGATGTACCAGCTGAGCTCACTTCATCACCTTTATTCCCGACTCCACCCAGCTCCTGAGTAAATGAACACAATCAAAGAAGGTCATCTCTCAATGATTTATAAGCCTAGTCACTGAATGCTTCCGAAATGCTCAGTGGCTCTGCTATATTCTACTCTTTTGGTGAATATGTAAGGTCCTCCATTTCTGGAGAGGCATCTGGGTACCCTTTGCGCCTTCCTGTCAGTGCCTCTTTTGGGCCTGAAGGACATAACTACTCAACAGAAACTCTTCAGGACACAGCAACCTGTGCTCCGGCAGTGACTTATACCCAGAGTATCCTCCTTGCCATCCTCGTTCTCTAACAAACTAATTAAACTTTACATTCATGATAATTATTTAAATTCCTGTCTTTCATGTTAGACTGACAATTGTGTTTCTAGATCTGCAGGAAATTGATATTGTCCCCCCGCACCCCCAAAAAAATTCATATCCACCTAGAACCTCAGAATATGTCCTCATTTGGAAATAAGGTCCCCAAATCTAATGGCTGGTGTTTTTATAAAAGAAAAAAGAGGATAAATCAGACAGAGAGACACAGAAGACATGCACGGGAAGAGGCCACAGGGAGATGGAGGCAGAGATTGAAGTGATGCAGCTACAAAGCAAGGAACACTGCCAGTAACCATAAGAAACTAGGAGAAGGACATGGGACAGATTCTCCCTCAGAACCTCCAGGAGGATTCAACCCTGCCAACACCTTCAGTTCAGACATCTAGCCTCCAAGAAATATGAGAACAAATTTCTGAGGTTTTGAGCCACCTAGTGTGTAGTAATTTGGTACAGTAGCCATAGGAAACGAATATAATATCTAATTCCAAATATCTAATAATGCAGGTGGCATCCACCATTTATGAGCAGTGTGACTTTGGGCAGATCACATTATCTTCAATACTAAAATGGAAATAATAATAATATTTCTCTTCAGAACAGCTGTAAGGCTCAAATGTGGTAAAATTATGAAAAACACATTATAATCTCAAATGAGTACCATAAATATTAGCTGTTAGAATTATAGTTATGATTTCAGTTATATTATGAGTGAGGAAGAGAGAGAATGAGGGAAAGAAAAGGAAATGAGTAAAGGCAAAGAAAAAGAAGGAAAAAGAGAAAGCGAAATCGGTTTATAAGTTCTAAAACTATTAACCACTTGAATATTTTTATTTTAGAAAGGTAGTACTTTATTAATTCCAGAAAATTAATCTTATTTTAAAGACACTTAGAAAAAGGGCTAAAAATAAATAAAACTAGACTAAACTTGACTCTCTAGTGCCGAGGAGTTAAAAATATAGAGTAAATGTCAACTAAATATTTTCTAGGTGCTAGAATTCTATTAAATATTTTGTCTGCATCATCTTATTTAACTCTCACAGTTCTGCAAATTATGAACTATATACTGCATTGCACTGAGGAAACAAAGGTTCCAAGAGGCTTCACAATCTGTCCAAAGTCACAAGGTCAACCCAATCTTGTCTGACTTCCAAACCTGTGTGTTGAACTACTCCCCAATACAACTTTTCTCTCTTAGCCAGAAAAAAACCCACCTTCCCCCTGTCGGAATCACCCCTGGCTGTGGCACTTACACAACCCATTCCTTGGCTTCCCCATGAGAATTCACTCCTTTCCCCATATGCCCAAGTTCAATGGCAGGTGCATCAATGTCCCCTCACTAATGTGCACTTCAAGGCTGTTATTAACCTGCTGGAATCGGAGTTGCTGCCTCCTACTTGGGCAATTTTCCAACCATTTAGTGGCATAATCATCAGAAACAAGGATGTAAACATTTCCTCCCCGCAGCCTGGGAAGAGGGCCAGAGGACACAACCTTGGTGATTTCCCTGTGGGAAGCTGCGCTTTGGGCAACTCTGTAGAATCGGGCTTATCAAGTGACACATTTGGAGAGGTAGAACCCATTTCTTGCCTCCCCCACCCCGGCTTCTCTTTTACATAAATAGAACCTATATTGAAAGTCAACACAGATTCAGGAATAAAGAGAAGCAAAACACCGAGCATGCTATTACGTGGATGACCTCAAAAACATCACACTAACTTACGGAAGCCAGACATGAAAGGCCACATATTATATAAATTCATTTATGTGAAATGCCCAGAAAAGAAAAGAAAAAAAAAAAGAGCAGAAAGTAGATTAGTGGTTGTCTGGGGGAGGGGGTAGAAAATGTAAACTATAAACAGGTACAAGGGATCACAGTGGGTTGATGAAAATATTCCAAAACTGGGTTCTGATGATTGACTTAATATATTTACTAAAAATCATTTAATTGTATGCTTAAACGAGGTGCATTTTATAGTACATAAATTAAACCTCCATAAATTTGTTTTTAAAAAAAGCCAACTCCGGCTCTCTAAAGTTCCTAAGTTGATTGCTAACTGGAAATTCTAGAAACAGAGCTAAGATATCAAGTAGCAAATGTATGTATATTCCAAAATCCAAAAGGAGATGTTCGAATTGGGATGCTACAGAATTTTTTTCCAACTTAGGAAATGTAAAGAGAAATGCCTTACATTTCGCACTATTTGCATGATTTGTCTCCTCCTAGGAACAAGACATTGATTTTTTTTTCCCTTTGGAATTGCACGGGAATCTAATTATCTCTAGTCCTTTTTCAACTCTATCACTGGTTAGTTAAGAACTCTGGTAACTTATTTCATCCCTTGGGGCCTCAGACTCTTCATCTTCAGAATGTAAAAGTTGGTCTACATGATTAAAGCGGAGATTCCTTGCAGTTCAGATACTTTATTATATTAGCTACATGCCAGATACTGTGCTAGGCAATATCTATACTCATTTAGTCTTCTCAGCCACCTGAAGAGAAAGAATTATTAATCCATCTTACTGATGGAGAGACTGAGCCAAGTGGTTGCATTTCTTACCCAAGGTTTCACAATTAGTCAAGAGCAGAACCAAGATTTAAGCCAGGATCTTTTGACTATAAAACACCATACTTCCCAATTTTCTTCTAATCTCAAAATAGACAGTGACACTGTGTCATGAGATACCCAGAATGAGGGGAAAGCAGAGACTAAGAATATTCTCTTTAGAATTCCATATACCTGTCATATAGGCACAAAATACAAATAATGCCTCCTAGAAGATGTGCTTACTGCTCTAAACATGATACACTGTTTCTTTCATAGGCAAATTAGAATGCAAATGCAATGGCTCCTTAGACCAGTAATTGAGAATCTGGGTATAAAGTTGATGTCCTATAGCTAAATATGAATATGTCAAAATGAATATAAATATATGCATGTATGTATTCTATATGTATACATACACATTGCTAAAATTATGAAATATAACATGATAAACAGTTTTAGTGTTTCCCATAAGGTACAAAAGACGGTTTAGAAGACATCAATTGGCTGTCAAAATGTAAGAATTTTTAAGCTGTTCAATTGATTTATTATGAACAAACAGCAGGACTATCTTTTACTCATAACCATCTTAGAAAGAAGTGTGGCCTCAAACCTGTACCTCTGAAATCCACAGAGAAGAGATATTCCTACTAAAATGATGAGCCACTTTGATGCCATTCTATTGGGAAATTTTCTACAGGGATTTTATAAGAGCATCACAGTCATCATACAGAGAAGACTTCTCACATGTACTTCTCAGATGCCACCACTGCCCTGCCACACTCATCAACATAATTTTGACCATTGCTACCATCATAAAAACCTCCCCCAATGCTCACCACACAAATTACTCCAATCTATCTGGGGCAATTGTCTACCTCTGAGCAGAGCACCCATATTTCTTTAATTAAAAAGGGTTGCTGCCCTCTGCCAGTCCCTGGCTTTTTTTGGGCCCAATCCCAGTGGGCTACTAAGTTGTCGAGTCACATTCAGAGTCAATGCAGGAGCCCTGAGGCAACCAGTATAAACCAGACCAATCAACCCACAAGTAATTTGAGTCTAGAAATAGTCAGTTGAATGGTTAGTTATAATGAGCCTCTGTGTGCTGGAAAGCTCCTTGGGGTACTGGTAAGGGCATGATTCTGTGGCTGGTGCATTGAACAAGAGTATGTGTCCAGTCTGCCTACCTGACCTGTTTCCTTAAAACAGCTTCTCCTCATCTTCTAGGAAGTCCGGTGATAAGAAAGGTGTCCAATATTCCAGGCATGGACTCACTGTAGTCTTGGCAATTTAAGAAAAATTGACTCAGTTTTTCTGCCAGTATCGTCTTTGAAGATGCCATTGCTGAAGTCAGACTCTTTTGATTTAGGGCCAGATTCTCAAATCTACATTATTTCCTCTGCCCTCGGACTTTTAGTCTTGAGGGTCTGTCTCTTCCTCAAGTTATGACCCAGGCTTGGTATCAACTAGACTTTTTTCCTTTCCTACCTGCATGACCTTGGGCAAGTTAATTAAACCCTTTGAGATTCTATTTCCTGTCAAATAAAATAATGCCTATCCAAAAGAGCTCTTAAGAGGATTAAATAAGGGAATGCATGTAATTCCCTCAAAATGCGTAACACATATTCCATAAATGCTAGCATGTCTCTTTCTCTGCTCTTTAGATGATATGCAATCTGAAGGCAAGAAGTGAGTACTCTCCCTATGTGTTTTTCCCACAATTCCTTAAGACTATCTAAAAAAGAAATAGATGGAAAATGGCAAACACCTATGTGTTGAATGAATAAGTGGCACAGCGCGATAAAATGCAGCAAACTTAGCCTTCATGTACTAAAGGCAGAAATCTTAATTAAGCTCCCAAAACACAAGGCAACCATGTTGAAAGCTTTTAAAAAGACCTTTAGCATCCTTGTCTATTACTCAATTTTCACAGTACAATTGTCACTCATATAATATGTATTATATATTTTACATTTTTAAGAGCTTGCTGTATGTCCAAGAACTGTGTAAGTGCTATACAAACTTTACCTTATGTACTATTTCTCAGAATAAGTCTCTGAGACCACTTCTCACTTTGAAAGATGAAAATGCTAAACATTCATTCTCTGTGCTCCCACAGCTACAGCCCAGGCACAGAAGCTGGGCTTTATCAACCATATGCATCCATGTCAAACTTTATGGAAAGCCAGTGACAGACAAAGTACTGAATGCTTCCAGGTCAGTGGAGACAGCAGGCACCATGTCCCCAAGACTGCAGTGACAGTGGTTCTAGCAACAGTGTTCTATGTCAGTGGGGCAAGTGGCATATTAGGATTAATAATATAGTTTTTACTTTGTTCCTAATGGTGGCAGCTAAGTCTGGTTCCCTGAAACTTCTAGAGATTCTATGGCTTGCTCAGTATCTTTTTGTTCATTCTTCTGGGGCTTAAGTTAGCTTATATTGATATATGGTCCTCACAGTTAAGAAACTTGATTGATACAAGCAATAATGCCACAGGTAAAAGGGAAAATATGGCCTCAGGGAAAAGATAATTTGTAAATCTAACAATTCATGGCACAAAGTGCAGAAATAGAAATTGTCTCCCATGGTCACTTGGAATGATGTGCCTGCCCACTGAAGACAAGGCTTGAGAGAACCGCATGGCTTCTGCTTTTTAAAGAAATTAAGAGTTTGAGAAATTTAAGGACTACAGAATTGTAGGTATGCTTCTAACAGTATTAGACAACTTATAAAATTAGCATGATAAGCTCAATATACTAAATTATTGGCTCAAGGCACAGGCAAAAAAAAAATCAGGAACTCTCTATGGTTTGCTAAAATAATCTCTTACCTCTTAGAGCTGCAGAGTTAAGACAGTTGAAAAAATCAAACTCAGTGTTTGATCCTGCAGGTTCTAAAATATGTCAGATGAATTTATCAGGTCTCTTTAGGGAAGTTAAAGTATTGATTTTTAAAAAGGAATAGAATACAGAATATAGAATAGAATTGGAGATGATCCCATGAAAATACGAGGGCTTGACATTTCAGCAGACTCTTTAGGGGAATGATTTGGTCAATGACAAGAAATACACTCTGAAGAAAAGGACAAGTAGCTACACCCTGCACACTCTGCAATCTTGATACAGCTCTCTGAATTATGGCGGCAAAATATACCATACCTGGATATGTTTCTCTGACCCATTTACCAGATGATATAAAAAGCTGACAAATTTCTGCTCTATACCAATGATTATCAAACTTTAACATGCATCAGTATCACCTGGAGAGTTTGCTTAAACAGATTTCTGGTTTAAAAGAGTTTCTGATTTAGTAGGTCTGGAGTGGGGCTTAATAATTTTCATTTCTAACAGGTGTTCATATGATATTGATGCTGCTGGTCCAGGAATCACAGTTTGGGAAACACTGTTCTAGAAATAAAAAAAAAAAGTGCTTCACTGTGTTCAGGCTCTAATATAAGTAGCATTGCTACTTATGGTCTAGAAGATCCAATGATACTAAAAAATATATTTGTGGCTAGTTAGAATGCAAGTTAGAATAGAATGTGTGGTGAGCCAAAACTGAGGAATTGAATAGTTGGTTCCAAAAGTTTGGAGAGAAAAAACATGCAATCTTCAGTGTTTAATAATTTTGCCATTGAAAGAAAACTCTTGGGCCCTAGTAATAACTACACATGATGAAAAGATGAGACAAGGTCAGATGAGTTAAGTAGCTTCATTTAAGTTAATAAGGAATAAAGCTAGGGCTTGATCCCAAACCTTTGCCCTCATCAGTGCCATCTCCTGCCTCCCTACACTCTTGCATGTTGATCTTGGCTAATACTTATGGTTGCAGTAAGATAACTGGGGAGACAGAATATTTGTCCATGAAATCTTTTAGATTTTGGATAATTACAAGAGGTTTTCAACCTTGAGGCCAGATAAGAGTTATAGCTCTGGCTCATGTTTGGGCTTCACTTTCCTCACCTGTAAAACAACAAGTTAAATTTAATAATTGCACCTTTGTTCTAGCTCTAAAGTTTTTAGCATACTTCTCAGGTCTTTCATATATCCTATATTCCCTCGCCGAAAAAAAAATCTTAGATTCCCCATCAATATTTGCAATGTTTCTAAATGTTATGAAAACACTTTATAGTTAATTCTTGCTGTGCCTTATTCAGTAACAGCAACAAACTATAAAATGAAAAAAGAACTATTTTCTGGTAGTTTTCAATTGCATTAATTACCTTTCTTTAAAAGCTCCAGTGAGTTTTTCTATATCTGAATTTAAGATAATTTATACTTTTTATTTTTTTTACGAACTTCCTATTTTAGAGCACTAAATCCATTACATTCTCTAGACAGCAACAAAATATCTTCCCCACAAAATCAGCTAAACTTAACGCAACAATGACACATTATATTTTATGGGCTGTAAATAGTTGCTAAGTACTAACAGGAGCCTCAGATGTCTTGACTCAATAAGACTCAAGACAAATTCAGACAGTGACATTTTCCTCTGTAATTCTTTTATGTCTGTACCCATTTAAGTGATTTCTAGAGCCTGATAAATGTCATCTAAGTTACCCAAAGCTTGAGAAACTATGTTGAGGGGATTTTTTTTAAAATACAATTATACCTCTGTTTGACAATACCATCTGCCGCTAGCAAATCACTCTGTCAGCTTCCGGTTCAGTTAACTTCTTCATCACTGAAACTATCTGATTGCTGAGAGCTCTTTTCAACCTCAACCAAAGGAATTACCAAATAGTAGAGACATATACCCATATAGGAGTCAAGATTACCATGGAGCTCTATTTTATCAACTAATATTTCTGTTTTTAGTATAAAAAGATATTAATTTAAATATCCATTATTTAGCAATCATGGCATGATTTTACTTCTGCATTATCTTGGGAGGTTGATATACTGGTTTAAGAAGGCCTAAGTGAAATAGTATTTATTTTTGCAAGAGAACTACTAATAAAAATCTCTCTAACCTGTGTGTAGAATACTGAGAAATAGAACAGGCTACCAAGACATCACCCTCAGAATGAGAATAAATTCTCCCTTTACAAAGGAGAGAGATTACTCAAAATCCTATTTACCCAAAAGCACCTCTTCAGACCAAGGAGTTTCTGCATCTTCATCCAACCACAGAGGAAGTGCCTGGGCTTAAACATCAGAGCATTAAATATCACAGACCAGTGATGGAGGTATTGTCCCTTAAGTAGCCCTAATTAATACGTTCACCTTCATTAAGTGTAAATAATGGTAAAATACCTTAATTTCTAATGGAAAGTTTCAAGTATCAAAATGGTCTTTCAGAGAGAATTTGAGAGTCTACACTCAGAGAGTACTGAGACATGACCGAGGGACTTAGTAGAAATCTTAGTTCCAGAAGAATTTACTAACTCCCTTTGAAAAGCTGTATGGAGAAGCATGGCTTTTTTAAGCTGCTCTAAAATTGATGTCAGACTCCAGGGCACCTTTGACTTGTATATAATCAAGAACTAGCTTGGGACAAAGAATAGATAAAGTCTACATCACTGAGATCACACATCTCTCATTTAAACAAAAGAAACACAAGAACATCCTAGAAGATGAGAGGACTCTGAGAAATAACTTGATTATTAGGAATTTGGAAAGTACTCCTAAGGGTTCCCAAATTATGAAGAAATAGACATGAACAACTAGGACCCTGTGGTATTAGTAAAATTCATTACCACAAAGCTGATGAAAACCCCACATTAGCCAGTGGAACCCCATTGGCGAGTCAGACACAAACAGAGGTCTTGAAAGTAGAAAACACTAAAACCTTCTTCTCCGAGCTTATTGGCATTAATACATTCTAGCCATTTAAGGTCCAGAAGGCAGAGAGAACCGAAAAACTCCTGAAGTACTCATAGCAAACATTTGCCCTTTTCTTCAGGTCTACAAAAATCTTAAGCAAACTGGGAATTCTCACTTTTGTGTGTGTGTGTGTGTGTGTGTGTGTGTGTGTGTGTGTGTGTGTGTGTTTTACCCTTTTCTTGTCTTGCCTCAATATGGCTAAAACCTATAGCCTATATCCTAGCTGAAGCAATGGAGGATCATGGCTACCTAATTCTCTCTTGCCCAAAGCTTACCTAAAAGTATAATCCACTAAGGTGTGACCTCCAAGTATAGCTGCCTGTTCTTTGTCTTTTAATCATTGGGAATCTTCTACAACACCATTAAGTGAACAAGAGCCTTGGGGCCAATCAGCCCTGATTTAACTTCAAGACAACATGTTATTGATTGTATGAATTCCATTTTTTTAGCCTGTTTCCCAACTGTAATTTTCAACAAAAACATACAATCTGTAAGTCTTGACTAGTTTTTTCTATGTAAGATTTTTTGAGGGGTACAACAGGGATATTTGAACATGGATTTGATATTTGATGATGGTAAGTTATTAATTTTCTTAAGGTGTGATAATGATAATATAGTTAATTAGGATAAGTCCCTACTTTTAGAACATTTATCAGACATATTTAGGAATAAAGTATCATCATGTTTACAATATATTTTTAAATGTTTCAGCAAAAGAATAAATGATAGGTGGGTGAGAAGATGAAGGAGATGGAGAAAATAATGTAAGGGTATATATACAGAGAGAGAGAATGACAAATGTTAACAATTGTTGATGTTAACGATTGTTGAAACCACTCTAGTGGGGTATACAGGTAACTATTATGAAAAACCACACTAATTTTTCTCAAGAAGTGTTATGACTTCAAGGTTACATTCAGCCCCATTTAGGCTACAAACCTATCATCCACAGCCCTGTGCCTTGCACGCTATTGACCTTGTATCCAAAAACTTATCTTCTAAAAAAAATATGTATTCACTGCTACAATTCAAGATCAAAGCATGTTGAGACTTCAAAAGCAAAAATGTTAACTATACACTCAATCAATAATTTCTCTTTGTAGAAATCTTCATTTATTTGTTAAAGTGGTGTAGAGTTCCATCTTTTCTAACAACTTCTGAATATTCAGTCTATTCAATAGTCTAGTACCCAACTTATTAGAAAAAAAATTATTTTAAAAACCACTATCATTTACACCTAAATAAATTTCTTTATAATCCACTTTAGAAAAGGAAGAGAACTTAGAGGAAGACTTAAATTTGTATACATCATTGTCCTTCTAAGGACAATAGCATTTCATGAATGATGTATTCTTTGATCTTTTAGACTATTACATAATTGTGTATCTAGAAGACATTTTGATGTATATCCTGAAATGCTGAACAAAATACTGCTCATGTTTGCTTGGTATTAGCCCTTCCCTAAAAATGCTCACTCCATTCCAAGCTTGAGAAATGTCTGTTTGATCTAACCCAGACAGAATAGAAACACTTCACCCTCCTTTGAGGTATCTAGATGGATTCACAAAACATCAACATTGTTTTGAGTTGACATCCTTCTATTTCCTTCTAGGAACAATCAATACTTCCTGAGATTTTCAGAGTATAAGTATTGCTTTTTTGTATATTTTTTCAACTTAACCACTGTAACTTAACAACAATAACTAACTTGTATATAAAAACCCAAGCATATCATTGATCCAAAGAATATAACAAGGTCTAAAAAACTTTAAAAGCCAATTTATTACTGCCCCATTTGTAGTTTTCCTATATGTACAATTATTATATACAGTTATACTTAACATTTATATTTATACTTCTATTAAGTTGTGGAAGTCATATCACCCCAGTGAAAGCTGGGTAAAGGTAGTATAATATTCAAACATGAAAGAACAATGGCCCGAATACAGAATATTTCATTTTTAGTGTACACACTATTTTGACCACAAGATCAGTATGTGTGCCTAAATCTGAATTTTATGGTTACCCTTTTATTTCTTCAGGGAAAGAACTATGATACAATACTTGTGGCGTTAAGTAACATGAGTATAGCATTAAGGCATTTTCCTTATATTCTTTGGTAGTATGTCTTCAGCCATGAAGGGAGAAAAATCGTTGACCACCTCACAAAAGAGTCATGACCTTATTTATCCAATTCAATTCCTCTGCCTGAAATATAAAGAAAATTGATGCTGCTATTATTTAATGCAAAGAAAGTCAAACAAAAAAAAAAGAATAGCATATTTTTATGAGGACATGATTTTTTATTTACACCATTCGAACACCCTAAGCTACCATCATTTCCAGGAATTTACACTTCCATTCTCAAGCTCATGACTCTATCAATTTTACCATAAGTATTCCGAGACTGCAAACCAAGTACTGACCTTTCTTGTATTCTGAATGTATCTTAGAATTTCAAGGCAACGAGTTAGTAAAGATTGAATGGAACACTAGAAATGCTAGTAGAGGAGGAAAACAAATACAAAAGGAAATGCAACACAAACTTTGTAAGACGTGAAGGAATTAAGGACACTGATAACAACAGAGCAACCATTTAATGAACATATACTATGTACCAGGCTCTTTGTCCAGGAGTCTGAATGCATTATCTCCTTTATCCTCACATCTAATCTACAAGGTAATCGTATCATAGCCATTTTTAAATAAAGAAACTGAGAAATAGAGAGAGTAAATTTCGGAACCAGGAAATCTGATTCCAAATTCTGTGGCTTCTACCAGCAAGCCTCACCATAAAGAAACAATACAAAATTCAAGTTTCCAATGCAGAGAGCCAAGTCTTCTATAACTTTCCCTTGGTTTGAGCTCTCTAGGTAGAATTCCAAGATTAATGAGTTTCCTGTTTTATATGTGTCCTGTCACTTCTTTATCAAAACTAATGGGTTTGCAAGCTGGTCCAGGATTGTTCTGTACCATCATTGGAATTCAGAACCATACAAATTCAGAACCCTAATGAGTGCTCAATAAACATTTATTCAATTAAATTCTTAACCAACTTTGAGTCTAAGTATTTTTTTTTAATTCTGTTGTTATAATTAGAATATTAAACTCAACACTTAAGATCTGGGGGAAAAAAACTGAGAAAATAGCTGGTCACAGAAAGATGTGACTTGCTCAAGGTTACAAAGCCAGTTAGTGGCGGAACCAGGAAAAACAATGGGAAATCAAGGCTGCTTTGGCAGAAGATGAACAATTTTTCCTCTTGTAGGTAATGAGGAGGGTTTGAAGAGCATTAGGACAAAGAAGAAGAAGAAAAAAAAAGGTTATAACCTAGAACATTTGAGGAGAGACAAAAATGGGGACCTGAAGGAAATGTTTGATATCTGGAATGTCCCTGTCATAGAAAGTGTAAAGTAGGACAAAGAAATGACAAGCTAATGGGAACCCTGGTGGGAAGCAGCTGGCACATGTTTTTCCTGAACTGTAATCGCTAAAGTGATCATTGTCAGTGTCAGATGGTCTAGTGGATTCAAACAGCAGCAGTCCCCAGATTTCTAGTGTCTTCAGTGGGAGAAGTAGTATGTCCTAAGCAAACCTGAACCAAAAAAGATAGCTGAGAAAGTCTGGAGGGTCAGAATAGAAGATTTTGACAAGGATTCTGGGCTGGAGGTTGGGGGAAGGGAGGGAATCACTGTATGGATGTCAAGAATGTTCTAGCAGCTAAAATATCTATCACCAGAAGGAACTGTCTTAAAGGAGATCTGAAAGACAGACATCCTACCCACTGGAGCATTCAAGCAGACTGAATGACAGGAATGTGCTGAAACAAATTTTAATATCAAGTAGGTTGTTAGACTATATAATTTTTAGGTTATTTTCAAATGCACAAATTCTAATATTTTAAATTAGCTCATACTACAAAATGTATCCCAAAGTTATCCAGAGAATTAGTCTTGCTCTCTTGAATTCAAGGTAAAGCTGTACTCTAGAGTACAACTTACACTATAGGCTAGATGAAATAATACATCTCATATTTGTCTATAGTACTTTAAAACTTATGCAGCAGTTTTATTTCTAGAATTTCATACGATCCCCACAGAACCCTAAAGAAAGCAAGGCACAGTCATTACTATTTTTTCCCATTAGATACAAAGAAATGGGGGTCATTCTTAGCTAAAAAGTTATTAAATTTCCATTACACGGTAGGCACTTTTCAAGACACTGGAGATACAGAGGTAGAAAAACAGTCCTAGACCCGGCCACATGAAGCTTACACTCTTGTGGAGACGGACAATGAAACAAAACAAATACATATTATGTCCGGAGGGGATAAATACTAGAGATAAAAATTATTCAGGGTAAGGGAAGTGAGGGGTGCTATCTTATAAAGAGTAATGAGGGAAGGCCTGAGACCCTTAGAAAATGATGCAGCAAGATCTGAGGCTACCTGTAAAAAGAGTGTTCTAGGCAGAGGGAATGGTAAGTGTAAGGGCCCTGAGAGGAGGCCGTTTGGGAATTTTCAAAGAATGGAAAGGAGGTAAATATGGCTGGACTGAAATGAACAGGGAAGAGAAAAGGTAGAGAATAGATCAAATTGCAGGGCATGGAGGACCAATTAGATGCTGGCTTTTGCTCTGGGTGAGGTGAAAAGCCATTGAAGGCTCTGAGTGTAGAAACCCATGACCTAACAGTTTAAAAGGTTAACTCAGACTGCTAAATAGATTATCATCTAGAGTATGAACAAGGGGAAAAAAGCAAGAAGTGCTAGAAGGCAGTTGCAAAAATGCAAGCGAGAAGAATGATGTCTTGGAACAGGCTACTAATGGTGGCTATGCTGGGAAGTGAATGGATTGGGGATTTATCTTGAAGGTAGAACAGTAGAGTAAGTGAATGAATATTATAGGAGTCTTTCTGTCCTAATCTAAGTTGCAAAATACAATCACTGACCTTGAGCGAGTCATTGAACTCTGTGGATGATCTTCATCAATTTAAAATTGAGACACTAATAACACTTGCAAACTTTGTGCAGTACTTTTTCCAGTTTAACGCTTTCAAGTGCTAGCTCTGGTGGCTCTTCTTACATAAAATGGGATTAGGGAATTGGGATTATTTTGGTACACAAGGCTCACTTCTTAGAGATTTACAAATCCCTGCTTATTTGAAAAGAAGGTAACACCTCCCACCACTGCACAGATATGCACTTAGAGGCACACAACTAACACACACAGCTCTGCACATGTTTGTGGCATTGAGGTGGCCTGCTTTTGTCTAAATGTGTATCTGTAATAGTCACAGGATACCTGGGAGACAAATTGGCTCACGGAGAGACTGAGGCAATGAGACATGAAAGACTGGCCTGTGGTCATTGACATCTCAGTGGGAAATGATTTCGGTTTCATGCTCAGTACTGTTCTTTTCAGTCAATCAGCAGCACTTTTCCTAAAATGCTCCCAGAAATATATTCATGAAGAGGGCCAGATGGACTCTGCAAAACTGACATTTTTGGGTTTAAAAGTAACTGAGAGACAATTTACATGTTCCATAAAATGAGGGGGCATTGTACTTAACGAATGTGAAATGCATTGCTGGTGGCGCTTTGCTTTCCACGCAATTAGAAATTGTTTATATTGTTGCAAGCGGGACTTACAATCTGTACTTTGGAATACTATTTCAAAAAATTATGCAGGCCTTGGTACAATTAGAGCTCATGTTAGCAAACTGGTAGGTGGAGTTTTTCGCTGGGTGGTTGACTGACTCTTCTATCCCATTCTGTGAAAGTTTCTCAGGAGAATATACTCTCAGCAAAACCTTTATTCAAACTACAGATTAACTGAATTTGTATTCAATTTCTTCCCTCTCATCTGCCCTTCATGTGTCTCATCTTCACTTCCTGCCTTTTTCTAGGACTCCTGGATTGCCCTAGTCCCAGAGTAAACAGCCCCAAACACATCCACAAAAAGCCTTTTCTTGGAGAATTTGATTGTTAAAAGCAGAGTCTGGACAGAGCAATTCTAAATCCAAACGAATAAATCTTAAATGGCAAGTGTAGTGTCCTGTGACTTTATTTGGAAATAGGATCTCTGCAGATGTAATTATTTAGAGACCTTGAGATAAAATCAACCTAGATTTAGAGTTAGTCCTAAATCCAACAACCGGTGTCCTTACAAGAAGAGAGGTCACAGAGAAGAAGGTCATGTGAAGATGGAGGCAGAAACTGAGTTATGTTGCTCAAAGTCAAAGAACGCCACGGGCCATTCAGAACACGGAAGAGCCTTCAGAGGAAGTATGGCCCTGCCGACATCTTGGTTTCAGATTTCTATCTTCCAGAACTATGAGGGGACAAATATATTGTTTAAAGCCACCCAGATTGTGGTAATTTGTTATGGGAGGTCCAGGAAAGCAACACAATGGCATCTGGGTCATCAGAAAACTTACAGAAGGGATGGACATTAAGGGCAGGTGACCTTCATTGAGCCACCAAATCACACCATCATGTAGAGAACTATCCATGTGTCTACAGAGAGTGACTCACAGAAATCTCTAGTTAATAAAATAGTTTCCATCTGAATTGAGTCTCAGCCCACTGCTTCTTAAATGTGGGCCACTGGGCAAATAACATTTGTAATCCCTCATTTTTTCATCTGTAAAATGGAGTTACTATTATCCCTCTCTCAAAAAGCCATTCTTAAGATTAAATGAGAGATGGTATGTTAAACTCTCACAGCAATGACTAGCACATACCAAGTACTCAATAAACATGGGCTAATTTTTTTATGCCAAGAGGCTAGACTCTGACTTTTCAACTACTAGTTTGCTGTCTGTCACCTTATTTGAAGTGAAAAATGATAAAAATGTACTGTTTTTCTTAAAAAGGTGGAATCCTCCTCTTTGTTCTTCTCAAAGCAAGACCATTAAAGGACAACAAACAAGGAAGAAATTGAGAGCATCATCAAGAGCCTCCAGGTTGCTAAGTAAGGCCTCTCGTCTCCCTATCTGGTATGCACAGGGCCACTCTGCTATTCCTCTGTAAATTAAATGTCAGTTTTCAAGGCAAGCAGGAGTTCAAAATTTAGGTGGATGCAGAGCGGTTCAACTCTGTAATGTTTAAACTCTTTTAAAAAAATAACAGAAGCAAACATGGTCAACATTAATATTTGATAGTGCATGTGTCCATGCTATGGACACCTTTATTATTTGAAATAATGATCTAAGTAAAATTTTAAGAATAGCGATGAAAACAGGTATGCCAACATGAATCAGGATATAAATACTAAGAGTCAAGGCGAACTCTGATCAGAATTCCAGTTGGGCAGTAAAAGAAAGAAAAAAAATCACAGAAACTGGTTGGGTAGGAAATATAGGCAAGAGAAGAAAGAGCCTGTATCAGGACTGAGATAACCTTAGATCTCCCAGTGAGACAACTGTCATGAACATCTTTCTAGGACAGAGGCCACTCTCAGCATATGGCCTTTTTAAGGTAGAAGCAGGGAAGAGAAGTACAGTCTCCTGTTGTCAGGGAGTATACTCTGTTCATCACACCAGCACAGCTCTTAGGACAGTTAGTCCTAAATAAGTTTCTTGAATTGAAACAAGCACCTGTGAGAGTGGACAAAGTCAGACATGGGACATGGCACCTAACAATGCTGACTCTAACCAAGGCCTGACCACCTCACTGGAAGAGAACATCTCGTCCCCCCTTGCTGGCTGCTGTGGGAGTTCATAGCAGGATGGCATAGTGTCCCATTGTTTATTCATAGGCCTTTCAACAATCTTTCACTTCTCATCCCCACACTCAAAATCATACTGAGTTGTTTGGATTCCTGCTGTGACTTCTCAGAGCAACAGCTCCACAGAGCTGTGTGTCCTTAAAGGCCAAAGGGTGAGGCGCCTGACTGCAGCCAGTGATCTAAGTAGCAGAAATCCTTTCTTGCCATATCCCATTCGGCACAACTTCTAAGCAATGCTGTTGAAATTGTTCCAGAGGCCAGATGGGATGTCTGTAGCCCGCAAAAACCTCCCAGGACTCAGCCAACTGGGGGAGTGCCTGGGGCCTGGCAGTGTGAACAGTTCTCTTTACTCAGTGAGCTCAGCCATGTGAAGCCCATGCATATACTGATAATCAGCTTCTCTCTGCTTTCCAGAGCAGAAAGAGAAATGTAATTCCTCACTCCTTTTCACGTGTAAAGATACTCTCCCTATTCATCCTTTGAGTCTGATTTCACTGTATGTAATGCTGGGCCAAGAAATGCATGGCAAGAAGCCTTGCATCCTACCCAACATGGTGCTAACAGAGGCAATTGGAGCAGTCTGGGATTTGAGGGTCCAGAGGAAATTAGCCACCATCAAGGTCTTATTCATCTTCGGTATGGTACAGATCCATGGGGACATGAATCCCCCAGTGGGTAATGCAAAGAATGAGGGTGCTGCTCCCAGGGCTAGGATATGGATGGGAGGAAGAAAAAAATCTCTTACATGGTAGCAAATGGCTGATCATCACTTCTCCAAAGGCTTCGGTAACTTCTTTATCTTAGCTCATTTTTCTGTTCTAAAGGTTGTAATCGACCTTGATTTGCCTCCTGACTGCTGAAGCCCATAGACTTAAGGAAATGTATGTAACCAGACCTACCCACAAGGCAGATGACTTGAGCAAACTCCCCCTGAGTGATAGATGATTCACTGGTGCTTCTGACCAGACCAGGAATAAGGTTGGAGGAACAGAACCTGCAGGAGCCATGCTCAGAAGCAGAGAAGTTTACTCTTTGTAATTGGGTTTACAGGCAGTTCAGGGCATCATTGGACAGGACTCCTCAGAGCCATCTGCATTCTGCTTGATGTGCAAACCCAGACACACACATGTGCCTCCTGCTTTGCTATAGCTGAGGCCAAAAGCTCTACTTTTCTCCCTCTCACTAAACTCTTCCACCAGAAACAGCACCCAGACACTCAAACTCTGCCCCTTTGGTTTGAAGGTATTCACCCCATCCCCAGAAAAGCGAGGTGTTTGTCAAGGTCCCAGGATTCTCATTCTTACAATGTACACTATACCTAGATGACCCAGTTGCAAGTATTTTACCTATTTATTAAAGTGAATTCCAGGGGTGAAAAACTTTGACCATAAGATTTGGGTGTAATACACAATATTTCAAATGTGTTTTTTTTTAACAACTGATCTCCGGCCCCTAAAATCAAAGTGACTTTTCCCAAGATATTGAGGGGTGGACTTTCATTTGGATGTCCACTGGGCTATGTATGAGCTTCCCATGAGATCGGGGGACAAGAGCTACCAGTTTATGCACACCTGCACATATTAGCATTCAAATACGTGATAAAGAATAAATGCATTAATGAATAAACCAATAGCCTCTTGACTCTAGGTTGAAATACAAAGTTAGAGTCTGGCTGTTTGTTTGTTGTCTATCTTATTTTTGTTTATGGGCTTCTTTTGGTTTCAACAGGAGATCCCAGGGCAAAACTGTACCATAGTGAAAGCTCTTCAAGTTTTGGAGGGACAAAGCCCACAGAACTGAGGCCCACCTGATGACAGCCAGAGTTTGCTTTGCAGAGCAGAAGTTGAAGATGTTCCCCTAAGCTCCGCTCCACCTGAGAATACACCTGAAAATAGTTCTTCTTCAAGAGCCCTACAGAGCCCCAGATGTCTTTGTAGCTGTTGTCATCCAAATACCACAACTAGCCATGACGCTCCTCCTAGAAAAGACTGTTTCTGTATCCCTTCTTCAATGGCCAGGGAACTATGTTCCTCTAACTTCAACTTCAGCAGTCCTCTGCCACCATTTATAATGGCCTGAGGCCAGGGTCTACCAGCAAAGTCCTAAAATTAGCCATTTTAGACTCTGGCATTTTTCGATATCTTTGGTTAGAAGATGCTCCAGCCAGAAAAACCATGTATGGGCCAAGCCCTCCACAGAAGAGAGAAGTTCAGACACACACTCACTGTCACAGCACCCAGGCAAAGGCATGCTCGAGCCAGTTCTTCCTCCAAATGCACAGATGGCTCGTAGCCCCAGTTCATCTGCTAGGATAAGAGGCAGGCAGTCTATACAAGACACAGAGAGGAGATTCGACTCCTGAGCACATTCTGCCCCACGCCCAGTGGTATGCAGCTCACCCCCCATGCGTATGTGGGAGACAGGTGTGCCCTCACCTGAGGTTCCTTTTCCATCCCTGCTGGGCACCTTCACACTGGCACTGACTGACGCTTATGGAAAAGACAGCATCACAGGGAGGGAAAGACAGGGAAAAAGTGAGCAAGAAGTTGGGATAAGTGAATAGAAGAGGGGAAGTAAGAGAACGAGGAACAGAGACAAAAGGAAAAGGTGTTCCCAACACTAATGAATGTTCCTGTCTAGCTCTTTCCTCCACCTGCACTTTCAGCACCAGGGGCAGCATGCCCCACCTCAAAACTGACCTGAGGAAAATAACAAATAACTCTCCCATTTCAGCGTCGGCATTTTAACACATGGGTGGGACTTGCCTCTCTCACTAACATTCATGATAACAGACACTTCAGACATGTTACTCTTTATAGTTAGTGCTTTCACATACATGTTTTATTACATCTACTTAACAAGCTTGTAAGTAACACAGAAAAAAAATTGTCCTTTAAACACAAGAAAAGTGGGAATCAAAAATAAGTTCTTACCCAAGACCACACAGCTGTGGCAGAGTGAGAACTCGAACTCAGGTCTCCTGGCTCCAGTCTGGACTTGTAGGGTGTTTATATTCAGACAGGGAGCTCACCGGACCTGTGAGGGAGTCCGCAAAGGATTATCAGAGCACTCAAGACATGGCTCTCGGTTGCCTCATTTCTTGGCTTAGACCATGAAGTTTCCTGCTAAATCACTTGTTGCCTTGGAAAGGGGAGGACAAAGCAGAGGGGCCACCTCTTCTCTGGTCCTCACTGTCTAGGCTGACTGCTCTGTTAGAGTGTCACACTGTCACCTAGGATGGTTCAAAGAGTGAGAGAAACATGCTTCTTTATCAAGGTCCTAGTTAAAAAGGCAGAATGGGGGTATATTCCAAGGGAATATATTGGGGCTCCATCTAAGATAAAAGACCCCAACGATGGGCAGTCAGGAAAGGACCTTACTTGGAGGGAGGGGAAGGAGAACCTGTGCTCGGCCTTTGGTCTGGGAGCAGACGCATGTAGCATCTTTATCCTTCTCTGGCTGCTATCGCCGTGGCCAGGAACACAGCTCCTCTAAATATTGTTTTTATATTTAATTGTATTCTTTGCTATCTATATTTGTCTGTGTGTGTGTGTGCATGTGTGTGTGCATGTGCGTGTGTGTGTGTGTGTGTGTGTGTGTGTGTGTGTGCATGTGTGTGTTTAACATCTTATAGAAGAGGTACCAAAGAAACAGAGAGGTTAAGTAACCTGTTCAGGTGCATTCATCATACTCAGTGGTATTTCAGATAAGGGCTTTGCTGCTTACAAACATTATTTATTATATATTGTCTATATTATTATTCTATCTCCCAGTGAGAATGCGGGGTTTTTAACACCAGGGTCTAAATCATATGTGTCTGTCCCTTGGGAGTAATAAGACAAAGAAGAGCTCAGTACAAGTGAAATATCTGGACTCCAGTTGATTATGTGTCCATAGGCCGAGCACGTCCATCTGTGCACCTCAGCTTCATCATCTCTAAAATGACTAGATTCAGTTTGTAGGGCCTTTTCCAGCTCTAGCATTCAATGAGTCTATTGAACCTTGTCCCTCCACTCACACTGGTCTGTACAGCACAGCAAAAAATAAGCCTCCTTTCCCCCTAACCACTCGGCCCCTTCTCCATGGGCAGCCCCACCCACAATGCTTCAGGAGATGACCAGGAGAAGGTTCATTCTGGGAGATATAACCCCTGCCGCCCCCTCTGCTCCCTCTTCCCTTCGCACCTGTCTCCAGGCCTTAGCTTCCTGGGGCACAGTGGGAAACTCCCACCTACCAGCTGGGTTAGTTTTATTTTGGAAAAAAGAGAACAGCTGGGTGATTTTAAAGGCGGAACTTCAGACTCACTTAACTAGCCAACCCCAGTTGTTAGGCCCCGAAGCTGCATTTAAGGACAGGAGCTGTGGATGTGACATGAAAGCGAAGGGGCCCCGATGCTTTATTCCCCCCAGCAGGAGAGACTGCACACTTTATGAGATTTTCCCTACACGCTTCTGTTAGATTGCTTTGGTCTTATTCTTCTCTTTATAAAAGATATTTCCTAGAGTCTGGTCTTTTGAACCTTGTGACTTAGGGATGAAAGAGGTCAGCAAGCTAACAAATTAGACATGTTCCACCTGGCCAAGCCATCACCCAAAGCTAATTTTACTTGGTCTTAGTCTAACCCATGCCCAGATCTTGATATGTATCAAATGATGACAATCTTAAATTGATAAAATATTCTACAGAGGACCAAAACAGATCTTATAGACCCATTTCTCATTAAAAAGATCAATGCCAGGAACATCTGATGCTGTATAACTCATTCAATTTAGCAGGTCAAGCCTGACTAATCCTGTCTGCTGATTGGGGACAATTCGTTACTCCTGAAAATAATTCCCACAAGCCACTGGATTATGTACTCTAAACCTATATTTTTTTATAAGACATTACTAGAATGTTGTTCAAACCAAATCGACCCTTAAACAAAACAGCAGTTAAAAATCTACATCACAAATCAACACTTAGAAGTCATCTGCAATGAATTCTAAATCCTATTAGAAATGAATTGTGTCTCTAGCCAAACAGCAGTGTCAGAAAGAACAGTTGGAAGCAAATCTGTTCAAAGTTCACATATTCTGAGTCCACAGCTGTTATAGTTGGAACAGGAAAACCTATTTTTTCAGACTTTCCTTAGAATCAATAAATTAAAACAAATAAGACTAAAGAACACAAAGACCACCAGACAAGATTCAAAACTGGGTTCTATTTTTGGCTCTGCTTCTTTCCTCTCTGTGTAATACTGGAGGAAAAATGCTTCCAGTTTCTGGACTCCAGTTACTTCATCCATCACGTGAAGGTTTCAAAGTTGTCTTTTTTACTACACCCAGTGGTATTGTCCTTTGGTTCTAAATTTCAGTGTTAATTACGTAGACAGACTTCTAATGTGGGGCCTAAACATTTAGGTCTCTATTCCCAAGGTTACACACACACTCATTTAGTTAACTGTGAGGTCATCTTTGGGATTGCTTAGTTTCTCATTTTAGAGTGCTGTTTTCAGAAATGTGGATATTTTTAAAGCTATTTTTTATGTGTAATCCTCAGTGTTTTTCTGGGTGAACTGTTATCAAAATAGCAAAAACAGGATTTCCTGGGCATTCCCCCAAAATCCCCATTTCTCCTACTGGGCAGAAATAAGATTACATGTCTCTATGCCCTTGAATTAGGCATAATCTTAAAACAAGCTTTAGCAATGAAATGTAATAAATAAAGACAGAGGGGCCCCATCATTTCTACATTATTTTCTCTCTGTTAATACTGACAATATTATGGACACTGGCTGCTCCAGTGTCCTGTGTTTAGGAGCAAGTAAAGCAGAGTAGAGCCCCCAGCCAACTAACAACCAATAAGGACCATGAGCATAAAGGGAACATTTGTTTGGTTAAGACGGATAGGATTCCATGTCAAAGAAATTCCCAATTGGGGGTGTTTTAGAAGTAGCGTAGAGTAAAAATAAGCAAGGGATTATGTTATATTTTTTGCAAGTGTTTGCCCAATAGCAACAAGGATGAAGGCGTTGGTGTTGCAAAATCAAGTCTGAGACAGATAAGGGTGAAGCTCAGAAAGGCCAACAATGATTAGGGAGAGATCAAATAGTCAAATCAGAACAGCTGGATCACAGGAGTAGGTTTAAGTACAAAAGAACTGATTCTAAGATGCATAAGATTCATATTACAGAGGAGGTCCAGACTGAATGCTAAGAATAAAGAAATCCCATCACTGGTTTGTTTCACTGTTACATTCTGCCTGGTTTGCAGATTTGCCATGCCTCGGTAAAGTGGTCATAATTTTTGGTTCCTTTCTGTCAGCTGTAATCCGCTGAGCAGTCCTGGCAAGGAGCCGTGCATAAAACTAGCTAAAAGGGGCGTCAAACTCATCAGAAGATATGTTCTTCATTACTAACCTAAATGTTTCTTATCCTTGCTTTGTGCTTCATAACAATGCAACAGCATTCACTTTCCCCACCAGTATAAATGTCATTAATTGCTGCAAGCAAAGAAACACCATTAATCCCTACAGTTAACACAGAGGGGGCCAGAAGACATAGGGGCACTGCTTTCCTTACCAAAGTCAGCACCAAGGACAGCAATGAAGAAGCATGCAGGCTCCTCTGTCAGCAACTTCCTAGGTGCCACACTTTAGCATCTGTGGCCCACTTCACATTTACCCACCTACGGATCTGTGAGAACTATAACCAGGGTTATGATACAGTTTCTGAGCAGAATAATCTTGGGGCAGCTGTATAACAGATATATTTGCATCAGACAAATGTAGTTAGTACCAAGTTCCAAGGCCTACAAAATGAGGTCATATTATCTGAATTGCAGATTTCCCCACCTGCTTCCCATGCAGACCTGAGGGTATAACTTTCTATTATTCTCAGGGATTTTAAGTTCCTAAAGAATTGTTCTGTGAACCAGAGAATGAGGCCACCTCTAGGGCTATGGGTCTCACAATTGGCTGCATATTAGAATAGGGAGCTTTTAAAAACCCTGCCACTCCACCACACCCCAGACCAATTACTTTAGCATTTATGGGACTGTGACCCAGCTATCAGTATTGTTTCTATTGTTTAGGCATCCCCATACCAGGTGATTACTTTTTAAAAAAAAAAAAAATTTAATTTTGGGCTCTTTCTCCAGAGATTCTTATTTAATTGGTATAGGGGAAAGCCTACATATAAGAATTTTCTAAAAGCTTTCCCCAGGGGATTCTAATGTACAACCACACTTACAGAGGACAGAGACAAAGTTTTACCTCTCTAGCCTTTCCTTCTGAAGATGAGTGATAAAAGGCCCTGGAGGTGGTTATAAATGTATTTGGATTAATTCGTTAGATCGCTTTATTCATGTCAAACATTTACCAGCATATAAGCATGGATTAAACATAGTCCCAGAGGATATAATATACTAAAGACCAAAATCCTGACACTCAGAATCTAGCTCAAATACTATAAAAATGTATAGTATATGTCATATGATGGAAGGGGTAAATAATAGGTATTGTAATGAAATATTGCCTCTACCTGAGAAAGGAGTCAGAATAAGTTTAACCCAAACAGAATATACATAGATGTCTAAAAGATTCAGTAGTAGCAAACCAGTTAGGAATATGGCATTCCAACCCACTGGAATAGAATATGCAAGGACACTGAAGCATATTTTGCCCAAGTCAGTTTTGGTCCCAAGTACAAAAATTGATTGAAAAATAATTTAAGCAAGAAAGAAAATATATGGGGAAGAGCAGTATAAATCATGAAGTCCAAAGAAAAGAACTATGAACTTCAATAGTGTCCTCTCTATCTCTCTCTCCAAATCAGAATATTTTTTCTTATTCTTACAATGGTTGAACTTAGTTGCCCCAGATGGTAGCCTGCTCCTGAATCATCATGTTCTCATTTCTAGCAATCAGCACAAATTAAGTTGGTGTCTTTAAACTTTAAGTACAAATTCCTGAGAAAGAATATGATTGGTCCAGCTTAGGTCAGGAGCCCACTACTATAGCCAGGGTCATATAATACAAACATGGCTGTCAGTACCTTAACCCTTGACAGAGATAAGGACAAAACTTTTAATGAATAAGGGATTTGGAGGGCTAAGCAGACATCCCAGAAGTTGCCTGATAAAGATACAATAAACCCAGGTTAGGGACCAAAAGCAAGGCAGAAAAACTGCACATAGATTGAAGAATGGAAAATGAAATTAAAGAGGAGTTGATCTCAATAAGTGTTATGAAATCAAAGCCAGGACTTACAAAGGGATAATAGATCATGACCAAGTGGGATTATCCTGGGATGTACAACTGATTTTAAACTTAAAATAAATGAAGTAAATGTAATTTATCATATTATCAGACTAAAGAAGAAAACCATGTGATCATTTTAGTAAATGGAGAAAATGTTTTGACAAAATTTAATATCCATTCATGATTTTTGAAAACCTCAGCAGACTATAGACTTAAGGGAATTTAACCAACTTTTAAAAAGTAATCTACACTCCTATTCAATGTCATACTAGAGGCCCTAGTCAGTACAATAAAAAAAAAAGAAAAAACACACAGAAAAAAATGAAATAAAATCATCTTTATTAATAGGTGACAAAAATTATCTACATGGAAAAACAAAAGGAATCTCAAAAAAAAAACCTACTCGAATTCAAAGTAAATTTAGCAAAGTTGCAGAATATCAATACATAAATTTCAATTGTATTTCTATCTATTGGCAATAAATAAGTAAAACTGGAATTAAAAAGTACCATTTACAAAATCATCAAACATTGTAAAATGCTTAGGAATAAATCTAACAAAATATGTGCAAGGTTTGGAGTCTAAAAACTCTGAAACACTGGTGAGAGAAGTTAAAGAAAATCTAAAAAATGAATAGATATACCATGATCATCAATTGAATAATTAGTATTGTTAATAATGTCAACTTTTTCCAAATTGATCTATACTATTAAAAACAATCCCAATCAGAGAGAAAGAGGGAAAAAATGGCGTAGATGATAGAGGATCTGTTCATCCCTCTGGTGACCAAATCAAAGTCATGACGGAAACAAGGAGCAAACAGCAAGGAAAAATCACCTGGGATCTAAATGAACACGCCATACAACTATGGAAAAATCCAAGAAAGCACCCTTCAACAGCAAAAGGTAGGACGGGGTGAGGATGCAGAGCTGCCAGGTCCCAAGCAGCTGAGTGAGATGGAGGCTGCAGCAGTGGCAGATGCCTGTTAAAGGGGCTGGGACCATGAGCGGATTTTCGTGGTGACAGACCTGCTCGCTCTGAGCACCAGTGCCCATTAGGCTGCATGTACAGTGCACCAGGAACTGACAGGGAGACATTGTTGGAATGAGGGTCAAGGTGAGACTTGCTCAGTACAGAAGAGCCAGCGGTATTCATTGTTCCCTGTTGGGTCGGACACAGCGCCGCCATAGCTGTGATGTCATCAAACTGGATAACAGAAGTCACTCCACCCAGAGGATTCCCTGAAACTCTGCCTCCCCCAACTCATGGCCCCATCCAAGCCACATCCAGATGTATCTTCTGCAAGTCAGGTGCTCCTTGCTAGGACTTTCACTGGTGGGAGCAGCTGACCTTGGTTTCTGCTGTGGCCTTTTGAGACAACTATAAGCACAGCATCTGTAGATTGCTTGCTGAATCTTAACAGGTGGCCCTGCAGGGGTAGAGGCTTGGACTAAATTTGGCCTGCAGCTGAAACCTTCTCAGGACTGTGCCACTGGACACCTACTTCACAAATCCACACTATTAAGACTGGGAGACTTAGGAGCTTTGCTTCATACATAGAAATAGACATGGAAAGGCAGCCAAAATTGAAGACAAAGAAGAAACTATATGACAGAACAGAATAGAGATCCAGATATAATGGAGTCAAGTAATCTAACAGTTGCAGAGTTTAAAACACTGGTTATAAAGATGCTCAATGAACTTCTGGGAAGTAAAAACTTCAACAAAGATAAAAAACATAAAAATGGAAGTAGAAATTATAAAAAGGAACCAGTCTGAAATGAAGAACACATTATCTGAATGAGAAGTATATTAAATAGAATAAACAAAGGAATAAACAAAGTGAATAAAGAAGAGGATCAGATGCCCTATGTACAGGACACTCGATCAGCATGACAAGAAAAAAGATGCCAAGACTATAAAAATAATTTAAGGAGGTTATGGGACACTATTAAGGCTCCAAATACTCATCTGATCAGCATAACAGAAGAAAATCAAGATTTTGAACAGCTGTTTGAAGAAATCATGGTAGAAAATTTCCCTAACCTTGTGAAGGAAATGAACATAAAAACCCAGGCAGCTCAGAGGATTCCAAAAATCAGGGGTCCAAAGAGGTCCACACCAAGACACATCATAATTGAAATGCCAAAGGTTAACTACAAAGAAAGAATATTTCTCAAAAGAAACTATGCAGGACAGAAGGGCTTGGCAAAAAATACTTGAAAGGATGAACCCAGGATATACAATCAAAAAAAGCTATCATTTAGAGTTGATGGAGAGATAAAGAGCTTCCCACACAAAAATAATCTAAAGGAATTTATCACCACCAAGCCAGAATTACAGGAAATGTTACAGGGACTTCTTTAAGAAGACAAAACATGTATCAAAAACAGAAATAAAGAATGGTAACAACTGCATTCCTATCAATAAGTACCTTAAATGGAAAAGAATTAAGTGCTCCAACCAAAAGATAGATTGGCTGAAAGGATAAGAAAACAAGACTCCTACATATGAAAAGGAAGAGGATGGAAAAATACATTGCTTTGATGAACCTAGAAGGTATTTAAATCAATAGAGAATGATAAATATTATATGATTTCACTTATATGTAGAATTTAAGAAATAAAAAGAATAAACCAATCAAAAACAGACTCACAAATACAGTGGACAATTTGGTGATGGATAGAATGGAGGAGGATTTGTGGGGCTGGAAGAATGGGGTGAAGGGTTAAAGAAGTACAAATTAGTAGTTGATGGATGGTCTTGGGGATGGGGAGCACGGCATAAAAAATGCAGTTAGCATTAATACATTGGCTAGGCGGAGCGTCAGGGGAGGGAAGGAGCAATTCGGGGGATCATTTTACTAACTATATAGATGTCTAACCAATGTACAGTATACTTGAAACTAATTACATTTCTTTTTAAAAGCTATGTTACGGGAAAACAAACAAAAAAAACAATTTCAATCAAAATTCCAGTTTATAAGGAAAGGTGAAGGAACTAGCATAGCCAAATTATTACAAAAAAATAAGAAAGCTAAAAAACATTCACTGCTTGATTTTGAAGATTTATTTAAAACTACCACAATCAAGACAATGTGATATTAATAAAAGCATAAACACCTAGATCAAAGGAACAGGATCAAGAGTCTAGAAACAGAACTGTGTGTGTATTGGGACAGGGTGGGGTTGGGTGGGGGGTGGGGAGGGAGGATTGATTTTTGACAAAGGTTCAAGATGAATCAATAGAAATGAATAGTCTCTTCAACAAATGTTGCTGGCATAATTGAAATTTGTATGCAAAAAAATTAAACTCAATACATGCAGTATTCCTTGTACAATGTTAACTCAAAGGGATCACAGACCTAAAAGTAAAACCTAAAACCATAAAACTTCTAAAATAAAATGAAAAATATTTGTGCCCTTGGATGACTCAGAGACTTTCTAGATATAACACCACAAACATGGCCCATGGAAGAATATTAGTAAGTTAAATTTCAAAGCTAAAAATTTGCCTTCTAGGGAAAACCTGCTGCTACTAAGGCAAGTGCAACACAAGCCAAATGTTGCCTGATGGGCAAAGCACTGATCTGATGACTCTCAGGAACTCTGGGTGGTCATCACATGTCTGCCACGTGCTGGGTGAGTGTGAACAAGACACTGACTTTATCTGGCCGCAGATTCCATCTATAAAGAGGTTTGGCTGGTTTTGATCATTACTAGGGATCCTTCTGGATTCAAAATTTAAACACTAGAATTATTTCTTAGTTGTTTTCCTTCGTTGGGCTTTAATATCACCACCCTTAAGATGATTGAAATGGAGGAAATCTAAGTTCCTATTACATATAAGCCAAAATAGCTTGAGGGTTTGGGTGGGGAGACTTTCATGATATCTAAGCTAATAAACCAGAGTAGAATAAAAAAGCAAGAAGTAGTGATCCAGACAAATTTTATGAGAATGAACAACACAACTTTGTATTATTGGTGATTCATTAAGGAAAACTGGTTCTTAGCTAGACCCATTTTGGAGTATTCTTATTTGTTAATGGTTCATATTATATTATATCCATTTAATCATAATGTAGCAGATATGGGGCACTCTGAATATTTCTATTAATTGACTATCAGTATGTATTAATAGTTGTCTATGAATTAGGAAAAAAGTAACAGTAGACTAAACGTAGATATTTAAATCCAGAAGGAAATTAGGATTCTGAAAAAAGCCTTCAAAAATGGAAAAGCTAAGTTTGCTTTATCGATAAATATTTGAGGGTACGTACTAGACTTCAATTTTCTAATCTGTCTGGACTCGAAAGGATATTTTAATATATTTTGACCTTTTAAAATGGACCATTCCTGTGGCTACTAATGGAGGTTATATTTTGTTCCATTACCAAGAACTACCATGAGCAGAAAGCATCCCCCTATTTTTAAGTTACTCCTTGCTAATATATATTAGACATTTTTATCCAAAATAGTTCCTGCTTCAAAAGAAGACTTCGATTTTTAAAAAAACTCTTTATAAACAAAACAAAATGAAAACAGGTACCTCAAATTTTCCCTCGGATACCTTCTCCTTAAGCAAACAGTTTGTGCCTCTGCTTCCCTTTGGGTCAGCTTCATTTCTCTCCAGGCTGTATTGACATTTGCTTTTCACACAGTGGAAAAGCCTCACTCACTCACTGTCTGGTTCCCCTGCCCTCCGTCAAAGCCCTGATGCCCATGAAAGTTACAGCTGTAGTTAAGTAACTAAACGGATGTCACTTCCCGGACTCGTGGGATAGACTACTTAGCAGCTGCCTGAATTTTCTGAAACCGTTTGAAAATTGTTCCTCTGCATGGCTTTGCTGATGAATTCTCCTCATTTCAAAGGTAGTGCTTTGAGCTTCATGGTACCCTAACCCCTGGGAGACCGCCCACTCACCCTAACCAGCCTCACCCTGCCCACAGCTTCCAGAAGTCTCTAACACACCAAGGCTGCACACCCCTCCCACCAGAAGTATTTGGGGTGTGGGGGATGGGTATATCTCCAAAGCTGCACAAATTCTCAACGGCACTTCTTAATATTCAAATCCTTGGCACAAAACTGAACAAACATCAGCGTAGCCGCTTTTAAAAGAAAAAGGAAAAAAAAGGCTTTCCCTCAAAGCGACACTACTCTTTCTCTATGCAATTTCTTAAAATTCTCATTAATACAATCTTGTGGTCTTTAAATTCCTGTTTCTTGGCATTTAAAGGATTACAGGCCTACTTAGGGAGAAGCATCAATGCTAAGCCTTTTCGAGAATTAGTTCTAATAAATAATGTCATTGAAGGAGCATGAGACTGGGATTCAAAAAACCCAGGTGTGATTTCCATCCCTATTTCTTGTAAAATGTACACATTGGAGAGTTTAATTTCACCTCTCCAGGATTCGGTTTACCCAACTGTAAAATGGGGACAGGGCTGTTGTGAAAACTGAATGTCAGAAACATAGTAAAACTTGATAGACATGCCATGTCAGAAAACATCTATCCTGACCAGCCTGGTTCCAAGAGAGCTGCCCAGGGCTCATGTCCCTTTTTACCTCATTTGAAACACTCACTGATGCCTCATTGAACGAGCCATCACTTCATGTGCGTATATTTCTCTTCCTTCGCTACACTGTGATCAGTTTTATCTTTTTTTGTTGTTATTTCCTACCATACCAAGTGTGATCTTTAGACCCAGCAGGCATTCAACAGATACTAATTGGTGGATTGATTAAACTTGAATTTTAACACTCTCTCAGCACCTTCCTGAATCAGAGAAACCCTTATGCAAACACTAAAACGATTTACCAAGCAAACAATTGTTTTTTTAGGAGATCTTTGCTTCTGTAGAAAGAGCACTGACCCTGGGGGGGAAAAAAAAACAGTTGGGCTCATATCCTGGTTTTGTTACATACTGAGTGACCTTTGGTAAGTTACTCAGATTGAGCCTTAGTTTCCTCATCTTAAATGGAGTCAATACAAACTACTGAAATTGTCTCTAAATTGTTGATGTCAAGAATTGTAAGATCCTATGGAAAAATAATAATATGAATAAATAAAATATGTAAGTGCTAATAGAAACTGCTTCAAATCTCTCACTTATTGATATCCATACATTCATGTTGCCTCCACTTAAACAAGAGTGTGCTGTGTAACTTGGCCAGCAGCTTCAGAGAGAGGAAACCTAGGGTTATGGGATATCCTGAAACTGTTGGTGCTTATAAGCAACCAGTCATCAAAAGGGCCTAGAGCTCTCAATAAATATTGGATTGGTGGCAGGTAGTCAGGCTTTATGGGCCTAGAACAATCACATGAGCTGGCAAGAACACTAACTGGCTGTCAACAAATGTTTCACTCTAGAGATGACCATAGAACCTACATAATAATGCAAGGATCAAGATTCAATGTCCAAAAAGCAGTCTTTGACACTAGTGAACTCCAAAGAATAGAATATTTCTGTTAAAAAGGAAAGAAAAATGGAGCTTTTATTGGATGTCCGCTCTCGGATCATTGTACTATCTACATAAAAGTGTTTCTTTCATTGATTTCTTGCATCACAGGCAGAAGAACTGAGATACAGGCAGTTAGTAAGACAAGCCTGACATCATAGCACATCAGGGTTACTATTAGGGCCAGGCTTGGCATCCAGAGGCTGGAAAGGAGGGCTTGAGCCCTCATCCTTTTCTCAGTAATCTACTCATCAAGCAGGAAAAACCCTGGCTGGGCTAATTCCTACCGCACCTGTGTGGAAAGATGGTTCCTCCCTTCTTCAACATCATGAAAGAATACTGAAAACATACATGGCAACTCCCACTCATACTCCCACCCCCATAGTCTTGTGAAGGATACTACATAGTACCTGCTGCAATTTAAAAACACAGAGGGTCATGAACAACACACACACACACACACACACACACACACACACACACACAAAACAAAGAGAAGATCTGACCCCTTGCCTTCATTTTACACTGGAAGAAATAGGCCCAGCCAAGAAAGTTAAGTAATCTTGCCTTAAGTCACACAAAAAGACAGGAGGAACTTGACCATTATACTGGGGGTTGTATTCCACTGTCTTTTGGGCAAGAAACCAAGAGCTCTGTTTTTTCTATCTTTTGTGTTCTGGAAATTCTACAGATCAGTAGTTCTCAAACCTAAGCAAGCATCAGAATCATCTAGAAGGTTTCTTCAAGGAGAGGAGGATGGGCCCCACCCCAAGGTGTCGGATTCAGAGATCTGGACTGGAGCCCAAGATTTTGCCTTTCCAACTAGATGCCAGTGTTGCTGACTCACCTACCTGGTCCAGAGCCCATGTTTTAAAGACCTCTTTGTAGAAAGAATGCTGATTTTAGTGCTTTAACTCTTTACTTTAGTACCAAGTTCTTCTTTCCAATCTTTTGGGAAGAGGAGTAAAGGTTTTGATCAGACTTCTTCGGAAATTGCAAATATGGAAAGAAATATTCCTGGACCAGTGCAGTAATGGTGTGACTCTTTCTGAGAAATTTCTGGATAAAACTTGTGCAAACAGCAGCAAGACCTTGGAGACGATGGGGTCCTTAATTTTGTCTGTCCCATATTCTTCCAGAGCAGCTACCAGCAACCTGTCTGTTAGAACAGGGCTCCTCAAACTTTCCTGTGTCAAGACGTATTTAGAAAAGGATAAGGTTTGTATAGCACTGGAGTGAAAATAGAGGCTCTATATGGTCTGGACACCCCAGGCTCTGTAACTAAGGGAATGACTATTTTCTTCTACCTGAACTGATTCATGGCATGATTGAAAAATACTCTGTTACAGAAACACAGAGAGCAGGGGAGCTGAGCCTTCAGTATTAAGATTAGATATTTTAAACACAGAAGGGCCACCAGCATTACTGGTTCCCTCTTATTAGCACTAGCAATGGAATCACAATGATCAAAAATAGTAATTAAAATAGAAAAATCTTAAGCAAGGACAAAAGAAAAAAAAAGTCATTCAAAGAGTGGACATTCTTTGCTAAGTAGTAACTAAGGACACTAGAACTCGGATTCCTTCCCTGAATCTTAAGATACTGTCTTTTTTATTGTATAAGAATAATTTTTATTTGACTCATTTTTTCATGTCACCAAAACCCCCTTGATGCCGATTTCACTGAATCTAAGAAAACATAGCATGCTAGATGTACCATTACGAGGATATATCACTAAGAAATAATTCTGCCATCAAAAAATATGTCCCAACGCTTTATTACCATCTGAAAGCAGAATTTTGAACTTACAGAAAGAGCTCTTTTAAACTCACTTCGACTTAGCCAATTTCCATGTATTATTCTGTACATCCATCATGAGGAAAAATAAGCTAATCCCATCACTACTTCATATTCCACATCTTACACTTACCACTTTGACTCCTCCATCATACATACCCTTTTCCACGCTGTGCCATGCCTTAGCTCAACAGTAATGATCAACTTAAAAAACAACAAAAACAAAATGAAAACAAAAACTGATGCACTATTAATGCTAAGATTTTCTTCTAACTCCCATTCGTGCATTCTGCAAGTTTTCCTGTCCACTCCCCAAAATAACCACTATAACCCAGTACTACTGGCTATGACTATAAGATTTGCCCTGAATTCACAGATGTAAAAATATTTCTTAAATGTGTCTTAGGGTTTATGAAATATGGAAATTCCATTTAATATTGCTGAGAGCTCACAGAGAAGCAATGTCCCTGAGTTTAGGGACGACCCCACTTTTGTTTATGGAAGGGTGCTCAATGTAATAAAGCCCCAATATGAGATTAAAAACTCTGTTTCTTTGGTGCCTTCTTTTGAAGGAAAGTCTCCTTTTGAGTTTCTGAGCTGAAGCACACCACACTTTGCAATCCTAAGCTACTCTTATCAACCACTGCCTCTGGAATAAACAGTGCCACAGATGACTTTAATCCACTGCTTTGGAAGCACAGAGAGCTCAGCAAATGCAGCCTTTTACAGGTATCAGATTTCTTTGTATATGTCATATATTTGTGTAAAGCTCTCTCTACAGAACAAACTGAGCATGTCCCAAGTTGGCAGAAAACCACTCCTTCCCAGCTTAATCAGGACTCCTGGCCAATAGCTGTGCTGGCCATCCTCTTGGGAAGCAGCTTTTTCCAGGTGAAATGAAAATCCGGCTGCTGCTTTGCTGAGACATTCTTCATTGAGATAAGTTCAACGAGTACTTTTGCCAATGGAGTAACTGCCCTGTGCCCAATAATCTTTTAAATCAGGATTGCTTAGGAGTAAGGGATATAGATTATTATAGTAAAGATAAGGAGTCCTCCCCTCAAGGAGCAGATGCTTTGACTGATTAAACAAAGCTTGAGCATATGAAATAAAGAAAAACACGAAGTATGGATTGATCTCAAATCTCCAAGCAAATGTCAAGAAGTAGTATAAATGCCAAGCAAATACTGCGAGTGTAGTATTGACTGACTGGAGTTATTGGGGAACATCCTTTGGTGAATATGGATGTAGCTGGCTTCTGAAGGAGACATGGAATGCAGTTACACTGGAGGACAGTGCAAAAGGAACATGAGCAAGATGCAGAGATATGGATACTGAACAAACATGTACATACGGAGTTTGGTGAACACATAGATAATCAAGCTCACACACATGTTAGCATAAACAAAAGAAGTACAGAGGTGTAAAAATTTGACATGGAGATTATTTCATAACCAGAAGAATCTTTCTCCTCCTGGCCAAAGGAGTTGAAAGGCTATGGAGTAAAGTTTCAAAAACAACTGTCATAAAAACAAGATAGTCCTTGTTTACTATCTCTATCTTCCAGGCAGACAACAATAGGTCAAATAAAAAAACATCTGGATGAATATGTTCTATAGAACCAAATGCAGTTACTTTTAGTTGTAGATACCCTAAACAGGATCAACTAATTTATACTCATAAGTGTCTGTTTTGTGGCATTCATACTCTAGGCACATTCTCCTCTAAACCAACAGAAGACTGAAAGATTAGAAGTTGTGTTCTCCAGATAAGTACAGTCTGAATGATTTGATCTCAGGCATCTCTAATTACAAAATAAATTCACATTTCTATTAAATATCCCCAATATTATAGCATTAGACCAATGGTTCCAAAATTAGAAAAAAACTTTGCTCCCTATGGGATATTTGGAAATGTCTAGAGAATTTGTGGTTGTCACAATTGGACTAGAATCTAATGGATTGAGGCCAAGGATGCTGCTAAACATCCTACAGTGCATGCAGCAGCCCCCACACAAAGAAGTATCTGGCCCAAAATATCATCAGTGCCAACGTTGAGAAACTCTGCTTAGCCCTTATCAATTTACATGCTAAAAATCAACTCCCCTCAAAATGCAACCCCCTTTCCTTGCTCTGCCTAAAATATTTTAAGACATTTCCAAGAAGTTATTGTAAATTTTTTTTTCAGCCTAGTATTTTTAAGTCCAAATTATAAGATAACTGATAAAATATGTTTTTAAAAATAAGAGCACATTATCTCATATAAAAAGAAGGCTACAGCGGGCTCGAGTCCTGTGCAGACCCTGCCTGTGTGGGCCCCAGGCCCCAGGCCCCAGCTGCTGGACTGCCACCAGGATGCTCATGGAGGTGATCATGGCCTACTCTGGCTGAACTGCCAGAACTGCACCCAGACATTGTGGGACTTCATGAAGATGCATGGCAGTGTGGCATTCTCACATTCAATGCTTGTCAGCAGTTCTTGATGTTGGTGAAGCCATTCTGGCCAACTGTGTATGCAGGCGAGGTGAGATGCCACTTCCCAGGGCACCTGGAAGCCAAGAACCAGGACAGAGCCGGGAGCTGCAGGTGGCACCGCCCAGCTAGGTGAGGGTAACAGTCAAGCTGTGCATGATCCTCATAGACCAGCTTGGGCTTCTGGAGGAAGTGGCTGGCAAGGAGGCTCGAGAAGAGTGTGGCTACCCCCTGGCCTTTCCAGCTGTCACCTGCAAGTCTGGCATGGAACTTACCTACTCTAACCAGACCATGTTCCATGCAGAGGGAACAAATGCCCAGCATGGCTGCCTGGGGACCTGGCAGAGGAGGGCAAGCTCAGCAACGTCATGCACTCAGAGGATGACTCGAATGTTCCCAGCACTCTCGGCATCATTTTTAGCATCTCATTGCTTCTCAACCACATGACCCCGAGTCCACAGATAAACACACCCAAGGTTGCTTAACTCAGAAGCTCAGTGGCAAATTGAAACATGTAAAAGATATTTACATCTTAAACTTTGGAACTGTGACTATTATCTTATATGGTACAAAAGGGTCTTATATGACTAAGTTAAGTATCTTGACATGGGGAGATGATGAGTGGACCATCAGGTTCCAGGTGGGCCCTAAATGGAATGCATGTATTCTTTTAATAGGAAGGAAAAGGAAGATTTTATAACATGCAGAGGAAGAGATATAAAGATGGAGCAGAGGAAGGTTTTAAGGTGCTGGCCTTGATGACTGGAGTTATGTAGAGGTAAGCTCAGGAATGTCTACAGCCACCAGAAACTGGAAGAAGCAAGGGTTCTCCTCAGAGCCCTCCGGGGTCTTGATTTTCATCCAGTGATACTAATCTTGGCCTTCCAGTCACCAGAATTGTGAGAGAATAAATCAGTTGTTTTAAGCCCCAAGTTTGTGAAGCACAATCAGCAGTGACAGGTAACTAATACAGTTGCAAAATGGCTACCTCAGATCCAGGTATCACCTCCTCATACAACTGATTCTGAAAGAAGAGAGAAAACCTCTTTTCACACATCAATAATCCTCTTCTTTAAACAACTAAAACTAGAAAGGGAAGTCTTTCCCAAGGAAAAGCCAGCGAATTTCTCCTTAGGTTTCCATGGCCAGAATTATGTCACATGCCTACAGCTAACTCTATCACAAGGAAAGAAAACATGAGAACCATGATTATTTTAGCTCAATTCTGGTGCACTCTCTCTGGAACCCTGAGAAGGCCAATGTTTCCTGAAGGAATCGTTATCTGCTCAAAACAAGACTGAGGACAAGGGAAAAGGGTCTGACACCGCTTAGGTAGGCAGCCAATGAGGCCCCAGCCTCTTTGCCATGCCCTGAGTGGCCACGCTTATGATGGCAATGCTGGGACCTTGACTGCTCAGGGGAGCCCAGCTGTGCTCACAGAGTCTCCCAACCACAGACACACTGGGGGCCCTGCAAGACGTCCCTGCTCTGTCCTCGGCACCTCCATCTCAATCGCAGAAAAGGCCTGTCCCTTTCGTGCATGGATGAGACCACAGCATGTGTCTTCATGGTCAAATAATGTGTTGTACACCTGAAACTCATATAACATTGTAATGTCTACTTTAATGTAACAGAAAAGAAATAGAGTTCTTCTCAGCACGAGGGAGCTGTGATTTGAGAGGAGGCTGATTTTTCACAAGAATGGGTGAGTGGGAAATAAGATCAATACTGTATTTGGATTCACTTTTGCTTCTATCTGTTTTCTAGAGATCTGAATTTCACTGAAATTATGTTAGCAGCAGCAGCAGCAACAACCTTATCTATACCAAACCGGTTTGGACCACTTCCAACATGCTTCATGACTAGCAGAGTTTAAGATTGCATCTTTGTCCCTTTTAAGCCTCTTCATCATTCTCCTTCAGGTTCTCATCCACAGCAACAGCACAGCATTAATAAAAACCTAATGCAGAGGGTTCTCACGCCTCGGCTTTGGCCTGAACCGGAGGCAGCCAGGTCTAGGCTAGAGCCTAATGCCATGCAACTCTCTTGCCCACACTGCCTTCCACCTGCTGTACTGTGATGGCATCTGGGCCGGATGGCATTGGCCAAAGGAACTGAGTTACAAAACGATCTGCATTTCTCAGTTTACCATGACTTGGCCACCGTGAAGTCATAAGAGGAGAAAAGAGATTTGTTGACAAGATAATGAATCATAGGCAAGAGACTAAGACCCTGTCAACGTCTGTAGCATGCCCATTTATTAAAGGCCATCATGATACTTTAGGACCTTGACATGTGTTAAAAATAGTCTTGAAAATAGACCTCTTATGCTTAGGAGTCTCTTTCCAGCATCACTATGATAATCAACGTCTCTTGACAGGTTTATCATTCTCTATTCTCCGAACATGTTCTGAGTACCCTCTGTGATCTGGGTCTTGTGGCAGGCAGGCACAGGGACATGGAGTCTCCAGGCCTAGCCTCCTCTAGGAGTTCACAATCCACTACAGCATCTCCTCAATGTTTTAAAATTCATGTTCACTACATGCTTCCATAACAGACTGTTTGTATATCCCCAAGAATATTTTGTCAAGGGATAATTTCAGTAATCTGTTTTAGAAAAACAACAGGAATACTGAATTTTAAAATGTTTTGACATGCTTCAGCCTGCCAATCCCTGCAGCGATTCTGCTGAACAGTTGGTCTCTGGGTGAGCCGGGCATGCTTCTGGAGACTCCATGGTCAAAACGAGTATAGTAAAGCTACGGCGCAGTGAAGGCATTTCCCAAGTTGCCATGCTCATCAGTCTCACAGTGCAGAGAACATAGCAGGGCACTTCCTCCAGGAAGTTAGGAAGGACACATTATGCTCCTATAGACCCAGCATGCTTCCTGTCAAACACCAGGACTTCTAATCACTTTGTATTCCATCAGAGTTCCAGGAAGTCCCAACTCAGCCAGCCAAATGCAGAACAGCTCAGGAGAAGCTGCTGTAACAGTGCTACCGGTAAGGTATTAGGGACCTCCCATCCCTCCCACCTTGTGTTATATAAAGAAGACAACCTTGGACAACAAGCAGTAGCGGGGGTTGGGGGGTGCTGTCCTGGTTCTGTCACTGGGCTGGGTGGGTTTACTTGGATACCTTTATGTCTGATTTTTATTTCCATTTTTATTACTTTAGGAAATGAGAATTATCATCATAATAGCTATAGTTGAACCCACTGGTCAAAGGCCATTTGCAGTATACTGTTAATCTCAAGTAGAAAATCTGAAAGGTCATTGAAGATAGTTTGTGTAAAAAAAATCTTTGCTGGAACTACTTTTTTTTTTTTCTATACACATATCTTTATTTTAACATTTAAAAGAAGCACATACTCATTCTGACAGCTTTACCAGGCTTGGCCACCCAGTAAGTTACACATACTCTTGAGTACTTGGAAGGTTACTACACAGCTCCTGAACTGGTCAGGGCACAGGGGCCACTTGACCTGGTCAGCTCCAAGCTCATCTTCCACCAGGAAACTTTACCCCAAACAGGCTACAGTTGAACCCTGCCTCTGGTTACAAACCAGAGAAGTTCGCACAATTCTCATGGCTACTTTCATTTCACCTTTTCTATTTTCTTTCTTTCTCTTCTAGTCTATCTGTCTCTGTCTGTCTATCTGTCTGTCTCTCTCTCTCTCAACATCCCATCTCTCTCCACCTGTCTCTCTTTCCACTTCTCTTCCCCTATATGTCTCTCTAATTCTTTCTCTTTCCACCTCTCTCTCTTTCCAGTCCCTCTCTCCATCTCTGTTTCCAACTCTTTCTCTTTCCATCCCTCTCCCTCCCTGCTCCCCTCTCTCTCCACCTCTAGTTCTCTGTGCTTGCCACTACAACATGTTAGACATCCCTTTTTTACTTGGATACCAGAAAAAAAAAATAAGAATTCTATCCCAATAATATCCTTTTTCCTTCTATATCATCGAGGCTGGTTCAACATGTAACAGAATTACAAGCTTTTATTTGTAAAAATAAAGCTTTGACTCCTTTTACCTACATCTATGGTTCTCAAATGTTAGCATTCTTCAGAATCACCTAGAGGACTTGTCAAAACACAGATTTTGGCCCTACTCCAGAGTTTCTCATTTTGTTGGTCTGGGGTGAGGCCTGAGAAGTTGCATTTCCAACAGGATTGCAAGAGACACCGATCATCTGGAGATCGCACTTTGAGAACTCCTGACATGGGTCAAGTCAAGGCGACTGATTGCCAGCAATTGCGGGATGCGGAGAACAGGACAACTGTGTTATTTCTGTTCTTTGGCTGAAGTTGCTCCTTTGGGTTTAAACGAGAATCCTTCCTACTGAAGTGGAAATAGGCTATCTATGATAAATAGCTACAGTAGCCATAAGTCATCTTTGTCATGTTATCTCAGATGTTTTCCTTTAGATTAGCTCAAGGATAAGCAAACTTTTTCTTAAAAATCCAGAAAGTAAGCATTTTGGGCTCTATGAGACATACAGTCTCTGTTGCAACTACTCTAGTCTGCCTTTGCAGAACAAAAATAGCTATAAGCATTGGTCAAAGGAGTAGATTCGGCTACATTCCAATAGGACATTAGTTTGCCAACCCCTGGATTAATTCTATCACACTTAGGGAACTTGAGAAAGATATGGAAAGGAGAACCTCAATCCTTTTTTAGATGGGAGAAATTTAAAAGGGATCATGAAAACGGAAGTGGTCCTTGGACAACAAAAAAACTTTTAAGGATGAGAACAGAGTCCCTGGGGTGGGGTGGGGGTGTTGGGAGAAAGGTGGGCGGATCTGAAGAAAAGCATTCCTCTCTCTGACTGACTGTAATTCCAGTCACCCTCAAGCTCACATCTTCAACAGGACGCTTGGTGGCTTTTTCAGATCCACCTTTTAGAGGCAAAGTCAAAAGGGAAAAGAAGCCACAAGCCCAGGTGCAGTACAGTGTCTTGCTCCAGGTATTGGAAAGAGAGGTCACTGTGGATAAAAGAACGCAGTCACTCCATCACGTGGCCATTGGGACAGGAGAAGAAAGAGCCCGACACAAAACCATTAGTGGGACTCTGGTATTGCTCTACTCCAACAAAGACACCTACAAGCGAACAATGGATAAAAAAATAAGCAGAACAAATGCCTCTTTGAAATAGTAAAGAGCCCTAAAATATGTCTCACTTTATAAAGAAAGGAATGATTTGTGAACAGAAAGCTGCTCAGAGAATCATCTCAGCCTTTTATGGAGAAAGTATTCCAGCCCCCAAAATGGTACAGAGTGGCAGAGGCCGTGGCCCACTGAGGGGCTGAGCTTTCAGCACTGTGTGTGAGTATCCTGCCATGGCTTCCCCATCAACAGGGGATGCCTACTGCCCCTGAAGAAACCCATGCTGGTCCAGGGCCCACTAGATTTCGATATGGACTTGCAAATGTCTCATCAGAGCCTCTACTTGCTGGAGGTTCCAGAGAACTGATAGATTTCAGGAGAAAAAAAAGACACGCAAAGAATGTCATCAGATAGGGCCACTCAGTTCAGTGTGTCAGAGGCCAGACTCTCACTGGAGTCTGGTCTGCCTCCAAAACCATCAGCCCTTCCACCATCCTATGCTGCCTAGGGATGGAGGCACATGTTATAGTACTTAATATAATAGTTAAGCTTCATTTTGTATTTCTGTTTTTCACCCAGTTAACTGACCTGAAGAGAATTATAATATTTCTAATATAAAGTGTCATTTATTGAATATGCCACAGAAAGAATTTCAATTTTCTTACAGATTAGTATTTGCTCACTGAATATATAATGAAAAAAAGAAATTATTTGCTTTTTTCTTGATTATAAAAATGTTTAAAATGGTGCTGTGAGGAATTCAAAAAGGCATTTGTATTGTCAAGATGCCATGTTCCTGACAGTACTTAGCTGGATATTAACCCCAAACCAAAACTGAATTCCCAACACTTTAAGGTCTGTATTCTTAAAATGGCAAAGAACATATTTGAAGGATGGCATTCTAAATAGGGGCTTGGGGGTAGGTCTTGGGTAGAGAATTTCAGAAACCTAGAGGGTGAGTTTGAGGAAAAGATACTTGGTCACTCTCACTTTCATATCCCAGAGGGACCCTCACTTTAGATGAACTTAAATCTGTTATGTAATTTTAGATGTTTAAGTTAGAATAAATTATCTCATTCTAAGCACGGCTGAAATTAGTTGATGTCATTGGTATTATTGTTAAATTAAAGCAGGTATAATGACATGTCACATTTTTATGCATACATACCTACACATTAGATATAAAGAATGAGATGAGAGAGAGAGAGAGAGAAAGAGAGACATAAATGCTATTATGTTACATACATAAACTACATACAGGATATAGAATTTGTATATAGGTACAAATAGGGAAATATATTGGTATAACCTTCAGATGTTATATAAACCTACTAATTTAAAATAATATAATATAAAACAAGTGTATTAAGGCAGAAAAATGCATAACCAAATTTTTATATTACCTATATTCTCATCTTTCCCTAAATTATTATTTAACTGCAAGTCATCTGTTTGAAATAATAACATTAATGAAATTGCATCTGCACTCCACACAGTATATTTAGCAAGGCCAATGGGACTTCTGTGGTGAGGAAGAAAACACAGGTTTTGTCTAAGCTATCATAAAATATTAAAAAATCCTGCAATGGTCCAACATGAAAAAGGTGGGAATTGGAGGAAGAATGATCTAAATGATCCCCAGCTTGACAGGGTCCATACATTTTAGAAAATTAAGGAAAACAATCTCCATATACCAGAAGATTTTATTTTGAAAACCAAAAAATAATTCATTTTATTTTTTAGAATAGGTACCTAGGGGATGTGTTGCACCTTTGTAGTCAAAAGTCGGGGGCCTCTGAGCACTGGTGTGGATTAATCATCCCATTTGATGTATGTTTCTGCAGAGTGCCAGGTCCTCCCTGTCCCACTTCTGAACAGATTTACTCTAGTAGGAATGAATGAGAAAAAACTTAGCCCGCATGACCTGGCTGGTCTGTGGAGCAGCTTATCTGTAAATGCATTCAGAAGCAAGCTAGTTCTCAGAATTTGGGTTTTTTCCCCATTTTTATTGAGTTATAATTGACAAGTAAAATTATCTTTATATATATAATAGGCATACAATGTATTAATTTGATACAATATACATTGAGAAATGATTACCATCATCTCACATGGTTATTCGGTGTGTGTATGTGCACGTGTGTGTGTGTACGTGTGTGTGTGTGCTCACACCAAAAGATTGGTTTTAAAGGAGCCCTATAGCACATGTGAGCAAATTTCAAAATGTTACATGGACTAACAATTATTCTGTCTAAGTCACATCAGAAAGGAATTTGTTGCCGGGGAAGGAATGAGTTCTCTAAAGGATGCCTTACTGGCCAAAATAAATTCATTCTTTCATTTACATGACTTCATGTAGTTTTGGAAAAACAAATACACATGTCAAATAAAAGAGAACTGGCTTGACAGAAGTGCATAGCAAAAAATGATCTGTGAGTTTTTGTTTACACTGACATTATAGAAGTCAAACAAACAAACAAACAAACAAACAATTTTTTCCTTAAAGCAAATGCCATTTTAGACAAAGTGAATAGTAAGTAGTATGGTCTGCAGATCAAGGGAGGCAATGGCTGTAATCTCTCTCCATTCCCTACCTCTACACACAGACCATCACTGAAAATTCAGCCTCTAGCTTTCCCCAATAGTGAGACTATATCTAGATTATTGCATTGAGTTAAAAGCATGTTTGGATAATTAAAGCAAGTCTAGAAGATTAACCTGGTGTAGGGAGTGGTCAAAACCAGGAAACCATGTTTTAGAATGACTAAAACACATGAGCAAAGTTCTTCTTGGAAAAGAAAACCCTTAGTGGGATGCGATAGATGTCTGTAAATATCTGAAAGGCCACCTTGTGGACAAAGCATATTTGCTCTCCTAGTATAGGGAGTAGAACAAGGATCAGTGTGAAGACAATTTAGGATTAATAAATAATGAATAACTAGTGTTATCTCATAACAAAATAAGATTATTTTGTAATGTAGTGGACATCGTTTCACTAGAAATATTCCAACAGAGTGTGGATGACAATCAATCACGAATGTTATAGAAAAGATTGAAACAGATCTCAGGACTCAAAGTTCATTATAGTTCAGTATTACCTCTTATCCTTGAATCTTTTCCATAAATCTCCTGCCACATGGTCACTCGGCTGACAAGGGTACATGTCCCCTGACAAAAAAAAAAAAAAAAGCCAACCCTTTGGGAGCAAGATGAAGCCAAACTTGTATTTTGCACAGTGTGGCAAGCTGTCTGTCTCAGATTATGTGATTTGATTGTCAAAAAATTTTCAGATTCCTTACTGCCCTCCATCACCAACCTGCTGCAAAAGAACTTCTGGAGTGTCCCCAGAATACAGGAATCTATATTTTCATTGAACTTCTCGGATTATTCTGATGCACCTTAAAGTTTGAGAAACATTGAACTAGATGAACATAAAGATCTTTCAGATGCTAAGAGGCTACAAGAAAGAACGGTAAAATGTAGTCTCAGTTTAGCCACAAGAAATAATTCAATTCAGTGCTATAAAGATATTTTAAGTGAATAGACATCTGCAAGCTTTAGGATCATAATAACTCCAAATAAATGTTAATATTTAATGAGGGATTTGCTTCTTTATATGGAACAGTCCACTTTCTTCTATGCCAGTTCTCTCGACGTGATTTCCACAGGTTGTGACAAGCTGGGGTACTCTCATTTTACACAGACACATTCTTAGCCCCATTCCAAACCATAATCACCAAGTATCACCATTATTGGCAGGTGCCGATTTGCTTTCTTGGAACGTGAAAGAGAAATTTAAAACTGAAAAATATCAAATTTGACTCTTTCATAGACCTTTGGAGAAACACATGGTTAAATACACCAAAAGGATCTAACTCATCCTGACCAAGTCATGGGGTCTTTTTAGTTAAGACATTTAAGTTCCTGCAAAATCCGAGTCTAATATCCCCTTCACCCTTACCTCCCATTTCCTCATTTCACAAATCTTATACACAGAACGACTTGACAGACATGAGGAAGTCATATTCCACGAATGCTGAAGCCATTTGTATTATGATGTGTGGCACTAGGGAGTTCAGATGCTAAGGGCTGTAACTCAAGTTCATAAGGGTTTACTGAATACACCCTTTATGCCTGGTATTGTAATTTTAGAATTCAAAGGAAGAGAGATGGTTAAATCAACCCTCAGGGGAAAAACATAGCTTGATACTCATTCCTAGAATACTTGCTCTCAGGAGACTTCCTCACAAGCAGCAAGAAGCAATTTTTATGCTTTAAAAATCCTACCTCAAAGTTTTTCTTCGTGAGTCTGTCCCTTATCCTTCAAAGGAAAACTAGACACCTACTATTCAGTCTGCCCAGAGCATTAGCTCTAATCTTCTGGGAACAAACCTTTCCCTATCTTAAACATAGGGTTCAAAGATGTGGGTATCACCATGGATTTACTGACAGTGTTCCAAGTTGATCTCTGATGGGTCCAGGCCTGATTTCTCATCCAAGATGAGTCAACTTAAGGTGTTGCTCAGTTATTTTTAAGTTTACATCAAGAGAATGATATAGGGTATCAGAGCTACTGGTGTCTACGCTTCCAGCCCTATGGAAGAAAGATGTTTGCATCGTTGAAGTCAACATGCAGAGAGACGCAGAGAAGAAGAGCTGGTATTGTCTGGATCTGATATTCAGTTGCAGTGAGGCATGACTATGCATTTGTCCTTCTAACACTGTGGTTAGGTACAAAAACCCAGTATAACACTTTCAACCAAAAGTGTTATACTAACCAACAGAGAATATAAAATATCTAGTAACTAAAGTCCTATGGCACACAGGCCCATAACTCCTCCAACTCCCTATGCATTTTGTCATCCTTTTCTGAAGATCAATGGAGAACCCTGTTAACATATAGAATCAATCATGATGTAAGCTCAGAAATTAAGTCCTGTAGCTAAGGAAATAGTCTTGGTAGAAATCATTAGAACTTGAAAAATATTTTTCACTTGTTTTTAAGTGTAGATCAGAACAAAGGTTTTTTAGAAATAGGCTAAAATAAGAAAGGGTTAAAGACTAATATTCCAGTCAATGTTTTCTTTTGTAACTGAGATATGTATTCAAAACCCTGTGACACAGTAAAATCTTATCAAATCCAATTCTCTCCTATTCTCTAGCCTACATTAAAATCCATATCTTATTAAGATGTTTTCTTTACTAAGAGAAGAGTATCTTTAATCTTAACAACAACAACAACAAAAACCCTAATGAAATTCACAACAGAAATGGAACACAATATCAGTATCTGTCCATAAACAAACAAACAAAAAAAAACCAGAGTATGTATTTGTATGAGAGTAGGCAAGAAAGGATGGCCAAGGGAGATAGAGATAACACAAGGATAAGAGAATGAGAGAGACAGAAATAGAGAGAGAGGAGAGAAAAAGAAATTGGAAAACTTGGAATGCCAATTAAATGATTATAGATACTTTATAGCTACCTGATGTTTACTGACACCCTGGAGGCTTATTTAATGCAAGATCTTTCTGATCTGGTTTTAAATAAGCACCAAACTAAATTAGCAGAAGAAAAAGGATGGATAGCTTGAAGGCATATACCAGTAGAATCATATATAGACCTAAAAAAACTAATGTTAACCAAACAGATAAAGGGAGTTGATTCCAAGAAAAAATAAAAACCAAATAGGACTCAATTTTCTTTCTTTTAGTCATCCATCCATCTACCTCTCTTTTAGTATTGCACATGTAATTATGCTTCAGACGCTGGACTAAAAGCTGAAGAAAATACAGCTACAGATCAGACAGGCCCATGCCTATAACAATTACCCTCAGGAAGGAAAAAGATGTGAACAAAAATAACCCAAGACCCAAGCAGTGTGAGTTTAATGAGTGACCCAAAGTGTTCTTGGAAGTAAGGAGAAACCGTTTCCTGCTAAGACCTTCACAATGAATGTTATACAGAAAAGGTACCTTACAGGATGAGTTCACTTTCAAAGTCAATCATCCAAAAATAGGGGCCCCCAGAGCATGAAATAAAAGCTTTCTGTACATTCTTGATGGCTTCTAATACTCTGAAAGTGTCATAATTGACTTGTTTCTCTTCCATTTCCAGCTGTGAGGTCACATAGGTTTCAGAGAGTTTTTACCTGATTTCTTTCCCACCCTCTATAGTTTCTTCAGAAGATGGTATTATTATAAAATGTACTTTTAAAAAGTGCTTTGATAGGAAGAAAAGCTCATCTCTGAGAGAGAAGAAATATATATATATATATGTTTATTTATTTATTTATTTTTATTATATATATAATCTTCTGAATTTAGTGTGTGTACACCAATGAGGCTCAGACACTAGACCCAGAATCTGAAATTCCTAAATAATTCCTCCAAGCATCACATTCTCATAAAAACACTACCCAGATGGCATTCTGAACCAGAAGAGGTTCAAGACCACAAGCACAGCTCCTCATACTCTTCATAACGGTCAGAATATGAGTGACAGAAAAACACCCTACCTCCTATACCCCACTCACACCCATTTCCTCTGGGAAAGGACTCCAGAGTAGCTGAAATGCAGAGTAGAAGCTGAGAGCTCCCTGAAAAATGCTAAATGGATTTTTACAAAAGAACAAATAGCAAATTCCTTAAAACCAGACAAAATATTTGTTGATCAATGTATACTCATACTTAAGCTAAAGAAAGTGAGAGCTAGTTCTTTCATTCCCCTAATACTCTGTCTTTTTCCAGCATCACAAGATTAAGTCTCTGGTAGAAGGAGTAAAGAGATAATTGACATTGAAGAGTAATATGTTCTTGCTGTTTTAAAAAATAAAACAAGGACAAGAAAAATATCAAATAAGCACAAATCTAAAGGAAGCAAATTGGCATCAGTCTGCTGATATGCAATCCTAGAAGTTCAAAAACCATGCGAGAAAAAACTCATCAGAGAAAAGAACTGAAATTCAACAACTCTAAGGCTAGTGAAGTTATCTTTCACTTATGAGGGTCACATAAAATTATTCAAGGAAAAGGAAAATCTCAGGAAGTATTTTACCCCAGTAGCCTACCTGAGGAAAATACTTGGGTTGCAGGGTGGGAGACTAATGCACCAACAAATAATCCACAAAGGATTTTAAGATTGAGGAATGATTAAGAGTAGAGAAAACAATGATAAAGAACAAATATTATAATATATAGATATGGCTATATCAAAAATGATGTTAGTATGACTCCCAGAGACAAATGTCCAAAGATTTTTAATATAATTTCACAACTCTGAGTTCAGAATGTATTTAGACCAGGATGCACTTATTGGGGAACTTGAGAGGGAAAAATGAGAATTGTGTTAGTGGCTAAACGGACCTTACTGTACTGTTCTCCTTGTTCAAATCTATATTATACAACAGGATTGAAGGGGTACATGCAGGGGACCAACTCATCCTGGTTTTCCTAAAATTTTCCCAATTTTAGCGCTAAAAGTCCCATGTCCCAGGAATCCACTGAGTCCAGACAAACCAGATAGTTGGTCACCATAAGTACATGTAACCCAGTAAGGTTGCACTAAAGAAATATCAAAAACGACTTACATGTAGAACTGCTAGACCCAGAGTGAGACAACTGAAGTTCTTAAAAAGTCTAAAGTAGATCACAGCTGGGGTGGGTGGAGGAATTTCCTCCCCCCACACACCCCAAAGATGCCTATTAATGTCTAGAGACATTTTTGGTTGTCATAATTGCAGGGGGATGCTATTGGTATCTAGTGGGTAGAAGCCATGTATACTGCTAAACACCCTACAATGCACAGGACAGCCTTCACAACAAAGAATTATCTGGCCCAAAATATCAGCATGCCCAAGTTGAGAAACCTTGGTCCAAAAAAATAAAATCAAGTATAAAAATTATAATGTTAAATGGAAAGGTACTCAATTATCCCATTAAAAAGAAACTGTCAGATCAGATCAAAAGTAAATTCTAAAGATAGGCTATTTGAAGGAAACATACATAAGATAAAGTGATAAAGAAGTTTGATAAGAAATTGACAAAGGAACATCAGTCCAATACAAACAATATGGAAACAAAAATGGCAAAATTAAAAGCAAACAATTTGCTTCTAAAGATAAAAAACACTTAAGATAAAGACATGTTCATTTGAGTGGTAAAAAAAAAAGAATTAAAAAAAGACAAAATTGTTCTAAACTTAAGCTGTGTAATTTACACACTATATCAATTAAATATATAAACCAAAAATTAATAGAAAAGGAAAAATTTGATAAACTATATAATTCAAGTGGGAAAATGAAATAACTCTTTCCAGATTAGTCAATTCTATTAGATCATAAATCAAAAACATAAACTAAAGTAAAAATATAGAGGAATTAAATACTATAATAAAGCCTAAACCTTTCGGAGGACATATTTTTTATAAAATCTTGTAATGGACACAAAAAATACTTAAAATTTATAGTAGATATTTATAGGCTATATTCTGATCATAAGTCAATCAAATTAGGAAAGAAACAATTTTTAAGTGACAAATTATTTTAACTACTTCAAATTTTTAAAAAATGCTACTCATATGTCTCTGATTAAAATTACAATGGAAATTTTATTTATCTATAAAGCAAACAATTTAAAAGAAAAGACATCATAGTAAAACTTATGGGATATAGAAAAACAGTATTTAGGAAAATATATATAGCCTTAAAAATCTTCATAATTAAAGAAGAAAAACAAATCTAAAACTAAGAACTTATCTACGATATTTGAGGAAAGAGACAGGTTGACTCCAAAAAGAGAGAAATAGGAAACTAAAAACTGAAATTTCTAAAATATAAAACAAAAAATTTTTTAAAAATCAATAGACCCAGACCTAGGTTTTGGAAGACCTAATACATTATAAAAGGCCTCTTACATTCCTGATCATGAATAAGAAGCCTAGACATAAGTCTGAGGTTATGAAAAAGAAATAAAAAGAAAAGGAATTCTACTTGTAACTCTGGGGCAGCAAGTTTTGGGGTTCTAGAGAAAATAGATTATTTCCTGGTCAAATACAAAGTGTTAAAATTTATTAAAAATAATAAAAAGTGGGAATATATCAATAATTAGAAAGTATTACAAAGTCATTAGATAGCTGTCAACTTTAGAAAATAGAAAACAAACCATTTCAAATAATAGAAAAAAACAGATGACTATTGTTTTGAAATCAGTGTAACTTTATCATCAAAAATAAAAAAGATAAGAGTAAAAAAGAAAACTATAGACTGATCTCACTTATGAATATCATAAAAATTCTAAATACAACTTCATAAAACATAATCTCAATATATGAAACACAATATATTATGAAGAAGCTGAATTATTCCATGGATGCAATAGTGTTTTAATTAGAAAATGTATTAACATAAACCACATCAAAAGATAAAAATGGAAAAAATGATTATACCTATGGGTTTTGGAAAAGCATTTCATAAAATTTATCAGCCATACCTAATAAAAGATTAAGTATTATACAAACAAATGACTTTAATTATGTTTATTTATCAAAAATCAACCACATTATCATATGCAACAGAAGCAAAATATCATTTCAATTAAAATTAGAACTAGAAAAAGAAATCCACAATCACTATTACTACTTTGAAAACTAAATTGACAGTTTTGGTAACTGCAATAAAAGAGAAAAAACTAAATAACTTACAAAATATTAAAAGATGAAAGATATAATCTGTTCATCTTATGCTAGAAAACTCATGAGATGCTAGTAAAAAAATTAAAACCTCATCAGACTAAAGATTTTGGTTGAATGGATTAATGCAGGACAAACATAAAAAAATCAATAACTTTATTCTAGCAATAAGCACAAATTGAAAAATATTAATATTTACAATCTGAGAAAAATCAATAAAAACTTAAAAACATATTTTAAATGAATGGGACTTACATGACTTACATGAATAAAGCTAAAAAATTTAAATAAAAGAATATTAAAATTAATAAGACAAGACATGGCATAACATGTTTACATAGGGAAGATTCAATATAATGGAAATGTAATTTCTCCCAAACTTAATAGGCAGTTAATTCAATACAGTTAGAAAAACAGTTAATATCAAAGAACAAATGCCTGTGAATAGACAATAAGCTATGAAAAATAGAGAATTATGAAGGGTAACTTGCTTTTCCAGATAGAAAAAAAAAATTAAAAATTAGATATTCAAACAGAACAGAGAATCTGAAATCAGGTCCTAGTATATTGTATATGTGGCAAAATCAGTAGTCTGTATTAGTGGGAAAAGTACCAACTATTTTATAAGTGATGATGGTACAGCTAGTCATCTATTCAAAAGGAAACAAAAGTGAGCTCTTAAATTAAAAATGTTATGTGTATTAAAGACCTAAATTTAAAAACTAAATTTATTATAAATGTCATGAAAGAAAATCAAGAAGGCAATTGTGTAGTGGAGGGGTGAGGAAAACTTTCTGAAGACAGAAAACTCAGATACTGAAAATTAAAAATTAGGAAAAATTTTAGAAAATTAAAATTTAAAAAGTGTATATAAAGAAAAATACCATAAACAAAGTCAATATTATATCTCTGGAGGGAAAATACAACAGGTATAAAATGGAGGGACAGTTCACTTAATATATCTGGAATTCTTTACACATTTCTAAGGAAACAGATAATTCAGGAAGAAAAACTATGGGTAAAGAATATAAATGGACAATTTAGAAACAAAAATAAAAATGTCCAACAAATGTGTTGGACATATTTCATCAATTCTTATATTGAAACTTTATTTTGCATGTAACAAAATAAGTTAACAAAGAATTGTCATTTTACATCAGACTAATTACATGATTAAAAGTAAACAGTGGAATATGGGAAAAACAGACTCTTAAAATGTTGGTAGATCATAAAGTGCTATGGACCCTTGAAAAAACAATCGAATGAACCCTGTTAAAATGTAATAAAGTTTTTAACCCAGTAGTTTCAAATTATTTCTGGAAACCTCTTGCAAAATTATTATAAATGGACAGAAACTAGAAACGCTTATAAAAGTGTAAGAATTTACACTCCTCTCTGTTAGAAGAAGAGTGGTTGAATAATGTGGGGTACAGGCATGCCATGGAATATTATATAGTCATTTAAAAAATGAATTAAAGCCACCAAAAGAGAGATACAATGAAAATTTCTTTATACTATTTAATTCCAAAGACAGACTCAAAAAAACAAAAACAAAAACAAAAACAAAAACTGACAATGTGTATGGGTATAGGCTCTTTTTTACCAGTAGAAGGGAAACATTGAGAGGGCATAAATCAGATTGTATGGGGTGGCGGGGAATGGTTACTGAAAAATGAAGGGAACAGTGATATTAGTGGATTAGAGAAGTAACAAAATTTTAAAATAAAAAACATAAATATGATTACATTTACAAATTTATAGATGTTAATAAAATTAAATTGAAAACTAAATTTAAACACCCAAAAGTAAAAAAATAAAATAAAAGCGAACTCCTGGTTTCTTTCCCCACTAAGACAACATAGTTGTGACAAATACAGAGAGAATGGCTCTTCTTAATAATGAATCTTGATAGTGACATCAGTCTTGATGGACTTTATTCTAATGTCAATCTCAAGAATTGGTTCTCTCCCTCATAACAGACAACTTAGTCCTAGACTGCTCTAGGTTTCTCATTTGTCAGATGAGAAAATTAAGGTCTAAAGAGTTTTAATTAATTTTCCCTGGAGAACTCAAGAGTGTACAAATGGACTTAGAATCTTTCCTTTTCCAGGGTTTCCTCCAACACTCAGCCTTGTTTCCTGTTATTCCACAAGGTCCCGTCATCCAGGATTTAGAAGAGTTCTTTCAGGACCATATCAGCGTGAAGGAAAGAAATAGAATTAGGGTAGTAGAAAGGCCTTGTTCACTGTAGGGCAAGTAGATGGGATATTTTCTTGTCGAGGAGAGAAATATATCATCTTACTAAGAATTCTTGCACTGGACACTGAATCATAGGGTGTCCCAGAACTCTGCCCAGTGACATATGCGAGTCATGCCCCATCAGAATCTTTACGTACCTACCTGGCACCCTTACACATAAACTTATTTGCAAATGCTTATGCCCCAAATCCCCAAACCAATTAATTTTCTAACTCAGAATTGGTATTTTTACACATCCAGCAATTGTTTACTATTCCTACATGAATAATGAAAAACTGAAATCAAAATATTTAAAGTTATTCTTTCACTCCTTGATAAAAGAACAGACTCAATTGGCATGGGTTAGCTAGTTTACATAATGAATATTATTATTGAAACCCTGTCACAAATGCACACCCTTTAAGTAAGTATCAGATAATTTTTTATTTCTTTCAAGAGACTAAAATTTTAAGTTCGGTTATTTGACTATGTGCCTTCTTTACCAAAAACATCAGGCAGAAGACTATGGATCTCTTATAGCTAATTCAATACTTCTCCTAAAGGAACAAAATGGTGAAAAGTAAAACTGTCACATGCCACAAAGACATTGTTTCTATTTTTGAAGAGGAATTTTTCACTCAAATGGTTAACCTTGTAAACAGCTCTTTGTTCTGTTTCTGTAGATATGCTTGCCGCATAGGCCGAAGGATGACCTTGAGATTAACTAGAGATGCTCCTTCCCCTTTACTTGTTCTGTCTAAATAGCAGATGTATTGCCTAAGTTTCTGTTTGAAAATCTCATGCTCTGTAACTGCCTGTAGCCCTTAGCAACTCGCTTACTCTGTAACCGCCTGAGGACAAATTAATCAATCAGTCTGTGCCAACTGCAAAACTGTAACTACGCAGATAAACCCTATAAAAGTAAGTTCACCCCTGAGCTTGGGGCCCAGATCTTCAGAGTACTAGCTCCTCTGGGACTGCCAGCATAATAAACCTGAATTCTCCAACTCTCTGAGTAGTACTTGGCTTCTCGCCAGTCTGATTATTCTGCAACATTTTAAACTATATAGTAGAGACATGTGGCTAACATACAGATCATCCAGGCCAGCAACTCTCTCTAATTTCATCAACAAATATTGACTCATTTTTCCAAGTAGGGTCTAGATGGGTCTATGTGAGTACTAAACTCTGTCCCATATGACCTTGGCATAATTATTTAACTTCTCTATGACCTATGAAATAGGTTGTTTAAAGCTGTCATAAAACAAAACTTATAAAGTGGTTAGCATATAAAAGCGCTTTAAAATAACCATTAGTTATATGGAAAGTCTCTATGTTATATATTCAACCCTATTTGTAAGCACATGGAGTTCAAATTAAAAATAAACAAAATCACACAGGAAAGAAGAGATTCAACTGTGGAACTTACGTGACGCACTTCTGAGTTCTCATGTACATTAGAAGGGAAAGAGATAGATTAAGAACTGGAGTGATAAAAAATAAGTGTAATAAATCCATAAGAAAGTATCTCATTTCTTAGAGAGACCCCGTAAGAAGGAGGTGGGGTATGATGATCTGAATCTTTTATGTGTGAGTCAGGGTTAGGAAAGGTGAAAAGAACCTCGGAAACTATTTTCCCTCAGAAATTTCAAGAAAATAGTTTTCACAGCTGAACTGTTCAGAACAGTGGTTCTTAAACTAAATCAGAATCATCTAGGTGGCTCATTAAAGCATGAATTGCCAGCACCTTCGTCACCCAGAGTTTCAGATTCAGCGGGTCTGGGGTGGAGCCCAAGGACTTACACTTCTAACAAATGCTCAGGTGCTACTGCAGCTAACTGGTCTGGTGACCACACTTTGAGAACCACTGGTCTTGATTATCTGCCTCAGTTTCCCAATTTGATCTATTGACAAAGACCTGAGGAGGGGAGAATTGATAGAGTAGAGAAGTCCTAGAGAACTTGCACAGGCATTTTCAAACCTTTCCATCACTGTTTATCATGCTCTGTGGCCTTCAAAGTTAAATCGACAAGCAGCTTTTTAAATAAAAATACTCTCTCGTAAAGGTGCTAGGGAGGGAGACAAATGTGATTCTTTTATTTGGGGGTCTGGAGAAAAATGACTCTGGTGTTTCACTATAGATTTTGACATGTAGCCAGAGTCTGGCTTTGAAAATGAGAGCAGCATCATTGCTCCTGGAAACATGAGAAGCAACAATTAACATTCAGACAGACAGCCCCCCTCAGACTCCACCATCGGCCCAGATTCTTGTGCCCCTGGGAATATTGATCTGAAGAATCAATTTTGCTTATAAGTTAAAGGGGGTGAAAATCTAATTAAAGCACACAAGATGTGGTTTAAGTGCAGAATAATTATGCTACGTGATGACATTATGATAGTTTGAAGATCAATCATTTGGGAATTTTTATTTGGAGTCCTTTTGGAGAAATCTTAACCAAAGAAGAAGTGACATGTCCTAAGGAATTATGCAAGCTTCTCCTAATATGGGCTTGCATATTCAAGGCATATATCAAAGAAATGATCTGGTACGGGTTCTTTGTAATACTTGTGTGATCTAAATGTCCATTGTTTTAAGAGCCAATATCCAATTGCAAGTAGACTATCACGCCATATATATAAAAAAAAAAACTGCCAGATGTTTCTGGAGTCCACCAGCATATGGACACCTTTACTGATCTCTTGCTTCATCTTCCCACTCCGAGGCTTCTCCTTGTCCATGTTAGCTGTTTCCTCCAAAGCTTCTTGAGATGATGAGCTATGGCCATTGACCATAATAAGAGTACCAGCGTTCAGTTAAGTATGCTGCCTCCGGAAGCCCCCCAATCCCAAACTTTGAGGCTCTAGGTGCTGTGGGCACCAGGAATTAGGACTTTCTTCTCTACTCTGCACCCCATTCTGCACCTACTTTGCATCATAACAGCTCTCTTGAACAATGGCATACTAGTTTGCTAGGGCTTTCATGACAAAATATCATCAGTTGGGTGGCTTCAGGCTTAAGCAAGAGACATTTATTCTCTCACAGTTCCAAAGGCTAGAGGTTCAAGATTAAAATTTCGGTGGTTTGGTTTCTTCTCAGGCTTTTCTTTCAGATGGCCACCTTCTTGTTGTGTGCTCACATAGTCTTTTCTTTGTGTATGTGCTCCCCTGCTATCTCATCAGTCATATTAGATTAGGGCTTTGCAGTAATGGCCTTATTTTAACTTAATTATTTCTCTAAAGACTTTAACTACAAATACAGTTTCATCCTGAGATTCTGGGAACTAGAACTTCAACACATGAATTACGACCAGGGACTGGGGGAGGACACGGTTCAGCCCATAATAAATAGAAACATCTTCCTTCTTTAACATTTTAGTCCATAGGAGTCCAAAGTCCATTTAAGGGACCTGGTGTGGGGGACAAAGTCTCACACCTTTATTTTCCCTTCTTTTCACCAAAACTTTTATCCTATTACAACACAAAATTGAATGTGGAAGAGAACTAGATGTTGGTATAGGTGTGTGCTGGGGAGAGGGATCCTGTCTCTATCGGCCAAGAATGAACTGTTATGCTGACTTACATTAGATAGTAGCATTTGGAGACCAGACCATGCAATCCAGGCCTCTTCTTTTACAGACTAGAAGAAAAGGTCCAGAACAATTAGGTGACTTTCTGGAGATCACACAGCTTAACAGTGACAAGGCTGAATCTTCGAATTCCTAATCCTCTGCTTTTCCCCACCACACATGGTTCCATCCTCTATGACACCTGGAGTATCTGTCCATGGGAGAGTGCCAGGGTCCCCTGTGCTCTACCTGCAGTTCTCAGCACCATCTGAGGTAGAGCCAGGGTGAATGTTTCTAGGAGACCTCCCGTCAACACAATCCTCCCATGTTTCTCCTGGGAAATACCTCTACAAGGCCAGGGGTTTGAAGCAATGAAGGAAACCCCTAACCAAACACTGGAAGCTCCAGGTCTGGATGACACAGACAAGATAAGAACTGTAGAACATATCCAAAAACAAGATCAGTGGCTCCAAAGGTTTACAGTTAGAATTCAGTTCAGTCTTCATCTTGTGGGCAAAAACTTTGCCTATAAATTAGCTTTATCCAATCAGATAAAAAAATAAATAAATAAATCTTGTTTTTACTTGAAATGTCTAGAAATTTGAGACAGAGAAGTTACTTTCAACCCAAAGCCCCAGATAAGTGCTTCGATTGTCCAATTATGTCAATCTAAGAGACCTCAAAGTCCTGCACATTCCCAAACAGGCAGCCCATTAGCAAGGCAGAGTCACACAGCCTTTGCACCTCTGCAGCAGCAGCCCCACATGCCTGCCAATCGGCTGCCCTTTCCTTTCCTCAGATTGACCCTTTGTGTAGAATGACCAAGGGATTCTAATCACTTGGCCAAGAATTGGAAGACCTGGATAATAACTATGAGATTGTTAGATGAACATTATTGCTGCTAATGCCATAATCCTCAGATACAGAACTTATCTAACACAAACAATATACATACATACATATATACAAATCTGTCTAGAGAAAGAGAGAGGGAGAGAGAAAGAAGGAGTAGGCTATATAGGTAAGGAGACAATTTTTATTTTTAAGTTAATGGCATCAGGAAGGACAAAATTAAGTCTTATACAGGCTTCGGTCCAGCAACTATCAAAATGTTCCATCGACTAATCAAAATCATTTCAAATATGACTAATAGCACACGGCTACATAAAATTGGTAACTTTGAAATCCTTCTGAATAATGACCTCAGACATGTGATTTGGCTTATGGTTACCCTCTCTCACCACCAGTTAGCAATGCCTTTTCCTTCTCCTTCCCTTCAGCCAAGTCCTATTATCCTTCAGCATTAATTTATACATCTAATATTTATTGAATATATACCAGGTACCAGACATATTTCTAATCAATTGACACTGGGCACCCTTAATTAGCTTAAAATACCCACTTCTGCTATACTTTAGGGTCTTTGCCATCCATTCAGCCTCATTTTGAAGGTATATTATGTATGGGTTGTTGTGTTTATACCATAGAATCTCATTACCCTGTCTACAGCTAACTGAACCAGAGAGATTTCTGCAATCGTCTGGTATGAGACAGTGATACTCAATATTGGGAAGTAATATGTAAACCCAATAAAAGGGATTTTTAATGTAAGAGACATAGTTGTGTATGCAAAAAAAAAATAAATACAAAATCAGAAAGACACACCAAGAGAAAATACTAATCAGAAGCTATGAGATTTTAGAAGCCACAACCAAATAATCTTTTTCTAAGCAGAAGCCATAATATAGAGTTGCTAGCAGAAGAAAGAGACAGGAAAGAGAGAAGTAAAGATTGGAGTGCTGCTGAATCACAAGCAAGGCAATATAAGAACTTATTATTAATTCACAAGAGTAGCTACTGAACATCCAGAGTTATTGTAACCTAAATGATGATAAATGACATTCGAGTTCTCAAGTAGGCCTGCATACACAACCACTGAAGTATTTTTTGTCTTCCATTATTCCCTTGGTGTTCCTACAATCCTATGGAAATCTGAGTGTGCCTCTTCTGCTCTTAACCAGGAGATAGAACCTGTCTAGCAGTCAGTGAAGGGAAAGACAAATATACCAACAATCCATTATAGTACATGTCATAAGTGGGTATTGCAGGAGCACAGAGGACCTTAAAATGAACCAGAAATAAATTCTTTCTTGGGCTGAGTCTTGAAGGTCAAATAGAAACTGTAGACATGAAGAAAGGACATTTGAGGGAAAAATTGTTGGGTATGAAGGCACTGTAGCACATAATAGTCTATTGGGATCAGGAAACTACATGTTTTTTGATCTGGCTCAAATGAATGCCAAGCTTGTGGGCAAGACCAGAGATGAGGTCGGGGCAGTTGGGAGCTGATAAACAGTCTGGTGACTAAAATAAGGGGGTGTTGTTTTTTTAATTCCAAAAACCTATTGGGAACAATTGAAGAACTTTAAATAAAAGACACAATAAGATTTCTATTTCAGACAGTTCCTTCTATCTGGATTGTGAGAATGGACTGAAGTGTGGACAGAATGGAAGCAGGGAGTCTAGTTGGAACATGCATGCTGTCCTTTGGGGTGAAACTAGTGAGTGGCATGGAATAGAAAGGAGTAAATAAATAGGGGGGAAATATATTAAAGAGAAAGTAAAATTTGCAGAATTTGGTAACATACACAATAGATATGAGGGAGAATCCTAAAATAAACCCACTAGTTCTGGTTTGACTACTGAAAAGATGGTTGTACAAATCACTGAGACTAACATAGAACAGAATACTCATTCTGTTTGGAGATGGTACCTTCAACAAATATGTGGGAAAATCAGGCAGAAATATCAAGTAGACACATATGGGCCGGAATCTTGGCGAAAAAATGTAGGCTTGTGGCACCATTATATAGACAGTAATTGATGCTAAGCATTTGAGTATAATGATCATGAGATCGCATAAAGACAGGAGACAAAGGTGGAGGATGGTTTCCCTGTACAACACCATGCTTTAGACAAATAGCAGAACCTCTGACAGCAGATGAGGTCAACTGATCTTCTCTGTAATCCTTTATTATTTAAAGCCACATACACTCCTTCCTGAAATGCCATAATAATGACTATCTTATCCTTATTTCATAAGAACAATCATATTCTCTCGTTTCATGTATGAAAATCTCACCTCTTCCCTATGTAGACACTCTGTCTCAAGTTCACTTTAGATGGTCTTTTATACATAGCACTTTGAGTGATAGTGGTGGAAAACACTGAGAGCCTAGAGCCCTGAAATGCCTCTTCCACCTCTGCCCCAACAAGATATGTAACTTTGAGGAAAATGTCAAAGTAGGCTACCTTTTAATTGACCCTAGTCTATGGGTCAGGCATAAGGCAAAGCACTCTATATATTGCTTGTTTAATCTTTTAAACAAATCTATAAGGTAGGGATAAGTCTTCCTGCCACAGAGATTAATAAAGTGAGGTCTAAAGAGGTTAAGTAATTTGCTACAAATTAGCAATGGAAGCCAGTTTTAACCCAAAATTTGTTTTAAACTCCAAATCTTTTTCCTTCTATTGTTCACTCTTCTAGGGCAGATCACTCAACTCTTTTAACCTTAGCCTCCTCATCTATAAGACAGAGATAAGAATGAATTACAAAGGTTGAACAAGCTATTGTATATAAAGATACACTGAATATTATGGAGTATGATAGCAGAGAAATTAATACACATCAAACAGCCCCTTTGTTTCTCCACATTTTCTAGACCCTATTCAGTTAGGTGAAAAAAGGAAGTAGTGTGAACAAATACATGTGAGAAATGACATACATCGTCTCTCTGAGCAGAAGCAGTAAAAATTTCACATAAGATTCTCAGTCTCTCTTTCCCTGATTCAGAGACTAGGGAGGTTGTATGTTCTAGAAGGTACAGATACAAGATGGTAGACACTCCATCATCCTAAATCCTGAGTAATTATGTAGAGTAGAATTTTCTACCAAGTGAAATATGGCCTCGATATAAAAGTAAACTTTTGTTGTGTTAAGTCACTAAGATGTAGGAGTAATTTGTTATTGTAGCATCCATCTGGCTTATCCTGACTGACATAAATGCCAAAAATTCATGGAAAATTATAGATAAGTCAATATTCAATATTCAATGTGGTGAGTGAGATAAGAGGGCATTGTAATTAAGAGGATGGGATGTGGTACTAGAATACATGAATCCCAATCCAAGTCCAGCCATTCCTAAGCTGTATGACTTTGGCAAGTAACCTCTTTGTGTCTCAAGTTTCTCATGTCAAATGGGAATGATAACATTGAAGAAGAATTTTCATTCAAAAGGCTAACTTAATAATCAGCTCTTTGTTCTGCTTCTGTAGATATGCTTGCCTCATAGGCCGTAGGGCAGGGTGACCTCAAAATTAACTAAAGACTTATTCTCTCTTCTGCTTGTTCTGTCTAAATAACAAATGTAACTGGCTGCAATTCATAGCAACTCCCACGCTGTGCTCTATAACCACCTGAGAACAAGTTAACCAATCAGTCCATGCCAAGTGGCCAAATGTAACTGCACGGATAAGCCCTATAAAAGCAAGGTTGCATCTAAGCTCAGGGCCCAGATCTTCAGAGCACTAGCTCTTCTGGGACCATTGGCATAATAAACCTGAGTTCTCCAACTCTCCAAGAAGTGGTTAGCTTTTCACTGGTCTGATTTTGGCAACATTTCTGCAACAACATTACTTCATCCAAGCTTGAGAACTAAATGAGTTAACTCATGTATGGCATTTAGAACAAGGCATATGGAAGCACTCAATATCAGCTGTTATTTTTAGTCCATACTGCATTGACTTCAATTCCAGTGAGCATAGAAAGTCTACCAAAAACAATCTAAAGAGAGAATTTTCATATGTTTTTCTCCCAACAAAAATCACAAAGAAACTTCGTACTTCTGCAGGAAAAGGAAAGGGAATTAGCAGTTCAGAGAGCAAAGGTAAAGTACTTTTCACCTCTTGACAACTGTTTTTTCTCTCCTTTCTCAGATCTGTGGAGTGTTGCAAATGAAGAGCCTTTCTCTACACCAAAGAAAACAATCTAGACAATATATCCCCTAATGAAGGCATGTGGCCTATTTCTGTACAGCCCACAAACAAAAAAAAAAATTGTTTCTAAAGAATTGTAAAAAACAATAACAATAACAACATAGAAAAGACTGAGTGATAGAGACTATACATGTTCCACAAAACCTGAAATATTTATCTAATGGTCCTTTACAGAAAACGTTTGCTGATTCCACTGTGTTGGGGGTGTGTGAGCATCCTAATTCCAACTTTCCAGCTCAGTTCATCCTAGGGAACTGAAGGAGAGGTTAGGGTTCTATATCACGTCCCCACTTCCCAATCATCTTCTCTTCCCATTGTCAATCTACCATACTAATGAAATCCATAAATATGAAAAAAAACAAAAAACAAACAAAAATCAACTTTCTAAAGAGTTGCCTAAGCAAAGAATGGAGCAGAAGAGAGAGGCAGTCCTATCTTATTTATAGAGACAATAACTGAAGATTTTCATTAAGCTTTTTACATATAAAAACTAGATCTTTTTTAGTAGTAATTAGCTAATCCACTTCTTTATTCCCTTCTGTTTATAAATTCAGGGTTCCCTGAAGGCAAGTACCTAAATTAGCAGACCCTAGAGACAGCCTTACTTCCATATTTCTAATTCTTTACAATTTATTCTTTATTAAGTTGTGGGTTAAAAGTACTAGAATTAGTGTTCTTTCTTTTCCTTCAGAATGTATTTCTTTTTTTCCCCCAAGGAACAGATTTTCAAAAGCAATGGACAAGAAACAGTTTCCAATAACGTCTGGTTGACAGTAACACAGGAGAGAAAACCAAGGCAAGCTTTTCTTCCTTTTCTCGCCATCTTCACATTTAATGAAGAAACAAAATTAATGACAACCTTATTAAAAAGAGCAAGGCAGCAAGACTTTAACAAAGGTAATAATTAAGCCATATTAACCCTTAGGTTAAATTTTGTCTGACAACACATGGCCATCTGGAAAGGCAGAGAGGGTACAAGACAAGACCTAAGTTATTAAGCCACCCCATCTCCACTTCTTTCCCACCAAGAGAACCTGCTTCCATGGCCCCTGATCTCATCCCAACCATTCTGTCCTTGTTTATACCTTTACCTCTGCTAGAAATAGAAATTTCCTTCATTCTGTGGAAATTGTCCTTTCTTCACTGCATTCAACGAAGACTTTAAAGCCTGGGTCTGAAAGGTATTCTGACTCTATATTGGTTGGCGTTGACACTGACATAGCTCTAGAAACCTTCCAATGACCCTTAACAACCATAGCAAAGAATGAGACCCTTGAATTATCTATCTAGTAATATTTTTGAAATAATCATTTCTAAGATCACATCACCTCTTGGATTCTTGTAGTGCCCTTACTTTGAGTTGTTCTCTATTCTAAAATATTTTTTTCTCATACATTTAATTCAAGACTCAGCTTAAAAGTCACTTTTTCTGGTGAGACTTGCTTGACAACTTCAGAGGGAAAGCTCTCTCCTTCCTATAAGCCACTAAATATTTGTTGGCTCACATGTAAGTTACATACTAATATTTAGCAATATCTCATAATATTTACCTTGTATCATGTTTTTGTGTTTTGTTTGTCTCCCAGATCAATAAGAAACTCTAAGAGATATGTCTTATGTTCTCCATATTCCCTATGGCCATGTAGAATGTGTCATACATAACAGGTGCTAAGTAAATGTTTGCAAACTTGATTGATTACTTAAGCTAGGAATGCCTTGCGTGCAAAGTTGGGCTTCTTTTAATTGTATCAACACAGTAATCCCAAAAAGTCATTGAACATTAAAATCTCTTGAGGAACTTTTAAAACTTTGGTTGAGAAAGTTGTACCCAATGCAAATTAAATCTGAACATCTGGGAGCAAGAGCCAGACGTAGTACTTTTTTAGAGATCCAAGGGGATTTCAATGTGCAGTAAGTTTGGGAACAAGAATATTATCTTCACCTAGAGCTAGATCTTCCACTTAATTGTGCCCCAACTTTGATTTCAACCAACAGTTGAAATGAAACAAAGTGCATTAGATGGCAGGCATCATGGCCCCTGTATTCAAGGGACATACAATCTGGTGAGTCAAGTAAATCTGCAGCCATGTCTTTCACAAGCACTCCCGTCTGTTAATGTCCTAGATGACTGCTTTAGAATGTGCATCATTTGCATTTGCTGACAGTTTTATCAGTGTATGTGACAATGTCCTTTCCCTTTGTTTTATAAATACTCTCTGGGTAAGCATGGGCTCCTTGGCAACATTCTCAGAGAACACAGAACAGCATCAAACACATGCACTCACACACACACATGTGCACACAGTAGAAAATGATGATGATGATGATGATGATGATGATGTTGTTGTCGACAGTAGTGGTAGAAGTGCTGATTGAAAAAATAAGAGCCACCAAATAGAAAAATTCTTTAAATTTCAGTATTTAATTGGATCTGGGTAAAAAAGAGGAAAGACGTAGCCAAAAGGTTGTGAATTCCTTTTGAAGTCCCTTTGGAAAGATGGATTCTCCAGGTTTATGTTAAACCTTGAATTAAAGCAATCAGTATAATTTTATAAGCTTTATTTACTGCCCTAAAGGGGGAATGAATTAGATGGATAAATGCTGAACTGATATGTTAAAATGTTTTCTGCCTTATTGATGCTATGATGCAAGCATACTAATTGGAAATCTGTTCTACATCGAATCTATTGGAAAGACAAAAATTAAATTATATTAGCTCAAATTAACAGATTTTCTTGATGTTGGGAACTTAATCACTATGATCTTTTGATTAATTCACCCTCTTCCAGCTCATTTTTATACTTCTGATTACTTTCCACTGTGATGTTCTTGAAGCCCATTTTAGATGCTCTCCGCTCCAGAAGGGAGGCTGTGGGAACTAGAGGAAGACTCTGGTGCCAGATCATTTTGATAATGAAAGATAATTATTGTGATTATCTCATCCTTGCTTAAAAGCTCTAATAGTGGCAGAGCAGCCTCTCCTACAGGGTGAAATTTCAACCAAAATATGTTGACTCTCTTTGTGGAAAAACTTGTCATATTCTTCATATTCCTCTGAGCAAGGAAAGACTATTTATTGCTAATTCCTAGTGGGGAGATACTCTTTTAGGAGAAGACTATATACAGTCACAGAAAGAGCTCTTGTCTGGATCATTATTATTCTTGGTTTCTAGCTCTGGTCTGACTACCAGGCTGCTACATGACCTTGATCAAACCCTGAAACCTCTGCGGGTTTTAGTTTGCTCCCTATATTGGAAAAAGTATTGGAAAGAAAAAAATGTATTAATGAGCATAAGCATTATTTTTAAAACATGATGTAATTTTATGTATGTATTCTAATTATTCATGAAAATTATAAAATTATACATAATGTAAATTTTATAAATTTAAAGAAAGATTATCAATGTCTAGTGTCTTACTCTGGAGCAAATGCTGCAGTCTAAATATTTCTATATTCGGGGGGCAAAAATCACAACTCTGTTCTTTAAGAGATATATTACCTAGGGCAAGTTACTGAACTTCTTGTAGCTTCAGTGGCATCATCTTTAAAATGGGAATTAGTTATTTCGATCTTACATAAGACTGAAATTTTGTGTGTGTGTGAAGGTAGCATAAGATACCAAAACCAGACAAATACAACCATCCACACTTTCAAAGAACCCAAAAACAACAAACTCTTACCTACTATTTTTACATGTGAATATTGATACAAAGAATAAATTAAAATATTAATTCTATAGTAGACCAGAACTATAACACAAAAATACCACATTTATTTAATAAAGTCAATATGACATAAGCCAGAAAATGGTGAGAAAAAATAAGAATGAGTTAGACTAATTTTATCCCTCCAAAATTTTAAAGTTAAATTAAAAAGAATTTAATGCTAAGAAAAACATAAATTGAACAGAAAATTATTGACTATTAGACTATTATATTAAATATAAATAATCTAGAAATTGTCCAAAATATATGCAGGAATTTATCATAAAGGTGGCTTTGAAATCAGAGAGAAAAAGACAATAAATGCATGATGTGAGAACACTAACATCAGGGGGAGATGGGATTAGAAGAATGGCAGTTAGATTCCCAATCTTCATCCTTATGTGAAAACACCTAAATTAAAAAAAAAAATAAATCAAAGATGCAAGTATAAAAAGTAACAATAAAAATATACAAAGCCTTGATTGAAATTCTATAGTTTTGGTGAGGGGATGGTTTTTAAAAATCACTTAAACAGATGCCATGATAAGTGTTTAAAGTACCAGGAAAAACAAATGAAAAGTATATATGACAAATTTGAGAAACATTTCTAACAGAGGACAGAACAGGGCCTAAGGTTTTAATGTATAAAGAGCTTTCATAAATCAAGAAAATGAAATGCATAACTCAATAGAAACAAAGTATGGAAGGATATATTTCACACTCAAAATAATGCATTGGCCAATAAATATAAGAAAAACATGTTCATCAAAAATTTTTTTAATTAAATGAAAAGTATTTCCTAAGTATTAGCTTGCTATAGATTTAAAGGTTGAATGATCTTTAGCATTGACTACATTGTAAGTCATAAGCCACAGAGGGAAACAGGAGTGTCAGAAAATATGTTTTGCATATTAGTAGAAATGTAAATTAGTACAAACTTTTAAGAGAATACTCTGGCCCTATTTATCAGCTTTAAAATGTGTTTAGTATTCATCCCAGTAATTCTACTGAAGAGGAATTTTCACTCAAAAGGCTAACCTTAAAATCAGCTCTTTACTCTGCTTCTGTAGATATGCTTGCCACATAGGCTGTAGGGCAAGGTGTCCTTGAAATTAACTAAAGACTCATCTTCCCTTTCCCACCCCACCCCCAGCTTCCTTCTCTACCATCATCTTCCTTAAGTGATCATTCAGAAAGACAACAAAATGTCCTCAATTTCATTATCTAAGTAATATAATCCCATCAAAACTAAGAAGTGAATAGAATTGTGAAATTTATTTCTAGAAGAATCTTAGAGAATCGACCCAACTCTTCTTTTCTGTTCAAAAATAAATACAACGGTTACCACAATTCCACTCCACAATACCACTCCACTGTCCTGTTCTTAGAGTCAAAAAATAGTTTGTTAAAGTACTTTACAAAATCAAAGAATGATTCCAATGTAAGATGCTGTCATTGGTTAGCTTTCTCTTCCAGTTACTTGTTGCCCTTACAAAGCAGCCGTATTTAGCACACAAAGATGCTAATGGTTCCATAAAAAGTAGATACATAGAACACACAAACCAAAGGAAGACTATTTACACGTGGTGCTGAGAATAATAACCCAAAGGAAGCAGTCTGGAAAGTGAGTTCAGTAAATGCTTTGACCTTGTAGATTAACCCTGGATGCTCTCCGTTGACTGGCTGGCTATGTGACCTAGTTTAAAAAGCCTACAGTCTTCAGCCCTCAGTTTTTAGTGTCCCTCTGAGAAGGGAGTGAAGAAATGCTCTCCCACATATACACAGCCTCTCTTGAAGGCTCAGAAAGCTTTTAGGTTTAGAGTAAAAAACTCTATTACAATTTACTCAACGGCCACCTCCAGAAGTCTTTGGTTGCACCAGAGGATACAACCTAAATTTACTGACCTAGAATTAATAAGATCTAGCTTGGTTTTCATTGATTTATTGTGCACTTATTCTATTACATAGTATATTCTGTACTTGCTAAGTATATCACTGGGATTAATCATACTAGTATTTTCCTCATTAGGAGAGCATAACAGACAATGTTTTAATGGCTCCTATGTTTGAAAAATGCCTTTTTCTACCCTTGTTCTTGAAGATTTGAAGATATGGAAGTCAGGTGTTTAGTCCTCAATTGTTCTGATAGAGAAATTCGATTTAATTCTAATTTTTGACCTTTTGTAGACAATTGCTTTTGTTGAGTTGTATTTGAAGTTGTTTTTTAATGTCTCGAAAATTTTAGAATTTTTAGCATAAACCTCCATGTTCTGAAATTATACTATAATGGGTCTTATTATCTATCTATTTTCATATAATTTTGCTTGGCATTTGGTGAGCTTTTTAAAGCTGGAAAGTCATGCTCCTCAGATCTGGGAAATTTAATTATTTCTTTCATAATCTATTCCCATCAGTTTCTCTCTTCTTCCTTCCTGAGTCCCATTAGCCAGATGGTGGACCTGTTTGAGCCTCCTTTTCTCACCATTTCTTTCCTTTTTAAAGACCTTTGTTAGTATCATTTTTAATGTATGCTTCCTAAGAGATATTCAACTTTATCTCCTTATGCTTCTACTGATTTTTTCTTTCCAGCTACTTAATTTTCAAAACCTTTTTTTTTCCCTCTGAAAGATTCTTTCTAATAACATCTTGTTTTGGGTCAGAGATAATGTATCGTCTAGCTTTTTGAGAATGCTAATAAAATTGTATTTTTCTGTGTGCTTGCTTGTTATGTGGGTGTATTGCCTTCTGCCACATGTGATGTTGGCTTTGCTAGAAACATAACTGATGACCACTGACTAGCCTTTCACAGGAAAGGGCAGGTCACTCGGAAAGTACATAATCAGATCTTTCATTAACTATTTTCTCTTGTATTAGTCAGATCCCTAAGAAGAATATTTTAATCTCTGCATGAAGGAGATGAGATTAGCCTACCTGCAGTCAGGGAACAGTGAAGGAAGGCATTTGGGAATTGCACATTTCCTAACAATACTTCCACATCATTTTCTATTTAGCAACATGTTACCCTTATTCTCAGATATGATGTATTCCAGAAGAGTCAAGGTGTCTACTCTCCTGAGGATAAACCTCCACTCTTTTATCTGGGGTTAGGGGAGATGAGAAGAATGATAATGGGATTCAAGATCTAAACTTCATCAGATTTTCAGCCAATACTCCTAATTTTCAATCTTATTTTCAGATATAGCTGGTCATGCCAATTGCTGTGTCTCTTAGGGTTTACAAATCAAACTCTTCTCCCACTGCTGGCCTACCTTCCTCCAAGACCTGCTAAGTCATTTCCCATATAGCCATAAACTACTCTGCTTCTAATATTTTGACACTTGTCTTTTTCACCTTTTCTTTGTCTTTCAAGCTTTCAATTGTTTTTTGGTTTTTAACCTTTAATTGTTTTAACATGATTCTCAAAAGACATAGAGATAAATGCTTGTGTTTGATCATTTTTAATCAGAACTAGAGACGTTTTGAAGGCAGTAAAATGGTGAGGAGGAAGATCAAGGCTCCAGAGAATCATGATCTGCAAACATCTTATAGAACAGTCATTAAACAATCAATTTCTATTTAAAATACAATATGTTACTCCGCTATCTATTTTACCATATCCATGCAAAAACAGCCAAATTCTAGGTTTAAAGTACTAGAATCTTGCAAATAAAGGTAATAAATAATGGCTTGTTGAGTTTTCCAGGTCCTCTGACAGGAAGTTAAGGAACACTGCCTCTTAGCCAATAAACATTTTTTAAAGGTACTGTTAAAATGACTAAGTTTAAAATGCCCTAAAAATTATACCAATATTTAAGTAATTACTCTCTAATGGCTGGACAGTGTGCTTCAAATTGTCTGCTTTGGGTTTTAAATTAAGGAATGACAAAAATATAAAAATTGCAGCTAGATATTCAAAAATGGATCTTTCAGATTTTTAGCTCTGCACCTTTAACAACAGGTAGCACTGGGAATTTTCCTTTTGTTGAGGAACTAGACTTTCTTCCCTATTCACACTGAAATTGAAATGACAGAGGCATAAGGCTGTATGAGAAAACCATTCTCATAGGAGATCCCAAATTTATGAGCTACCCCATCCAATATGGCATACTCTGGGTCCTCTGGGATGTTTCACTAAGTTGAATTAAAGTCATTGACTTCAGGAAATGAAATTTAAGTAAACAACAACATTAAACAGCCTTGACAGACACAAGGGAATTATTATTGCTGTTGCTGTGTTCTCCCTAGCTTTTCTCTCTCAAAACTTGGCACGAATCCTCTACATTAGCAAGAGATGAAAAAACATGGTGTATGCAGACAAATTTTGATCTTATTAAATTGCAAGGGTATTATTCATTTTGCCAAAGATTTGAGTCCTAAAATCTGAGGCTGTCCAAAGGTCTAAGAACAGTGCCCACCAACTGATGTCTGCATGCAATCCGTCTTTCAGCTCCAGAACAACATGTTAAAACATAAATGATGCCACTTTCTTGAACACTACATACAGAATTCCAATAAACACCACCTGTCAAAAAAAGTAGCACTTAAAGGGCCAACACGTCTTCTGGCTACCCATCACCAAGACTGGAAGGAGCAGAGCATCATCTAACCAGGCTCCAGAGCATTGCAAAGTTTGTTCCCTGCTATTGTTCTGTGATCTTGCAACATCCATGGTGAGGGAGTTGCAAAAAGAAATCTGTTTTGACATGGTAATGCTAATTGTCCCCAAATAAAATATTTTTATTATGACAGCTAATTTGAAGAACTGCTGACTATGTCTTAGAATAGACAGCTAAAAATCATTATTAGAATGAACATTTTTATCTTATTTTTCCTTATGGAGGGAGTCATATCTAAGAGGCAAAATCTTATATTGCCTCAAAAAATCAACATTATCTCTATATGTAAGAACTGCTTAACAGATGAAGAGCTCAGAAATGGCTGCCACTGCTCTTAGGACTATTCAATCCTCCTCCTCCTCTCCCCACCCTAAATCTATCTCTCTATCTCTCTCTCTATCTCTAACTTTCTCTCTATCTCTATCTCTAACTCTCTCTATCTCTGTCTCCTTCTCCCCCCCTCATGCACACACACGCGCACACACACACACATACACACACACAGTGTAAATAATATCAGCAGCAACATTTATAAAGATAATACAAATGCTTACATCTTTTTTAACACAATTATTTTTTGTGCACAGAATGAGAGACTCAAAAATATTTGTAGTTACTATTCTACCTCTTTTAGTTTTATTAAGGTATAGTCACAATTAAAAATTATTTATATGTAAAATATATGACTTGATAATTTGATGCATGTATATATCATGAAATAATCATTATAAGCAAGCTAATTAACATATTACCTCACATAGTCTTGATCATTTTGGGGTATAATGAGAACAAGTAAGATGGACCCTCTTGGCAAATTTCAAGTATATAACACAGTATTGTTAACTACAGTCACAGTGTTATACATTAGATCTTTAGAACCTATTCATTATGCATAACTAAAATCTTCTACCCTTTGACCAATATTTTCCCATTTCCTACTCCCCTCAGCCCTTAGAAACTACCATTCTATTTTCTGTTTCTACGAGTTTGACTATTTTAAGATTTCATATATGAGATCAGGCAGAATTTGTCTTTCTGCATCTGGCTTATTTCTCTTAGCATAATGCTGTCTAAGTTTATCCACATTGTCTAAAAGGCAGGATTTCCTTCTTTTATAAGAGAGAATAGCATTCTATTGTGTATACACACCACATTTTCTTTATTCATCTGTTCATGGACAGTTGTTTCGATATCTTGGCTGTGTGAACAATACTGTAATAAACATGGAGGTGCAGATATTTCCTCAAGATCCTATTTTTATTTCCTTCCTATATATACCCAGAAGTGGGATTGCTATGTTATATCGTAGTTATATTTTTAATTTTAGAAGAAACTTCTATATTGTTTTCAAAAATGGTTGTACCAGTTTACATTCCCACCAACAGTGCACAAGGGTTCTCCTTTCTCCACAGGCTTGCCAACATTTGTTAACTTTTGTATTTCTGATAATAGCCATTCTAAAAAGTGTAAAATGATCATCTTGTGGTTTTGATTGACATTTCCCTGATGATTAGTGAAACTGAGCACCTTTTAATATACCTGTTAGCCTTTTGCATGTCTTCTTTTGAGAATGTCTATTCACAGCCTTTACCCATTTTTTAAGTTGGGTTATTTTTTGGGGGTTGATTTGTATGCATTCTTTATATTTTAGATATCAACCCCTTATCAAATACATAATTTGCAAATATTTTTCCCCATTTCATAGGTTACCTTTGCATTCTATTGGTTGTCTTTTCTCCCACTGTGCAGAGCCTTTTAGGTTAATAAAATTCCTCTTGTCTATTTTTGCCTTTGTTTTGTGTGGTTTTGTGTCATATCTAAAAAAAAAAAAAAAAACCATTATCTATACCAATTCCAAAAAAGGTATCTCTTTTACTATCAGTCCTCATCCAATATTTTCCTACATTTTCCTTGTATATCTCAGATAATTTTTCCCACTCTATTTCACACAATATACTTACAAATAATTAGTTATCAAATAATTTATATATGATAGTGGGGAGAGGGACAGAAAGTTTAGTTATTCTGAAAGCCAAATACGAGATCTATATGGAATAGCACCAAGTAACTAAAGAATGACAACATCTTCCACAGGGCTTTCACATATTGAAAAATGAATAAGTAAATATCTTGAGACAAATAAAAATAGAAATATGACATATTTAAACTTATGAGATGCAGCAAAAGCAGTTCTAGAGGGAAGTTTATAACAACAAATGCCTACATTAAGAAACAAGAAAGATCTCAAATAAACAACCTAAATTTATACCTCAAAAAACTAGAAAAGGAAAAGCAAACTAAGCCCAAAGTTAGTAGGAGGGAGAAAATAAAGATCAGAGAAGAAATAAATGAAACCAAGAAAAGATAACACTAAGTGAGAAGCAAAACTGAGTGGGAATAATTGTAGAAATAAGTAAAGTTGACAAACTTTAGTCTAGACTCACCAAGAAAAAAGAGTGGACTCAAGTAATATCAAGTAATACCACAGAAAAACAAAAGATTATAAGAAACTATTGTGAACAAGTATACACCAACAAATTGGACAACCCAGAAGAAATGAAAAAATTCCTAGAAATATGCAAGACTGACTCATAAAGAAATAAGAAATCTGAACAGACTAATTACCAATAAGGACTTTGAAATCAATAATGAAAAATCTCTCAGTAAATAAAAGTCCAGGATCAGATGACTTCACTGGTAAATTCTACCAAACATTTAAGGAAGAATTAATATCAATCCTTCTCAAAGTCTCCGAAAATATAGAAGAGAAAAGAATACTTCCAAACTCTTTTTATGAAGCTAGCATTATCCTCATATTGTTGCAGAAATGTTGCAAAGATCAGACTGGCAAGAAACCAAGCACCATTCAGAGGGTTGGATAACTCAGGTTTATTATGCCAGCGGGCAGTCCCAGAAGAGCAAGTGCTCTGAAGTTCTGGGCCCCAAGCTCAGGAGCAACCCTGCTTTTATAGGGCTTAGTTGGCATGGGCCGATTGGTTAATTTATCCTCAGGCAGTTACAAAGCCTGGGAGTTGTCATGGGTTGCAGGCAGTTACATTCGTTATTTAGACAAAACAAGCAAAAGAGAAGATGAGTCTTTAGTTAATTTCAGGTCTCCTTGCCCTATAGCCTATGTGGCAAGCATATCTACAAAAGCAGAGTAAAGAGCTAATTATAAGATTAGCTTTTTGAGTGAAAATTCCTCTTCAGTATTAAAATCAGACAAAGACTACACAAGACAGGCTGCCTTGGCAGAAGCTTCATAAACAAAGAGTAGATAAGATTAGCAGATAAGATTAGAATGTTTTGCAGGAAACAAATTTTCTCTCTAGGATACATTTCCAAAAGGCTCCCTCCATACCCTTTGGCTGGTGGAAAGATAGATAAGAAACTATCCTATAAGAGGAAATAGTAAGCCCTATCAGAGACTCCAAATTCACACAGCTGCAGCTTACTCGCCACCACCTTTAAGGGACTAGATTTCTCAGCCCTAAGAGAACATTTATCCATCGGTGTTCCTTCTCCTCCTCACCTGTGTTTTTCTGAACTCTTGGGCACTACTTCTCTTTGTTACTGGTTGTTCTGTCTCAAAATTTTCCAATGAAAGACCCAGTTTCCTTGGAGTTAACTACTTTTAGATTCAATGATGACAACAAAATAGTAGTAATAGTAATAGTAGTAGTAGTAGTAGTAGTAGTAGTAGTAGTAGTAACTAAAATTAAGACATTAAACTTTAAAAAGCATAAGCAGTGATTCTAGTTCAGTGGGTTTAGGGTTAAACCAGAGCATAGTTCTTTTTACAAAGCCCTCCAAGCCATCTGACACAGGTTTCTGCTTAAAACCCTAATTTACACTAGTAAAGCAATGTGTATACTAAAACAAATCAGAGATAAGAGCTCTGATAGACAAGAGCATTTCATCCATTCTGCTTAGGCAACTTTACTCTGGAAATTTGACCAAGATCTAAAGTTCTCTTCTGAGAACACCAACTGCAAATATAATATCTCATTGACTCTGCACACATAAATATCCAATCATCTGGAGATGGAGATTTGGATGAGAACTAGTGGTGTTAGAATTGCTAAAATTTTAAATAAAATAAAAGAGAAACTGACAGGACCATGTGATGGCCAGCACGTGGAGCGAGTGGGACTCTCATACACCATTTGGGGGAGTACACATTTTTACACCCACTTTGGAAAACTTGGCAGGTGCTACTAAGGCTGAACTTATGCTTGCCCTGTCATTCAGCAATTACACTTCTAACACATAGCCAGTCTATGGCCATGCCACCCTGAATGTGTTCAATCTCATCTGATCTCAGAAGCTAAGCAGGATCGGACCTGGTTAGTACTTGGATGGGAGACCACCTAGGGATACCAGATGCTTTAGGCATAAAAATAAAAATAAAAATAATAATAATAATAATAATAATAATAATAATAAATAACATATAGCCAACAGGAATGAACACATACGGGCATCAAAATGCATGTGCAAGGATGATCAGAGCAAGTTTTTTCATAGTAGCCCCAAATTGGGATCAGCAGAATTTCTAAACTATGGGGTATTTATATACTTTGTTGAGACAGCAATGAAATGAGCAAAATACTACTACATGTGACAACACAGATGAATGTGGTTATGAACCAAAGAAGTCAGACACCTTGAGTAAACAAACTATTCGATTCCATTTATATAAAGTTCAAAAGCATGTAAGACGAATCTGTATGGGCTACCAGGTCACCCACTAAGGACACAATAAGAAGAAATTATGTTCTGCTTCTCTCTCCTTTTAGAGGCAGCATAATGCAGTAGGTAAGAATAACGGGATCTGAAGTCAGACTGCTCTGCCTGCGTTAATTCCTTTTTCCCTTGTGCTCTGTGGCAAGGTATGGGATCTCTCTTTGCCATCTCTGTTTGTGTGAAAGATGATAATAATACCCACTTCATGGGATTTGCCAAGAGAATTAAATGAGTCCCCTTTCCTGACAGTAACTTTCTCTCCAGGACCAGTTCCCAGCATGCCGTGGCCCCATCAGACATATTTTGAATGTCAGAAAGATGCTTAAGACCCAGTCCTTTTCTCCCAGAATCCTCTCCTGGGAGACTGAGGTAAATTTGTGACTCCAATCGAAATGGAGAGAAGGGCACTTACACAGTCCCTTTGCACACCTGGCCGCGATGCCTGCGTTCTAAATGCCAGTGGAACTGGGAACAGAAAGCTGCCTGCCTACAGTGTGAGCCCCGGATTCGTGCCCAGCTCTTTACTGAGAGGCCACCATGTACTGCAAGGTGTGACATGCTATGTGTACCAAAGTTGCACGATAGTGGTTTTTGCCCTTGAGGATTTCTCTAACAGGTACATCTGAAATCAAGCCACAGTGATTTCATGTGTGATGGCTGCTCTCAAACAAACAAACAAGCAAGCAAACAAACTTATAGAATAAAAGTAGAGAATATACAATTCTACTAAATGACACACTGAGTAATATGACCTTATGCCTGAATTACTTGGAGTGGGGACACTGTCCCCCAACTCCACCCCCACAGTTCTGCAATAGTGACCTCCCCTAGAGGAGCACTGACTAAGCCAATTGCTTTGCAGGAATGGCAGAACTCAGCTAAATCTCCCCTACATTGTATTGAAATCTGCCTTCCTTGGGGACCTTGGCCTATGCTGGCCTGCAGTAAGCTTTGCATTAAAGGCTCAGTCCCAGGAAGCCAGATCTGCAATTTTTCCACTCTTTCCGAGACCAGATAGATAAGCCTCCTTCTGGGACACAGTATAAACCAGGCCTCCCTCCTGTGGGTGAGGCACGTTCTCCAAAGAGATTAACTTGGATTAAAGATAAAATGTATGTCCGCTGACCCCTGTTCTCTTTTCTCCATGAGTTCTAAATTCCAATGGAGAAAGGAAGACTGGTATTTCGAGAATCATTTCAAACTCTATCACCGCTCCACAGCCATAAAAGCCTCAGTGGACACAAGGATGGGAGACTGTCCTTTGGTGGTTTTAGTGGCCCCTGAATCTCCTCCTGTCTCCTCCTCCTGTTACTACTTCTCTACAGTGGGTTTTGCTTCTGATGCTGTTTTATTACTGTTCTAACACTCTGAGCCGCCTCCAGTTCCACTCATAAGACCACAGCTCCTTCAATTAGCTGCCTCTCTAAGGCAGCCTCTTAAATGGAATCTCTCCCAAATAGCTCTTCATTTTTATTGGAACAGGAAAATAAACACCAACAGATTATCACAGCTGTATCTGGCACTACCATCAGAAAAGTGATCCAGGGTTGTTGTGTTTTAATTTTTCCAGACTCCCAAAGATATTTTTTCTTCTGCTTTATATTGCCCAGGCCCTGCTTTCATCAGGCAGCTTACTTTGGAATGAGCCAGCAATATATCCCCTTCTCATCCTCTATCACTGAAGAGGCATTAAAAATGCAACTGCCTTTTCTTAGTGAACAATTATCTCACTCATTGGCTTGATTCACTGATCTCTTAATGACAGCTTTCCCGCTGTTTCCTTTGAATGTTTAAAATATGAAACAACCCTGTCTTGTCAAGTTGAAAACTGTAGCTGAGTTTTTAGTAGCTGTTTCCAATAAATAATTTCAAGGGGTTTCAAATTATCCATCATCTGACAGCTCTCAGGAAGTTTTTCTCATCTCCTTCAGGCATAAAAAGCCATTCTAACCATGGCTCTGTCCCACTGATTACCCTCAATGATTTTCAAAATCAGTTCCATTCTTTTGAAAGAACCCCTCTCTCCATCAATATTGATGGGTGCTTAGAATGAACACATGCCCTGGAGGAAGGGCTCTATGTGACCGTTCTTCTCTGGCCAAGATGAATGAATGAATGGATTATAAAGACTACAATGGGATACTGATCGCATTTATATAGAACCTTATGAAAAGATGCACATTTAGAAAGAGAAGATCTAGGCTGGGAGAAACTAAAGTGATTTCTGATGGGAGGGGGCAAAAGTAGCATCTTTGAAAGGAAGAAGAGTCAAGTAGGTAATTGAGAAACACTCTGACCTCTGTATACCACAGGAGTCTGTGGTATACTTTCCTGTCACCATAACTTTCTTCCTCCTCTCTTCCCCATGGAAAGATGAAGACAACTCAGAGAGGGGAGTTAGGAATATAGTCCTCAATGCATTCATAGCTGGTGGGGAAAGATGGATGTAGCAGACTCTATAGTGTGGAAAGGGTTCTAAGTATGAGAGCTTTACTGAGCAGAGAAGTTCCTGGAGTAAAAAAAAAAAAATGCAGTCTTTAGATATCTTTGCGTCCAGAGTACCTGAGGTCAAAGCTAAAAGGAATGGAGGAAGGTAGCCGAGGACAAACTGTAACCCTAGGAATTAGTTCTGACTGTAGAATAGGGATTCCAAATATTTGTTTAAAGTGCTATTATAAAGTTGAAAAATAATATCAAGGTTAGATTAAGTTTAATGACCCAAAATAGCAAGACAAGATACTAATAATGCCTCTGTATGCTTCTTTGAATCTTATACTATGTCTTACTGATATTGAAAGTTCTTTTAATATCGCTATGCTTAAGTTTGTGGGTTTTTTAATTTAAGGAAAACCATGCTATCAAATGCAACTATGAGCTAAGCTCTGTGTTTGCAGTCACTCTCCAGCACTAGCATCACCATCTCAGCTCCACCTCCAATCATCAGGCGTTAGATTCTGACAGGAGCACCAGTCCCTTATGCAACAAATGCTGGGACTGCTGGTTTAAAGCCTGATCGAATATTTTTTAAAAACCTCTGCCTCATAGCAGGTGAAATTTTGTATTTGTTTATGTGCTTATTTGATTAACAGCTGTCTCTGACCAGACCAGCATAGTGTTTGATATGTACTAAACATTAAAATATGTTTGGGTAGATTAATAAGTCACTAATTAAATTAAAATAGGATTGCAAAATGAGATTCATAAATGAAAGTAGTCAAAGACAGATTGACAGAAACAGCCTTTCGGCTGGGTCTTGAAAGGTGAGTAGTTTATTAGAAGAAATTATGAAGAATATTTGGGGCAGAAGGAGTGGTCTGAGAAAAGATTATGAAAATGTTCAGTGTATTTCAGAGCTATAAATCCCCTTCAATAGCTGGCAGGGAGAGGGAGTGGAGAGACTTGAGGTGTGGGTACAGGATTAGGCTTGAGTGAAGGGGTGAGAAGCAGCAAGACACAGGAGAAGCTTAAACTTGATGCTGTGGGTAATAGGGACTTGCTGAGGGTTCACCAGGGAGTGGAATGACCCAGAACACAGAGGGGAGAAAGGATGGAAGGAGTGGATCCTGCAGGAAAAAGACCCATCTGTTGGCAGGTAAAGATTTAATCTAATACAGTAGCTACAGGAGTGTAGAAAAAGCATCCAATATGAGAACCTTTCAGAAAGCCAGTGGGATTCAGTGGCTAAGTGGCTATCAGGGGTCGAAGGAAAAGAGTACAGGTGATGTTTATTTTTAAGCAACTGGGTAGATGATATTTTCATCAACTGAGACAGAGACCTTAAAAATAAGAGGTTTGGGCATAGCAGAGTTAGAGAGCAAACACATAATTTCACATTTGTATCTGTTGAATATTCAAGTATAGACAGACATCCAATAGGCCATTGGACACCTAGCTATGGTCCTCAGGGGAGAAGTCACAGCTGCGAAGGCTGAGGGTGCAAAGGTACTATGTCAAGTACACCACAATTTATACCCAGTCCGGAGGTGGCAAATGAGCTTCAACTTATGTGGTTGTTCCAACAGAAATACACTTAATGCTGTGACACTATATTAAGTCTGATTTTGCAGCCGCGTGCAAAATCAGTGGGAAAGAAATTTATGAATGGTTATCAATGTCAGCTGTGAGTATGAGTAAAAGTGACACTTATTCAAGATTTATTACTGTATTCGGATCATCTAGCTTGGACCAAATTGCACAGAAGTAGTTATATTGTGGTAGCTAAAAAGCCAGAGTGCTCTTTAAATGATAGCTCATTTAATTTTTTTTATTTTTACCCACCTGTCATTAAAGTTTGATTCAACAAATATACATATATTTAGATGCTGCTATGTCCTTGTACTTACTTAGGCAAAAGAATGGTGATATGAAAATAAATATATACAAAGGTGGTCACTGGCGGAAACTAAGGAGAGCAGGAGGAAACAAGAAAAACACTGAGGAAAAATTTCTTAATAGACAAGTAAAATGACAACTACAAATATCCTACCAGGTACTAACTAGTGTTCACATTTCAGCTTGGCCACAGTCAGTACTTCCGTAAAGCTTACACATGACTCCAATTTTCTAACTTGCATGAAACTTGGGGAGCGAGTCTGGTCCCTTGGGTACTGTCATCAATGTGGAGAAAGTTCTAGTGTTCAGACTCTATTCATTGCCCCCGTCCACGTATATCTTCCTACTATTTAACAGGTAAAAAACATTTCATGTTTTATGATACATTTGGTAACACAGGAGATATTAAAGAGGTTAAGTCAGTTTGTCCACAGACACAAAGCCACTTAAGATTTGATTAAAGATTGCATAGCTCAAGTTTGCAGGACAGTATCCAGTGTACCTTGGATAACTTTCTTTACATAGAGGTCGTGGGAACCTTAAAGGAACAATTACCTAAGGATGATCTAAGCAGGGATGGAGAGATGGAATCCTGGCATGTTTCTAAAATATTTATAAGCTTTGAAATTAACAGTTTTACTAAGATGGGTAAGTGGATGATGTCAATGTCTGTGACAATCTACGGAACCATTTAGTCACAGAATTTGGAAACTGAAAGGATCTTAGAGGTCATGTGGTCACCTCCTATACTGCCTAGAATCTTTTTGCAGCAACTGTCAAAGAATTTCAGAGGATACAGTCCCTCCAAAACCCCAGAACCTCATAAGTGGATAGCATACCAGAAATCATCTGATCCAGCCCCTCAAATGACAGGTAAGGAATCTTAAGGCCCAGAGTGAATGAGTGACACATTCAGGGCAACATACCATTTGTCTCCAGAGCGAGGCCCAGTAGCAGACCATTTAGGTTCAAATTGCACTGCCTCAATTTGAGATCTTAAAAGTAAAATCAGCAATTTATAGATGATTCTGCTATTATTCATTTTTTACTACAAGTAATTTGAAAAATGCTATTTGGAACTGGGAGGTTATAAGAAAAAAATATGGAATTCCAGCTTAAAATTGATATAAACAGTTTGGTAACCAGATAGCCTGGTCCTAGAAAAACATTTCTGGCTTTTGAAAGGTTCAGAGGTATGCAAATGGTATGAAACCTCCAACCGAAAACCTTAAGTGTATAGATAGCACAATCATAATTATAGAAAAAATTATGCAATAGGTTTCCTAGTTAGGTTGTATAAGTGCCAAATAGGGAACACTCCTACACCTTGTTTAACTGCTTTTGGGGTGGGATTGAGCCAAAGAGATAATGATAAAGTTTATTGTATAAGAACATGCCAGTGATAAAGATATGTTCTCTCTCTTCCTCACAAGGAAGGTATTATTCATTCCATTTTACAGTTTTAAAAGTTGAAACTGAGAAAGTTATTCTAACTTGCCCATCCTCCCAAATAAGTGACAGAGCCTAAATTTTTACAGAGACTAATGGTTAGCCTATAACTTAGTGGTCTAGAGTCATGCCTCTTAAAAAGCCTTTTAAAATAGGATGCATTGGGAAGAAAATAAAATAGAGACCCACATCCTGGATTTCCAAGAACACCACCCACCTCCCTCTATCCAAGGGATACAATGAAATTAGAGTTCTATCTGTAGGGAGCCATGTCTCTTCCCCAACACATGCGTTCAGGCAGCCCTCTTCCTAACACTGTCTAAACAGAAATCTCTGCGACAATTCTTAACCAAACCAGAGTTGTACTGTTTTTCATTCTCAGTGCCAAGGGACATTTTAGGTTGAGTGTTCTAATTTGTAATTTCCATCAAAGTTTAGTGACTCCCTGTTGACCACATACAGGATAAAGCACAAATTGCCCTGCGATCTGCTTAGGCTGGCATTCAAAATCTCCCACATTCTGGCTTGAATTTCCTGTTTCATAGTCTGCCCAGTCATTCCATTTTCTAAGCTTCTACTTGAGCTAAATTGGCCTTATCTGTCTTCCGAACATATCCTATACTATTCTATCTCCACATTTTTGTTGAGGCCATTGTTTTCCCTATCCTCGGATGCCTCTTTCTCTTTTGTCATTTATCTAGATTCTAACCACCCTCCAAAATCCAATTCTGATTATTTTTTTTTCACTTGTCAAAAGAATACTACTTTTATGCCAAGTCTTATACTGTGTGCTAGGTATAACTGAGTATATAATGGTGCTTTAAGCTCACATCTTAATTGTGGATGGGGGAAAGAGAACAATTAACATGTAATAGCCAACTACAAAAGTTGCCATGAAGATCATTTATGATAGAAAACAATTTATTCCAATGGAGTGATGGCTCCTTACAGTGGTGGTCAGAGACCTCCCTAAAGAGTAAGCTTTTGAGATAAGACTAAAGAGATGACAAGGAACCAGATGTCCCAAGAGCATTCCAGGTCAGAATTAACAGGGCGGACAAAGGCTTTAATACTGAAAGACCTCGAGCCAGGATGAGAGTGGCAGGAAGTGAGGTTAGAAATCCCACAAGCTTTCTAGTTGGCAAAAATTTGCTTTTCCTCTGAACTTATCTCTTACCATCTGTACCATTCATTAGGTTCTTTGGCATAAACTGTCTACAATGTCACTTGTTTTTAATCTTATCTCCTTACATAGGAATTTCCATAAAAGCAAGTATCCTGGTTGCCATGTATCCCAGTCCTCCTCAGCAATAAAAGCCCATGAAAGGTTCTCAACAAATAATTGTTGAGTGAAAGACTCCAATTCCTTACTTAAAAACAGGGTTTTCTATGGTTCGATATCACAGGACAGAGTAGAGTACATGGTAAATAACGAAGTTTGCTGATTGACTGATTCCCCCGTTTATTATGGGAAAACTGATCTATCTGCAGTCATGGGAAGACTGCCTTCTGACTCTAACTCCTCTCTGTGCATCCTTCTCCAATGGCAACCTCATCTAAGCCAATTTCTTCCTTCCCCAAGTACCTGGCCTCAGACCTTAAGGTAAGCCCATGTCGGTAAAAAATGTTTAACAATCCTAAGTCGTATATACACATAACTGTTTTATAATACATTTCATTCACTCAGAAAACATTCAAAAATAAATAAAAAGAATTACAATATTTAAATTGTTAAAGTCAAGCTATCTTACTTCAGAGAGAAAGCAATGGGATTGAATATGCTTCATTATATTTTTAAGATCTCGGTTAACTATTTGTAACATAGTGACTTAGAAGTCTGAGTCAAAGTTCATGGTATTTTAATACCTGTTTTAATAGCTGTAAAACTATAAATGATACCTCAAAATTATAAAAGTTGCCCTTACAACCTAATTTATAAATTCTTCAAAAATTTGTTCATTTTTATGAATGGTTTGGAGTGTATTGGTGATACTAGCAGTGGTGATTTCTCTGTTGTTTTTTTTTTTTAATTTTGATTTATTTGGGAGGAGAGAGATCTATTATTTCCTTATTCTTTTTTTTTAATCACCTTACCTGGCGGAAAAATTTTTTATTTTAATTTTTATCTATTTGCTTACTAGCATATAATTCAATACCACAGAAAGAGCCATTTGTCACCATAGAAAAACATCAGCCAATCTATAACACATATCTAAGTACATATATACATACTCAATATTTATAAGTGGGATAAGTCTTAGTACTTTGTCATAAGGTAACCCATGAATCACTATGTGATACAACCAATTTTCATGGTAACCACACATCTCATTACATAACATTAAAAACAGCTGTATTTTAAAGGGACTTGATATCTAAAATTAACGATATTGATGACATCCTGCACCTCAGACTTCAACTTGTTTTCTAAAATGTTTTGTCCATAAGTTGTGCAGTTAATAAGTTTCACATGTGGGGTCTTCTGTAAAACTAGCCTAGAACTTAAAATCTAATTTTTTTAATTCCAATTAAAGCAGCTGTTCTATCAGTGGCTACACTTGGTTCTCTGATAAAATACTGCTTAATATTAAACATATTCTTACTGTGCAGAATATGTCTTCTCTAGGATATCTTTCCTTTTTTTAATCACAGATTGTCCTTTATCTATCTCAATATTTAAATTTAATCTAGCAAGTAGTATAAACACTGAAACTTGTTAAAAACATTGTACTTTTCTTCAAATACACAACATCTCTCTCATACTTTATATCTAAATCTTTGTCTCTTTAAACCACTGGCAAGGTTTTCTAAGGTGTCATCCAAGCATTCCATGACAAATGAGTTGAGTTTGTGATTATTTTCTTTGGATTAAATCAGCCAGTCTTGCCATGACAAGAAGAATGAGTGTTCCCCCACTGGCTTGTGGCTTTCTGCCTTTGTTACTCTGTAAGTAGTCTCAAATGAGGCTCCCCCTCTGTGTGCTTCTGCTTAGTAAAATTTTGTAAAATACGAGATGGAGTATACAACTTTAAAGTTTGCTGAACAAAATTATAGAAGCGTGCCTTTTCTTTTCTGGCTATTTAATGCTCAAATGACTTCTTCACTGTTACAGCTGAATACTATAATTAACCAATAGCTCTTCTCTGGATGCTTTGAAGACCTTCTATTTGTTTTTGATTTCTGCACTTGCCCTGTGATATGTATAGATTAGATTTATGTCTTTCATTAATTCTGAACTTCACTGGCATTGTCTCCCAGAATACTGCCCCTCTCACATTCTCTTTTTTGGGAACTCTTATTAATAGATATTGGGCCTTCTTGTATGCATGCCTCTTAGTCTTTCTTTCACATCACCTTCTTACCTACTTATAAGACATAATATGTAAATTCTTCAGATGTATTTTTCAGTTCAATAATCCTTCTCATCTGTATTTTAAATAAAAGTCAATGGATGAATTTAAAAGAAGATTAATTTCAATAATTTTTTATTTCTAAAATCCAATCTGGTTCTTTTTCAAATTTAGCTTGTTTTTTAAAAAAATAGTGTCCTATCCTTTCCTTATGTGTTTGATGCCTATTTTATATCTAATTACCTGTAACAAATAATCTGATAACTCTATTAAGTGAAGAGGTGACAGACACAGTTCAGATCTGTTTGTTGCTTTTGCTGACTCTAGCTCAAAAAGGGCTATTTCCTTACGGGGCTCATAATTCTGGATTGTGAGCTCATATTCAGTGAGTATTTATCTGTGAGAACATGAGGTAGCCTAGATTGAGGTTTTCATCCCTCCTGACAGGTATTGTAGTTTATCTGCCAGTTACTTAAGCAGTTTTTCAGCAAGGGAACATTTTAATGTAAATATCTTTGTTAATGTGTACATCTGAGGTTTCCTAGACCACACAGGATAAATAAATTTTAACCTCAAATGTGAATAATGGCATTTCTATATCCAGAAACTCTTAAGGGATATTTATTTTTATCAAGACCCTAGAATGTGTGGGCATAATTACTTGACAGATCCCTTTGATACAGAACTTTGTCTCCCTAGTCTGTACCATTTTGTACTAAAAATAACCAGAATTCCTTGGAGAAAAGGCTAATTCAAGGGCTGAGGTAATTTCGGTACAAACCTAGAACATCTTATTATACAAAAAAGTAAAAAGTGCTCAAGGAATAATGTGGATAGGTAAAAACAAAAAGACAAGAACCAACTTAAGGGCCACACAAGGGCCAACTACAGGTTATAATCCATAAAATAACAATCCACAAGTTCATACTATTGTAAATAACAGAATCAAGAGTTCTTTCTTACAGTAGATTGCCAATTAATCAACATAGAAGGAATTATTCAATTAGAAAATCATTAATGAATGCTAAAACAAGTTGGTGAACATTTGAGGACAAGGACATTTACTTAGTCTCAAAGTAATCTCTGAAAATAACTAATAAAAACAAAAGGCAAAATAGTAACTTTAGAGTGGAAAAGAAACTAGACAAACATCATCTTAACCAAGGGATCAAAGTTGACATCAGTAGTAAAGGACAAAGCAACATCAAATGCCTCTGGACAGGAGGTATGAAGATGTTCGTATTGTCACTTCTGTTGTTCTCCTGCCCATAATGCATAACTGAATCTAATCATGAGGAAATAGAGAAATGAAAATTGAAGTACATTTTACAAAATGACTGGCCTATGCTCATCAAAAATGTCAAAGTCAGGAAAAACCAAGTAAGGCTGAAGAACTGTTTTAGGTTAAAGGAGACTAAAGGAGCCTAATGTGTGGTTCTAGATTGGAATCTGGAACAGAAAACATTGATCATATCAATACTCAATTTTTTTTCCTGATTTTGATCATTGTATGCAATATGGTTATTTAAAAGAATTTCTTTGTTCTTCAATAGTATGTACTAAATATTTAGAGATAGTAACCTACTTAGGTTTAATAGGGAACACTGTCTCCAACTTATTTCAAATAGAAAGAACGCATATATATATATATGTATATATATATATATATATATGTATATATATATATATATACATATATATATATACACACACACATACAGAGTAAATAGAATGATAAAGCAAATTAAGAAACAAATGTAAATAATTGGTTATCTGGGGAATGGGTGTACGGGAAATATTTGTACTATTCTTACAACTTTCTTTCACTTTGAAATATAAAAACTTACAAAATAAAAAGTTTCAAAAACTAAATAATCTCTTAATCCACTTATCCAAGCAGATGTCTAATGCAACATATTTCAATACACTGAAAGCAAATAAATGATTAAAAACATACTTCCAATGCTCTGAGCTCCCCCCTTACACTCTGGTTACCCATAACTACCTGCCATATGGAGATAGTTTCAAACCTCTATTCTAACATTCATGAAGCTTCATTTCTCATTTTGAGGTTAAAAATCTAAATAGAAACCTTAGTATTTTCTTTCTAGATCCCAAAATTGTTTTGTATAATCTCAACACAAAATCTACTTTAAACATCACTGTTCTAAAATTACATAGGAATAATTATAAGCTACTCTTATTGCTTACTTAGTATTATTGTACACTGTCATTTACACAACTCCGTAAATGACAGTTCTATGAAGTAGGTTACAGTTGTACTCCAATGGGAAAACTGAGGCACAAAGATAGTTAGTATCTTATTCTGATTCATGAACTAGTAAGTATGAGAAACAGAAGTTGAACTCACGCAGCTCTGCTTTGGCAGTAACAGTTACAGTCATCGTAATACCTTGTTCTTCAAGTAGTCTGTTCCAAATACCCATGCAGATAATTATGCCATTCATCTTTGTGTCCTTAGCTCTTAGCACACCATGTGACACATAATAGGTCTCAACAAATATCTATTGAGCTTAACTGACTACTTCTCATTTCTATTATGTTACACTGTTATTTACATCTCACCATTACATATTGTTGGCACTGAGCTGATTGAGAAGGGAAGGTTTCAGTGGTGAGATGCCCATTTGAAAGAATGCACAAGGGACCATCATGAGGATGAAACAGCAGGCACCAACTTTAGTGTGGGGAACGCAGTTCTACTGCAGGGAGTGTAGTTCTATTTCGGGGAGCACGGTATTGCTTCTGCTCTTCTTCTCCCCTTTCTTGTGCTCTCTTTCTTCCCCCAGGGGACCACATGGCTCCACATATATCAGAAACCAATAGTAGCATTCTGCCACACATGTGTGACATAATAAGCTGACTCATACTTACATAAGTTAGGCGCAGGCACCTACTACATTAATGTAACATTTTAAATCCAGAGTCCTACCCCTAGCTGCAAGCCTGGATCACAGCCAGACCTGGGAACCACACATATATAAATCTCATCCCCCTGACTGGGTCTCAGTTTCTTCAAAGGAGAGTCCTGCACTACATAAATATTCATGAGAATGTTTCTAGAAAATAACTTTCTGTCATTCTACAACCTTTAGTTTTGAGCTTTGCATCTACTTCTAGTCAATGAATCCTAATTGCCTATGCACTATTGCCATGACATAGCTCCTCATTTTTCCTTTGCCTTGTGCCTTCAACCCCAAAGCATGGCTTTCTACCCATCAGCAGTCTGATAAGCCAATTCAAAGCATACATATATATTATAAGAACAACTTTATAAATAATATATATAGAGAGAGTATGTACTCAAAGGGATAGTTCACATTGGTATGTTCACTTTTAATACTTGAAAGTCTTGATTTGATTTCAAATATATTTCATTGAACAACACTGCAACAATTTCTCCCTAATACTAAATATTATTTCAACATCTGGCTGTTAAAAAAGAAAAGACTGATTACTTTCTAAACAAAATGCTGCTTATTATCCTTGATATTCAAGTGTGCTAATAAAATCTATTCTAATGAGTACTGATATTTATTTATGGTAGTGATAATCATCAATATGAATGAGAAAACCACTGAATTTCTTTCTAAATAAAAATCTGAGAAGTTTAGTACTTCAGTGTAAGACAAAAAATAATATGTGGAAGTAAGCAGAGAGTATTTATTCTTCTCATATAACTTTTAGGGTTTTTTTTCTTGTTTTTTCAACATGTACACACTTTTAAACTAGAAAAGCTAAAACAAAAATTATTAAGAATAAGATTTGGTCAATGAAATACAGTAATTCTTTTGTTTCAGAAGACTTTTCTGTTGCAGCATTTGCAGAAGCATATTGCCCCTGGAGATGATTGAAATAAAACAAAATAAACAAATGTTAGTCATTCTGTCCAAAGTAGGAGAGATAAGTCCTGCCCTGGGGAACTCTACAATTGGAAATGACAAGCTGGAAATCTACTCATATATTTGCATTTCTTCCCTAAATCATTTGAGATACGTGTCACCCCCAGAACTAGGGCTCAGAGAGATGGACACACAGTCCTGAGCAGAAGGTATACCCAAAGAAATGTGTACGTCTAGTAAAGACTGACGAAAAGTGGACCTTATGCTAAAGGTTAAAATTTGAAATATTTGAAGGAAAAGAACATATTCGAAAGCTCAGAAATCCATTTGAAAGCAACAGCAGACAAAGATTTGCAGGATGACTCTACCAAGTTCGTGATGGAGGGTGCCCACCCAACTTGGAAGGGAGCAAGAAATAAAATGTACCCAGAGGGTTAAATATTAGCACAAGGAACAATGGACCTGACTAATCAGGTCGAAGTCACCTCAACTTGGAGTGTTGTGGGACTATGCGCCGGAGAGAATAGCCCAGCAATTGAACATAAAGGCATGTCTGAGGGACATCGATGGCTCAAACTGCAGGGCAGTGACAGGCTTCCTTTTTCTCCCTCTCACTTCCCTTTCCAGTCTGGAATTTGCACTTACTGTAACCTTCATCCTCAATATTAAAATATGTATTGCATGTCAATATTACCCAGCAGACTATTAGTTTTTTAAAAGCTAGGCCTATGTCTGTTGTGTCAAATGTTGACTCTCTATCTAATACAAGTTGAATGAATGAATAGATGACTGAATCATCTCCTGACTGGACACACAGGAAGCCTGTCTCCTGACCTAAAAAGGAAAATATAAAAGCCCCTGGTTGAGACCAAACAGTGAAGAAAGATGACCTTGCCTGCCACTGGTACTCTAAACAACTGTCTGTTTTCTTCATCTGGATTCCTGACCCTGCTACCTTGCTTAGCTGTGTTGATCCCTATCCTTTGAACTCCAGCAAGCCATTCAAAGCTTGCTTGAAGACCTGGAATTGGCTCCTAGGAATTGTTGCAACTTCGTATTTGCTCCTGACGTGCCCCTGCTAGACAGGACAGATGTGTACCTGCTGAATTACTCTGATGGAGACATGCCCCTGCCTCAGACACTGCATGTCCTTCCACAGCAGCAGCAGCTCAGCCACTGGTTTGGGGAAATAACTCAAGACCAAGCTACGTGTCTATCCAGTCCTAATCTACTATCATATCTCAGCAGCCACCAGGATGTCAACATGGCAAGTTAGTTGTGATCAAGGCTGTGATCAAGGCTGCCATTAAGAACTTCTTCGCTGGCATGAAGACACTTTGTCCTTCTAGATACCAAAATTAAAAAGCAAGAATACAAGACCAAGTAAATGGATAGTATACATATACATATAGCCACATGCACATATATAAACATACTGTATAAATAGACCACAACCTTAAAATGTAATTATTTTCACACAATGTCTTATAATTGCATCTGAGTTACTCAGCCAAATGACCGTCATGATGTTGCCAAATGTTTGGCTGCCATTCATAACAATTTGAAGGTCAGAAAATCCATGCTGCCAGACTTCAGGGAAACTTTATGCTTAAATCCTGAGGCTATGTAAGGCAATCTAACAATGCAATCCTTGGATAGACATTTACCCATGGTGAGAAAGATGTCCCTAGTAGTTTCATGGGGGGACTAGCATATTCAATGTGCATGAGACCTTCTCCAGTGCCAGGGAGGACAGACCATAGGAGACAGCATGCAAACACCTTCACAATGCTGTAGAAAGATCATGTTGGCAGGAAACAGAATCATTAAAGGTAGATCTGCATCATGCACACCTATAACTGAAGTTCTGTCAATTGCATGCTCACCCCTGATCATTCTCAATCATCTTAAAGGCAAAGAAGCCCCTGAAATTCACGTCACCCCAACATGGACAAGACTGACTATACTGCTCATATGCACACATAGAGAGGAGGCAATTTTGGAACTCTCACAATGAGACACAATCACAGAGCAGAGATGTCAGTATACTAGCCATAAATTGCTCCACATATTCTTATAGTGTCAGCAACATACATGCCTTCACTTGGCAGAATCAAATTAAATCTTGGTCAGCTCTCAGCATGCCTGATATCATATTTAAGTCCTAGCACTGTCATCCCGATTCTCCAAAAGAGATCTTTCAACTCACAACTTCAGTGGCAACTATTGTTGCTGCAGCCCTGAGATGCACCACTGGCACCAGGTTTTACCATCTGTCCGGCACTGTCATTCCATCTACAACAGGATCTCATTCACCCAGGTCACTGCCAAAATCACTGTTGTCCATTTGGAGCTAGGCAGCCTTGCAGGTGGCTTGACTTTCTTCACGGAGAATCCCTCGCTCATGCTCTCAACACACCTGTACTTTAGGCATGGCTCTTTCAGACACCCATGCTGGATGCCAGCCCCACCCCCAGGGCACAACCTCCCAGGACTCAGGAACTTGTTCTTCCCACTTTCCCCTACGATCTCAGCCTTAAACATATGGTAACTGGGCTACTCTTTTTTTCAACATGAAGCACAACTCCCCTTCCTTCTCCCTCAGACTGTCCTGTTAAGTGCTCCAGAGGACATTAGATTTTTGTAGCCTCATATAACTTGACTTCTCAGAAGCTTTTAACAAAAGCTGGTCACATCTTCATGCTTAAACCACTTTCCCTTCAGCTTTACTGATGCTGCACTCCCCCACTTTTCCTTCCACTTTGCTGGCTACTCTTTCTCAGTCTCCATTGTCAGATTTCTAAGTGTTGGAATTATTATTTATTTATTTGCTTTAATAAACAACTAACATTTCTCATTAATATTTGCTAAATAACATTTGCTCTCAATGCCTTGCAGATATCACACCCCAAGTCTCAGTTTTCAGACATTTTCCCTACTGTCAGATCTCTAGATTATCTCACCCAAGCTCATGGCCTTAAATACCATCTACTCATTGGTATCTCCCAATTTACATCCCTGGTCCCAGTCTCTCCCTGGAATTCCAGATTTGTTTACCTAACTCCTTGCTCAACATTTCCACTTGTACATCTGATAGAAAAACCCAACAACTCGTTGTGTCTAAAATTAACTGTTCCCTGCCCAGATATGCCCCCCACCCCATCACCAGTATCCTACAAAGGCAAATGGCAAGTGCATTCATTCTGAGTTGCCAAGGCCAAAATTTTGCAGTTATATTTTATTCCTTTCTCAACCCTTAACTAAATCATCATCATTTCCTTTGGTCAGAAATGTACTTTGGCTACTTGTTTTCACCTCTTTCATTTTAGTTCAAACCAACATCTCTCATCTGGAAGAAAAGAAGAGCCTTCCATCTTCTACTCTTGCCTTCCCATTGTCTGTTCTTTGCATGAAAGCAAGAGGGGTACAAAACTCTCCACTGGCTTCTCATCATGTGGAAAGTATATCCAAAGCCCTTTCTACAGCTTAAAGGCCTGCAGTAGTTTGATACCCACTATTTCCCAGGCTTCATTCTCTGCTTCTCTTCTCCCATCTTGACTCCCTTTGACCAACCTGCTATCCTCTTCGCTCATATTCTTTCCTGTGCTCTAATGTTCCTTCCTGAGACCTTTGCTCCTTCATTTCATTCAGGTCTCTGATCAATTATTCCTCAAAGAGGCTTTCTGACATTATCTAAGACAGCAGCTCTTCCCTCTCTTCCACCCCTCATCATACTACTTACTGAATTTACTCCTTCATGCTGTATTATCTTAGCTCAACTTTCTTTTCCACATAATACCTATTCTCCCTATGTATTTGTTATAAATCATATTGATTCTCCCAATGGATTATAATACATTTTATCTTATTCATTGTCTTATCCTCAGTGTCTAGAAGGGAACTTGGCACCCAGAGGTAAATTACTGTTTCTTAATCAATTAATTTTTGTTTAAGCCAGTTGGAGTTGAATTTCTGTCACCAGAAAACAATAGATTTGACCTAAAAATAAATATATGCTTGTTTTTGTTATTTCTATTACTTAACAGTTTGAAGAATAATCCTTACCCAACTATAACTCTAATAACATAAAGAGACCATGCTAGGGAATCTCTTCTAGACAGTACTTTATTAAACCAGAACCTGATGCATAGGACAGCATTTGAAGTATAGCAGGTCCTCAACATCTTTTGTTCAACATCATTTCATTATAAGGTTGATGAGATGTCATAGGAACTTAACTCTTATTTAAATCAATTTGCCTATGGTAAAATTGGTTTCATTATACATCATTTTGCTTAAAGTCTCAGAACCTATTGATGATGTTAAGTGAGGACTTATGTAACTTTGAAGGAGTGAAACAATATAAGTGATTGCAAATTCAAAATTCTCCCCCAATACAGTAACTGATTGTTATTTTTCAACATGAAGTTCCATTTTTCCCAACATTTCTGATTTTGGTTTTATGATTACAAAAGGGATAGGGAGACAGATTATAGCTCACCACTAGTTTAAATTGGCCTCTTCTATTATACTGTGATTCTCTAAGATACCAGACTGTCAAGAAATTATCATTCATTTATTCAATACATATTTAATACCTTGGACTGGGTGTTCAGCTCATCCCAGTTTGCTGAAACTTTCCTGATTTTACTACTAAAATTCTGGTGTCTTGGGATAACTCTCAGTCAAACCAGGATGGTTGGTCCTCCTATAAAAATTACTCTTGGGATTTGGACCTAAGAAACAGGGTAAATGTTAGAGTGATTTACTGAAATAGAAACAACCTAGAAAGGAACAAGTAGGAGGACGTAATTAAGATTTTTTAAAAATTCTTACAAGGCATCCAGGAGGTAGTTGCTTAAATGAATCCAAACTTAAAGAAGAGGTCAGAATCAGAGTTTGGACCCATTGTCTTATGGACAGCATTTTAGAGTGATGAAATTGACTGATATTACCTAGGAAATGAGCATGATAAAGTATCTATACACATCTCTTCTTGAGGAGTTTTGCTATAAAAGAAGCTCTCAAGAAAGTAGTTGCCTGAGCACACTCATTCAACACCTGTAATGTGTGAGGACCTGGATGTAATGAAATAGGCCTCAGGTGATGGGAAAAGTCATTTTGTAAAATGTAGCTTTTTCTCCTAAGGAATATAATATCCAAAGCTAGCACCCTCAATTCTAGTTTTTCATCCAATCAAGTAACAATTTTCTAAACAAAATCAATGGTTTCTGGTTCAAAATGGTCAGACTATTAGATTCAATATAACCTCTATCAGCCTATCACTAAGATACCCATAAAGATCATTTTTAAAAAAGATTCACCACAACTTTGGAAACTAAGACTGTCAGAAAACATAAAAACAGAATGTGAGAGAAATTGACACTAATTATTAAGTAGATAGAACTAGAGTAGGAAAAACTCACATAGCACAGCTCAACTTTGCTTCAGGAAAGAGGTAACTTAATAAAAGATGCTTCTTTCAACTTCTGGATGAAAATAGCAGAGTGAAAACAGGCTTTTACTTTTGTTCCCTCCTGAATTCTTACTGAAACTACAGGATCGATTTTTATTTCAGACTTAAGACCAAAAGGAAGAAAAGAAGATGAAAAAATAAAACAGCAGCACAATTTCAAAACCTAAAATGTAAATAGGAAACAGCCATCTTACTTACCAGACTGGTAGTATGCTACATCCCAGAGCTGTTGTAGGAAAAGCTCAGAAACAGCCTGATTTATACAACAGATGTTAACAAGCAATAATCTTAATTATTGGTAGCATATACATCAGTATTTCCCTTTTGATTTTGACACTTGGAGAAATGAAGAGAGCTTTTGTAAAACATAAAGAAGACATAAGCCAAAGAAATAATATCAGTACATGAAAATACAGAAAATTTGTTCTAAAAGTAAAACAAAAATTAAATTTAAAAAAAAGATTAAACTATAACAGTGGTCCCAATACATCTAAATTGGTTCAATTCCTCCACTAAAGACAAAAGTTCTCAAATTGGGCTAAGTCAAAACCCACCTATGTGTTGTTTATCATTATAGAGACTTAGTATTCAAATAGAAATGAAGTAAACTTTACTAAAGAGCAGGGAATTTTAAAATTTATTACATCTCTCTCTTTTTCTTTGTCTGATTGAGAAATCATCATTCCCAGATTTATCTCAGATTAAGAACACTGTCTGTTCTTTATCTAACGTTATTCTAGACCTCCTGAAGGAAATTTAACGTTCCTCCTGGCAGACACCATTGGCTGCTTAAACCACAACCATTCCTCCTCCTTTCTTGAAAACCTACCCGTGATTCTGTTAAATTATCAACCACCCCAGAGCTCAGAGGAAGTCAGACCCCTTCCCCTCACCTAAGGAGAGAAATCTTGATTATTCTATTCCCTTTGTCAGTGACTATTTTTAGGAAAGGACAAGTGACAATATTCTGGACAAAGAGACTTGAGAGGTGATCTGCTGGGGACATTCTGGGAAAGTTTTAATGTGTAAAACTAGGTTTTCTACTCCTTGAATAATATTGTATAAGATATGATGTACTGGGAGCTGCTGGAACTCTTGCAAACATTATTGGGGGAAGGGGTGTAGGTGACATGTGAAGATTAGCTATAACAGGAAGATAAGGAAAATTTGAGTTATCAATGACTTTGTAGTATAAACTTAACCCCAAGAACACCTGTATTTTTGGATTTAAAAGATAACACATTTTTGTTATTATTCAATCACATTTTGTTTAACTTTCAGACAAAATCAACTAACTCATTCTTTACTTGATATATAAATGCCCATAATTTAGGATAGTTTTATGTTTGGGTGGTGGATTTGGGGAGGATCCACATGTAATTTAACTATTGGGGGGCTCAAAAATGTTTGAAATGATTGAAATAATCTTTCTAATTAGTGGTCATATAGAACATGGACAACCAAAATAAGAAAGCAAACCCTCCAAAAGCAAACCTCAGAACGTCTCCCCTAGGTCTTTATTCATTAGTGAATCCAGCTGTTTATCCTGAATTTTAGAGATTTATGATAATAAGATAGAAGCTGGAGATAGAAATTAGAATATTAGGGGGGAAAAAGTGGAAATATTGGGCAAGTGGATTAATCTATAACACCTGATGATCTCATCTTTTGTTTTAATGAGTGTTGAAAACAGGTAGAGTCAGCCCCCATATTCTCTCAAAATACCTTGAAGCCAGTAAAATCTACTAATACTATGTAACTAGATTCTTTTCCAATTTATTTTTACATATTGGGACTCTTATGTCATCAGTACAATGTAGCTAAGTGATACCATAATAAGAAAAGGTTAACAAAAACA